>CM067319.1:6224050-6276550 GCA_034231615.1 Meghimatium bilineatum | reverse complement strand
CGACTCCCCCCCCCCCACTTTAGCGAAGTCATATCAGCTATGGTATCACACAAGTGAAGTCCTGAGTTCGATCCCCGGTGAGGTTGGAATTTTTCTGTCGAAGTGTAAATTTAAAAAAAACCCACCTTGAACATTACGTTTCGACAGCAAAGGCATGCCTTCATTATCACACAAACCACTCGAAATTTCCCGCAACTCCCTAACAGGAAAAATAATTCAGTATTGACAGGTTCTTTTTTACAGACAGTATGCACGCCCCTGCCTGGAGGTAATAACACCCTAACATAATTACACATAATCGTAAACATAATCTCCGTTTTTTTCTTACTCAATGCAACTCAACTAAAAAAAAAAAGACTACAAATAAATATATAACAGGAACTTAGAAACACAAAGTCGATCAGCTTTACAAGTAACGCACAGGCTACCAGACTATAGGGTATGGGTATGAAAAAATTACATATAGCAATATGCAAGGCAGTTTCAACTTTCAGGTATTTTTCAAGAAAATACAAGACAAACAGTGAACAAACAGTAAAAATAAAGACACTATCACAAAAGAAACTATCACAAAAGCATTAGACGGCAGACATTTTAACAGCAAATATACCCATGCTAAAAATGACGTACAGAAAATGCAGGACAAACAGTAAAAATAAAATGACGTACACAAGTATTGTCATACAGAATTGCCTTACAATATGGAGAATGAGAACGAAATAAAACAACTATGCATGAAAACTACACAAAAATGACCCCATCACTCAAATATAAATAAATGGATACTTTGTATTAAGACCAAATGGCTTAAGGATACCAAGCTGCAATATATATCGATTTCCACGTGCGTGCCTAGCTTTATTGTCTGTGAAGCCAGATGTTATTGCAGTGGCATGAGTGCCAAGGACACCGTCATGACCAGCGCCATTGAAATATACAGTGACCAGAGTAGACGATCTGTGGTTAATGCATGCTTGACATGCATCTGTGGTTGACAGAAACGGTCACCTAATATTCTGTCAGTTTCACCTATATATTTCATGTCTGCCGTCTAATTATTTTGTTACTCTGTCTGCCGTCACTTTATTTTTACTGTTTGTGAACTGTTTGTCCTGTTTTCTTGAAAAAAACCTTAAGGTTGAAACTGTCTTGTATACTGGTATCTATATTTTTCCATACCCTACATAGTCTAATATTCTTTGCGTTCATTGTACAGTTGATATACCTTGTGTTTTAGGTAGGTTGTATTGTTACACTATTTGAAACGATAACATCAGACAGATAACCAAAACAATACCAGTATTGGAACACATAAAAAGGCAACAGATCAAGTAGTTTTCACACACTTCCAGACTACCAACAGATAGCATGTCAGAGATGGTTGTCACATAGACATAAAAGCTATAAAGCCAGAGGCAGACCATGTAAAAGATGGATCACAGAAATCAAAGTTAGCCACAGGAACAAGCTTACATACAACACACACGAAGGCCATCTACAGAGAACTCTTCTACCCTGGACGCCGCAAGGCAAACAAGGGCCACAGCGTATTGATAGATATATAGATATATAGATATACTATTGTTATAGTTTTGCATCACTAACTTTTTAACTAAATCTATACTAAAATTCTCTATCTTAATTTATGTTTTGAGTTGTTTACCACAATTGTAAGCTCTACAAATTGCCAATCTTTTTCTTCCGCTCGCACAGAGAATGAATCTATATGAGTCTTGTTCTCCTCGCATTGACACTGTCACAAATTGACTCCCTGAAGAGCAGTTCATTTTTGACAGTCTACTGCCACATATGTTGTGTCCATTTTCCACCTTCTATTTTTTAATTAAGAAGGATTTATTGCATCGATTTCGCTGTGTTCTCAGTAATCCGACTTTACAAAATATATTTTTCTCACGCGATTCTGTTTATTATTTATAAAGAGACACGATGGTACCGTATATTGTAGATGGTTTATTATCTATAAAGAGACACGATATGAGAGTCTTCCAATGTGTCTTGTGACACATAAAGAGAGTCTAATTTAGATGGTTTATTATCTATAAAGAGACATGATGGTACCGTCTAATGTAGATGGTTTATTATCTATAAAGAGACACGATGGTACCGTCTATTGTAGATGGTTTATTATCTATAAAGAGACATGATGGTACCGTCTAATGTAGATGGCTTATTATCTATAAAGAGACACGATGGTACCGTCTATTGTAGATGGTTTGGTTTTGTTGCACAATGCATGAGTAAAAGGTCACTAGGGGTATAGATTAACGTTATCATCAACACCACCATCCCTTTATTATCCTCCTAATCATTGCCATCATTATCCACATAATCATCACTACTAGTAAGAGCTAATCGCTCGCAGTTCCTGGGGTTCTCAAACAAACATAATCGCCATCATCAACACTATTATAATTTTTAATGTTCCCATCAACATCATCGCCATCATTATTATTATTGTCATAATCGTCAGCATCATCCACATCACCACCACCACCACCATCATCATCATCATCATCATCATCATTAACTTCACCAACACCACCACCATCATCATTATCTGTTATACACTAGTGAAACATGGACTGTGTATAGACTTCATGTGAGAAAACTCAATCACCGTCACACAACTTGTCTCAGAAAAGTCATGAACATCAGATGGCAAGACAAGATTCCAGATAACACTGTCCGTGACAGATTTGGTATCCCCAGCATTGACACTATCCTGATGCAGACACAGATGCGTTGGGTAGGTCATGTGGTACATATGCCAGACTATCACTTGCCAAATATACTTCTCTATGGTGAGCTGGAGAAGGATACACGATCTTAAGATGGCCAAAAGAAGCGCTACACGGACTCGTTAAAGATTCACTGAAAGCGTTTGAAATAGACCACGACACATTGGAAGAACTTTCACAAAATAGATCTACATTTGCACTCTACAGTCAAAAAAAGCGCATCATCTTGTGAAAAGAGGAGAAATGCTATAGGCCAACAGCGGAGAGTAGGTAGAAAGTCACGGATAGACCAAAATCCGTCTACAGTGGTCATTCCATGTCCGAACTGTCAAGGAGATTTGATCGAATAGGGCTCATGAGCCATCTACGAACTATTATGCATGATCATAATTCTAAGTGAATTTTCAAAAGGCGATGCAAATTATGGTCATCATCATTTGTGATGGACGAACACACACATCTACACCACCATCTCCAACATTATCCACACCACCACTGTCATCTGCATCAACACCACCATCATCATAAAAATCATTAACATCCTCGTCAATATCATCAACCTCACTCATCACCCGCATCATCCTTATTATCCTCATATAATAACACTTGGAGTAATAATGGCACTTGGAGTAATAACAGCACTTGGAGCAATAACAGCACTTGGAGTAATAACAGCACTTGGAGCAATACCAGCACGTGGAGTAATAACGGCACTTAGAGTAATAACAGCACTTGGAGTAATAACAGCACTTGGAGTAATAACAGCACTTGGAGTAATAACAGTACTTGGAGTAATACATACTAAATATAAATTGGAAACATATTCTATTCAGTACATAGTCATGAACCGAACATTCTTTGGCTGTATTGATTTCATAAGCAATATAAATACATAGACACGACACACGATGATGATAAAAAATCGCATTACATTGCATACATACGCAGAGATTTCATGGCTCTACCAAATAATCCATTACATAAATACTATTCTCTCACTGGACGTTTCTCTCCATTTTTATTCCTTTGGTGATTCACAGTCAGAATTTATTTCTTGTGGTCCACTTTCCGAATTCATGTATCTATGGGTCCAGGGTCGTAGATACATCTCCAGTAAAAAAAAAGGGGGGGGGGATTACCGAAAAAAGTCACTCGCTTATTTTCCTACATAAATCTTTAATTTTTTTATAAAATATATCGCGACTAGTGTTTTTTAAGGGGGGGGGGGGGGGGGCGTGTGTACTCACATATTAGCTAAATTTCGAAAATTGTAATATTTAACGTCACTAAACTTCTTATTTCCTAAAGGGGCGTGTAAACCCTCTAACCACACCCCCCCCACTTTAATCTACGGACCCATGTCCTTGTGTGTTCTTTAGTTATTGTACATATTGACCGGCCGATGGACACCCAGACTGTAACCCCACACACAGTTCATATGAATGCACATTTCTCGAGAAGCACAAACGTTTAAATATTGACCGGCCGATGGACACATAGCAACCCCACACACAGTGCATATGAATGCACATTTCTCGAAAAGCACAATCGTGTAAATATTGACCAGTCGATGGACACCCAGACTGCAACATTACACACACTGAATATGAATGCACATTTCTCGAGAAGCATAAACGTATAATTATGGCGAACATAGTTCGTCAGCTTTGATATATCAAAAATATCCTTTTAAAAATATTAAAATATCGGTTGAATGTCATCTTCCATATATTACTGCGTTACGATAATTCTCACAGCACAACAAGGTGTGATTCAAGTCAGTAGATAATGGGTGGGGGTTGGTTTGGGGATTAGGCCCCCTTCCCACGAAAATAATAACGTGACTTTTAGCACTAAGAACTTCGTCAAAAGGTGGGCAAAATCCCTTGTTGATTTTTTACAAAAATGAAATTGTCTATCAAGGAAGGTTTGACACACAAATACGCACTAATGACGGTTTATGTGTTCTTTCTTTCTTATGTAACGCGTCTGCCCCTGGAAGGAAATTATCTACGACTCTGGTGTGAAGTTGTCGTCCCAACTTAGGTAGAGCTAAGAGTAGGTGAGGGTCAACACAGATCAGATGTTGGAAATGGAAACTAATCTCTTCTGAGAGCACGTTACAGATTACATTCAATGTTCACAGAAAAAACACATACAAGTTACACTTGTCACTTGTTTACCATAGTACTCGGAAGCGGAAGTCGCTTGGCTATCTGTACCGAGGCAAGGTTCCTTGTTTCCGGGCAACTAACTGGAATCCTGCAGAGACCTAATTGAATTTTAGGGGACTTCTGCTGGTGAATGCCAAAGTGCTTTATTTGGATGACAAGGGCTGGTTTACGTGGTTGATTGTAAGTTGAAATTAAATATTGCAGCATTTTGCACTGGATAGTGGTTACAATGATGAGAGCAAATTAGAAATCACATGGGATGCTTTCATTCCACATGTTAAGTTAATGTTTGCATGGAACAATGCAGTGAAAAATTATGTCTAGAATACACAGACGTAAAATATGATGTTTAGAATACACAGAGGTAAAACAGTTTGTCTAGAATACACAAATGTAAATCAGAATGTCTACAATACACAGACGTAAAGCAATATGTCTAGAATACACAGACGTAAAGAAATATGTCAAGAATACACATAAGTAAAACAATATGTCAAGAATACACAGAAGTAAAACAGTATGAATAGCATACACGGAAGTAAAAAAGTATGTCAAGAATACACAGAAGTAAAACATCAAGTCTAGAATACACAGAAGTAAAACATCATGAGTAGAATACACAGAAGTAAAACATCAAGTCTAGAATACACAAAAGTAAAACATCATGAGTAGAATACACAGAAGTAAAACATCATGAGTAGAATACACAGAAGTAAAAGTATGTTTAGAATGCGTAGAAATGACACAGTACGTGTAAAATACACAGGTTTCTAGTATGTACGGAAATAAAAATTGTATATCTAAAATTCTCGAAAATATAATTGTTTATCTACAATAAACAGAAATCATATAGTAGGAAGCGTGTGTGAACGCAAGCTGTGCATTTTCCTTTGATTGGAATCTGCCCCAGAGAGAGAGATAGAGAGAGAGAGAGAGAGAGAGGGAGTTAGGAGGAAGAGATGGAGATAGAGAAGATGTGAAGACAGATGAGTGTCTTGTCTGAGCATATATTTATCATCATAAGAGTGTCTTAACTCCATTAGCACGTCTCTCATAGCCCCCCTCTGATACTTGTACACTCTTGATTAAAATAGACAGGTACCTATTATACACCGGCTTGTTAATATATACTTCGTCTGCACGTGCATTCTCGCTTGATTACCGGTTTCATTCTGTCCATCAGGAAGACCGTTTTTGTTCACTCCCGTTAGCTGTGCCAGTGGTTGGAATGTATACTTGACTCGTTCTCCATAATGGGTTCTCAAGTTTCTTATTCACTTTTATTTCTTGTGACAGGTAGAAAGGGTGGGGTTTTGACAGGGTGACAGGGTGGGGTTTTAACAGGGTGGGTTTTGACAGGGAGACAGGGTGGGTTTTTGACAGGGAAACAGAGTGGGGTTTTGACAGGGAGACAATGTGGGGTTTTGACAGGGAGACACGGTGGGGTTTTGACAGGGAGACAGAGTGGGGTTTTGACAGGGAGACAGGGTGGGTTTTTGACAGGGAGACAAAGTGGGGTTTTGACAGGGAGACAGAGTGGTGTTTCTACTTAACTCTTGTCCTTCATAATGGTTTCCAAAATTTCAAATCACTGTAGAAATTAGATGATACTTTTAAATACCTAGCATCTTATTCATTCATTCATTGGTACCATGCTTTCCGGCCTAGGCGATCATGTCTCGTCAAAGTCCTCTGTCTGTTATACATTTAAATATAGTTTCTGATGATTCTGCATCATGCCAGACTTTCAAACCATCCAACATTTTCTCACATTGTCTTCCTCTGTCTCTCTTACCCTCGATCTTTCCAGTTATTACGATGTGTTCTGCAGTCCACCTCTTCTCATGACATGACACAGAAACTGTGATTGTCGTCTTCTAATACAGTTAATAAGTATTCTATTTGAGTTGACCAGTTGTAGAATTATAGTATTACTCTTTTTTAGCTGTTCATGATATTTTCAACATTCTTCTATAAAACTCCGTGGCCTCCAGATGTTTTCTTGCAATATTGTCAATTATCCATGCTTCACTGCCATATAACAGGATCTTATATGATACCTCTAAATACCTAGTATATGATACCTTTAAATACCTAGAATCTTAAATGATACCTTTAAATACCTAAAATCGAATATGATACCTTTAAATACCTAGAATCGAATATGATACCTTTAAATACCTAGAATCGAATATGATACCTTTAAATACCTAGAATCGAATATGATACCTTTAAATACCTAGAATCTTAAATGATACCTTTAAATACCTAGAATCGAATATGATACCTTTAAATACCTAGAATCGAATATGATACCTTTAAATACCTATATCGAATATGATACCTTTAAATACCTAGAATCGTATATAATACCTCTAAATACCTAGAATCGTATATAATACCTCTAAATACCTAGAATCGTATATAATACCTTAAGATACCTAAGGTCTTATATGGGTAGCGATGGACAACTAGAGAAATAAAGACTAGATTAGAAACAACCTCGTCTGCAATGTCCAGATTAAATACCATATGGAAAAGCAGAATAAGTTCAGCGGTTAAGATAAATCTATATAAGTCTATAATAATACATATTCTTGTGTGCGGATGTGAGAGGTGGACAGTTACAGCGGAAATGGAGAGGGAAAATTACATGTTTCGGAAAACTAATGTTACAGACGAATACTGCGTATCTATCATGTATAACCTAACATCAACATATACGTGAGAAACAAAACAAATACTCTTGCAGTTCAACAAGAACATCTCATGGCAGTGCTGAGGCATCTTGTGTGGTTTGTCCACGCGATGAGGTACGATTCTCTTTCCAAAAATATCTTGAAGGAAACAGTTGAGGGGGGAGAAGAATAGGAAATTAGACAAGAGTATGGATTGATAATATTAAAGACTGGACAGGATTAAGATTGTCCACACGGAAACAAAAAAACTGATAACAAAGAGGCATATAGAGGCATTTTTTGTGTTGATGCTTCCAGAGTGACACTCATACGACACAGAAGGGATATGTGTTTGATGACGATTCGGAAATGACTTGCTCAAGATGGCGGGCGCGTTGGATATCTTTCGGCCAGCCTCTAGACCGGATAGTAGTTTTCAGTGTTTCATTGTATTTCTGATGGAATAAGTGATTTCTACATCTGAATGTGACAGATTAGATTCTAATCATTAGAACACAGTGTAGTCAGTTAGAAACTCTGAAACAGCGTTGTGATAGATTAGATTCTAATCATTATAACACAGTGTAGTCAGTTAGAAACTCTGAAACAGCGTTGTGATAGATTAGATTATAATCATTATAACACAGTGTAGTCGGTTAGAAACTCTGAAACAGCGTTGTGATAGATTAGATTCTAATCATTATAACACAGTGTAGTCAGTTAGAAACTCTGAAACAGCGATGTGATAGATTAGATTCTAATCATTATAACACAGTGTAGTCAGTTAGAAACTCTGAAACAGCGATGTGATAGATTAGATTCTAATCATTATAACACAGTGTAGTCAGTTAGAAACTCTGAAACAGCGATGTGATAGATTAGATTCTAATCATTATAACACAGTGTAGTCAGTTAGAAACTCTGAAACAGCGATGTGATAGATTAGATTCTAATCATTATAACACAGTGTAGTCAGTTAGAAACTCTGAAACAGCGATGTGATAGATTAGATTCTAATCATTATAACACAGTGTAGTCAGTTAGAAACTCTGAAACAGCGATGTGATAGATTAGATTCTAATCATTATAACACAGTGTAGCCAGTTAGAAACTCTGAAACAGCGATGTCATAGATCTAGCAAATCGACAGCAACGAAACACACTGCTCATAGAAAATACAGAATTTCTTTGACTCAGGAATTCGTTGTCATGGGTGTGTCATATGCCCCCTACTTTTTATAACAAATATCGAGCACATCTGTAAACTAACACATACTAACGAAGTGGATAACATGAACGACACATTGAGCGAACTACTCTTTTCAGACGATCAAGTACTAATAACGACATCAGATGATCAATTGCAAGACCATATGAACAGACTCCACACAAGATGGCAAAGATTTAACATGAACATGCATATTGACAAGACCGAAATAATGGCAATATCAAAGAAAGAAAGACATATCACTATTTCCATAAATATTCAACACCTGAAACAGGCAAAGGAGTTCAATTACTTAGGAAGTATTCTATCTAGTGAAGAAAAAAACAGTAAAGAGATACAAAATAGATGCAACAAAACATACCAGATCCTAGGACAGATGACACGAATTTTTATAGCAAAAATGTAAACATAGACACTAAAGTTGCATTAATCAAGACTATTATTATCCCATCACTATGCTACCAGTGCCAAACCTGGACAATGACAGCTCAAGACAAAAGAAAAATAGTGACAACAGAAATGACATGTCTACGAAAAATACTAGGAGTGTCATTAAGAGATAGAATTAGAAACTATAACATCAGACCAAAACAATACCAGTATTGAAACACATAAAGAGACAACAGACAAGGTGGTTTTCACAATCTTTCAGACTACCAACAGACAGCATGCTACATATGGCCATGGCACATACAAATCACGGTTATATAGTCAGAGACAGACCATATCACAGAAATCAAAGAGGCCACGGGAACAAATTACAAACAGCACACAAAAAGGCTATCTTCAGAGAACTCCTCTACCCCGGACGGCCCAAGGCAAACAAGGGCCACAGCGTATAGATATATGATTCACTTTCATTTCTTGTGTCAGGGAAAGGAAGGAGTTGTAGTTTCTACTTGACTCTTGTCCTCCACATTGGTTTGCCAGGTTTATATTCACTCTCATGTCTTGTACCAACGTGGGTTCTCATCGTGGGTCTTGTAGCACGTATAGTGGGACATCAATTTCAGGGTGAAAGAATAAGGGGAAACACGAGTCAAGAAAGGTTGGGAACCACTGACATAAAGAATTAAATGATGAATGTCATGGTTTAAATCTTAGCTGTGATACCTGTACCTTTCGGCCTGAAACATTCGACTACACTACATTCGACTACACCACATTCGACTACACCACATTCAAATACACCACATTCAAATACACCACATTCGACTACACCACATTCAAATACACCACATTCGACTACACCACATTCAAATACACCACATTCGACTACACCATAACGTTTATACTATTTTGACTTCTAGGATGCAACAGCTAACTCCAACCCCAAATATCGTTAATCGCTTCTAACGACATGAATGCCGTCTACACTTACTATTCTTTGCTCGTATTTCGGTTTCAGTACCTAACGGATAGAACAAGCACCAAACTTGAGTAAATATTCCGTGAAATAAATTCTCTATCTATGACCTTGTCCATGATCTAGCTCAAGTATAGGCCTGTCAACAGAACGTAAACAAGACTTCATTCGTGATGTTCTTGATTATTGTCGTAAATTTCGTTGGTCACTATTTATGTACTAGGATCAGCATGCCAAAAAATCAAATGCCGATCAACTAAAAACACAGAAATAATACAAAATTAGCTTTTTAGATACTGTTTACTTTCTGTACAGAGGTATTTACCGTGGTCGGTCTCGCCCTGCCTTAAACCTATTATATTGAATTATCTATTCACTGTTGTTATTCCGTCCCAGAATGCACTCGATCCTATTCACTTTGTCATCTCTAGCTTATATAAGATTCTCCTTATTCAATGATGAACTACACGTCAACTTGTTTTCCCATAGGGTTCAGGAGGTCAAGGGTTACTGGGCGTGCGTTATAAATAACGAAATAACGAATTCTTTGTATATATTTTCTATGTAACACACTCATCAGAGCCCCGTATAACATACAAACATTTACTTGTAAAACAGGTTAGTGAAAGGAAAGAGAAACTAAAAATTATACATTGCGAAGTATAATGCGATGAAAGAGTTAATATTTGTAGGGGATCATAATGTTACAAATTGTTACAGTTATAACTATTGTGATATATATATATTGTTACAGTTATAACTATTGTGATATATATATATATATATATAATTCTGTTCTAAATATGCTACAGGAGATGTCCATAAACCACGTCAACAATATGGGGGGGGGGGGGAAGAAGGGGGAATCTGGCAAAGTTTCACATTGAGAAGGAAGAGGATAGAATTGACAAAAGTTGACGTCAATACTATTTTGTTTCCAACACCAATTAAGATATGTGAAATTGAATTAATTTATCCCCCAAAAATCTGAACGAATCATGTAGCTTTTTCGTAATTTTTCTGCTCGCAAAATGTTTGAGAAAGACGGGAAGTTGGTTAGGTTTTGGGGAAATAATTCAGCAGTGAAGGTTTCCTGAATTCTTCACAATTGTTGACGAGTGAGGGGCAAGTGGTAAAAATCGTTGACGAGTGAGGTGAAAGTTGTCAAAATTGATGACGAGTGAGGGGCAAGTTGTCAAAATTGTTGACGAGAAAGGGGCAAGTGGTCAATTTTGTTGACGAGAACGGGGCAAGTGGTAAATTTTATTGACGAGTGAGGGGCAAGTGGTCAAAATTGTTCACGAGAAAGGGGCAAGTGGTCAATTTTGTTGACAAGAACGTGGCAAGTGGTCAATTTTGTTGACGAGAACGGGGTAAGTGGTAAATTTTATTGACGAGTGAGGGGCAAATGGTCAAAATTGTTGACGTAATTTATGAACATCACCAGACATAATGTTACATTAATGAAAGAAATATTAAAACTAAATAACAATTCTGTTTATGTATGTTTGTCTGTCTATCCGTTCATCCGTATGATATATATATATATATATATATATATATATATATGTCTGTCCATCTACATATCTAATATAATTCTTAAATCTGAAGGGAATTGAACCAGGTCCGTTCTGGCGGCACCAAATCGCCTTGCAGCTCAAGTAAACAAGTTTACCATACTTGATCAACCACATCCCCATAAGAAGATGTGACCAAATATCTTGACGAGATAACATCTTTTTATAGTGATGTTGTTGGTCAAGTATGGAAAACTTGTTTACTTGAGTTGCAAGTCGATTCGGTGCCGCCAGAACGGACCTGGTTCAATTCTCGTCAGCTTTAAGAATTATTTTAATTTATCCTCATGCTTCCTACTTGAATTTACTTATATATCTAATATGTGTGTCTGTAATTCCTTCACTGTCTGTCTATCTGTATATATGTTTGAAGTTGTCTTTGCAGAATGTTGTCGTCCTCAATGCCAATATGTAATAATCTCGTTTCTGTAATGATATCCAGACTCTTCAAGTGTCATATTCAGAGGTTCTTTGATATTCTTTCCCCATCTTAGCCGTGGTCTGCCTATTTGTCTATTGCCTGGAACCTTTAACTCCATAATTAATCTTTCTACACCATTACGTCTTTGTATATGTTCAAAGAATGTTAGCTTTCATTTTTGTGTGGATAGTTTTGATTAGCCAGTCGACTTCTATGTTAAAGTATTTCTTGTGCTTTTCCTTAGACTCTTAAGACTGATGTTTACGTCTGCTACCAGGAGCTCCTGCTTTAGGATCTAACATAATAAAAAAAATTAACCGATAAGGATTTCATGTGATAATTGAAAGTATAAAAAGATGGCTAAACTCAAGGCTATCTCTAGAAAATTAGAATATTTTGGCAATATCAAACGTTATGGAAGTCTAGACAATATCATAACGGAGGAGATGATACCAGGGAAACGTGATATCAGGGAAACATGATGCCAGGAAAACATGATGTCAGATAAACATAATGTCAGGTGAAAATGATGCTAGGAAAACATAATGTCAGGAAAATATGATGTTAGGGAAACAATTCCAAGGAAGCATATTTCCAGAAAACATGATCAAAGGAAAGATGATTCCAGGGAAGCATAATGCAAGGGAAACATGATGACAAGATGATGCCAGACAAAAATGATTCGTGGGAAAACGGGTTGCCATGGAAACATAATTCCAGGGAAACATAATTCCAGGGAAAAATGATGACAGGAAGATGCCAGGGAAACATGATGCATGGGAAACATGATGCCATAGAAACATATTTCCAGGGAGACTTGATGCCTATCAAGCATGATGCCATATAAACATTATTTCAGAAAAAAATGATGACATGATGATGCCAGGGAAACATGATGCCAGGGACACATAATTTCAGGGAAACATGATGCCAGGGACACATAATTTCAGGGAAACATGATGCCAGGGACACATAATTTCAGGGAAACATGATGCCAGGGACATATCATTTCAGGGAAACATGATGCCAGGGACACATAATTTCAGGGAAACATGATGCCAGGGACACATAATTTCAGGGAAACATGATGCCAGGAAAACATGATGCCTGGGAAACATGATGCCATGGAATATAATTCCAGGGAAACATAATTCTAGGGAAACATAATTCTAGGGAAACATAATTCTAGGGAAACATAATTCCAGGGAAACAAAAGCCCAGGGAAACATGATTCCAGGGACACATGATGCCAGGGAAACATAGTTCCAGGGAAAAATGATGCCAGCTAAACGAAAATAATAGATAAACAACGAAAACGTTGGATGAAGGATATCAACGCTCACCAGAACATAACGTTTATAGAAGAAGGAAAATTGGCCCAAGATCGGCCCAAGATTGGCCCAAAATCGGCCCAAGAGTTTCAAAAGGTTGTAATGACAACTACACCCTGTCTAAGATCATGATGATGATGTACTTTAAGTCTGGCTTCATTAGTTTTGTGGTCATATTCTTCTACCTGGTCAGTATCTCCGTATCCTTCGTCATTTATATATTCCCTTGCTTGGACGTATTGGGAACCACCCTTCTAAAACGGCGTTATCGACTGGTCCCGTCATAGTTTACTCCATGTATACTTTCTGGTTGTATATAGCGTTCATGAAAAGTATATTCAAATAATGAAAATCGCGTTAAATGTCAAATGGCGTCACGACAGAAGGATGATTGAAGGTGCGGAATTTTCCAGTTTTTCTTAGCTAGCAAAACTATGATGTATGACGCCATAACACAATCCTCGTTATTACGCAATAACACACTCTTCGCTATGACGCCAGAACAAAATCTTCGCTATGACGTCAGAACACAACCTTCGTTATGCTTCGATGTAGGGATACGCATATTCTTCTGCCTTCTTCGTCTCTACGTTTGTTACTTAATTCCTAAAAATGTTACATTTATCCGAGTGAAGCCTGTTCAAATAGTCATTTAGTATGGATTACTAATAGTTACATAGCCTCAATGATAAGCGATTTCTTATAAGTCATGTAAAATAGTAATTGTTTATTATGTGACAAAGTAATAAATTCATGTTTAAGATTTTCAACACTGTACTGGCGGCACTATATATTTGGTAGTTATATTCAACACTGTACTGGCGGCACTATATATTTGGTAGTTATATTCAACACTGTACTGGCGGCACTATATATATGGTAGTTATATTCAACACTGTACTGGCGGCACTATATATTTGGTAGTTATATTCAACACTGTACTGGCGGCACTATATATTTGGTAGTTATGTCTGCTATGATCGAGTACATAAATTATGTAAGCAACAGTTTAATGTTCTAATGTCACAAACCAGAGTGGCAGATTCATTAAAAAAAGACAAATCACTTACATATTATACATAATATTCCAAGAAAAGGTAATAACAAACACATGCTAAAATCAAGAACAGTTTATCCTGTGTGCGCAACATTTAATTTACAAAGTGAATTGCACCTTAAACAGGTAAATGAGTTCTCTTAATAGGGAAGCATTATATCGAGTGAAGGGAAAACCAGTAAAGAGATACACAATAGATGCAACAAAACATACAAGATCCTAGCACAGATGACACGTATTTTTAAGAACAAAAATGTAAACATAGACACTAACGTTGCATTATACAAGACTATTATTATTCCATCACTGTGTTACCAGTAACACACCTGGACAATGACAGCACAAGACAAAAGAAAAATAGTGACAACAGAAATGACATGTCTACGAAGAATACTCGGAGTGTCATTAAGATATAGAATTAGAAACGATAACATCAGACAGATAACCAAAACAATACCAGTATTAAAACACATCAAAAGACAACAGATGAAATGGTTTTCACACACTTCCAGACTACCATCAAACAGCATGCCACAGATGGCAATGACACATAGACATCACGGCTATAAAGTCCACCATGTAAAATCGATCACAAAATTCACAGAAGCCACAGGAACAGGTTTACAAATAGCATACATGAAGGTCATCTCCAGAGAACTCTTCCACCCCTGACGCCGCAACGCAAGCAAAGGCCACATCGTATAGAGAAATTGAAGAGTGAATTGCCAGGTCTTACTGAGTCTATATTACAACATTTACTGTTACTGACGTGTTATTATATTTGTTTCTGCGGTTTAATGAAGTTTAAAAAAACTTCCAGTTTCCAACAGATGCGCTTGGCACTGGTTTGAATAATACTAGTTGAATCAGGTTTCAAATAGATGCACTTGCCACTGGTTTGAATAAAAATAGCTGAAATCAAGTTTCCAATAGAGGCGCTTGCCACTGGTTTGAATAAAGCTAGTTGAAATCAGGTTTCAAATAGAGGCGCTTGCCACTGGTTTGAATAAAACTAGTTGAAATCAGGTTTCAGATCTATCTCAACTAATATCACCAGAATTGAACCGCTTGTTTTATTGTACATACAAAGTGGCCAGTGACTTCATTTATTTATGCCAATTATATAATTGGTTGAGTGTTCTTCAAAGCTCTATGGTCTTCACTGACTCTATATCGCCACACCTGACCCGACATTGCACACACGCCGCTCCCTTGATCCTGCATCGCATTTCGTAGTCTCTCACCGTCGGCACGGGCCATTTTCGTTTGTAGACAATAAAATTTCCATCTGAAGAATTCTCACTGATTAGAGATTGGACTTCTGATGTCCATCTGAAGAATTCTCACTATTGGACTGCAGATTCTCACTGATTAGAATCAGGATGAAGGAAGAAATATGGAAGAAAAGTAAACAAAACCACAGAACATACTAATGCAATAATCAATTAGGGAAGAAAACTTGAAGAAAAGTAAACATTACACAGAACCAAGTAATGAAATCTTCAATGAAAGAAGAAAAATAAACATTACCATAGAACCAACTAACAAAATTTTCAACAAAGAAAGAAGACTTAAAGAAAAATAAACATTACCATATAACAAATTAATGAAATCTTCAATGAAGGAGCTGTACAACTAATAGTAATTGTCAACGTACTATGATGGCGAAAAACAAAACAAACGGAAACAAGCTGGCAAAACACAAGGATTAATTATAATAATGGCTTTACTATTTTATAGATACTTGTGCGATCAACAACAGGGTTGCCATGTAGATGGAGATGTTTTTGGCCGAATTTCACGTTACAAACGTCTACACCTCCACACTAATTTTTATAAAAACAACTGAAAATAATAAAAAGGGTTTGAATTTAGTAAAATGTTCAATAACTGGTTGTATAAGATTAAGTCAATTTTATTTGTTTGTTTGTTGTGTTTTGGCAACAATTGTGAGAGAAATGATTGTAGTAATACCAATATCGCTTGCCGGTTTGGCTGGTTTCATATTTTCAGTATTTTACATAAGTGTTTATGAAAATATGGATATTTCTCTATCGTATAATGGTGACTTGTCCTATTGTAGAATGTTGTCCTCACTACTATTCTGTAAGCCTCTCGAAAACGCTCAAGCTGTCTAGCTTCTTCTTGTGTTATGTTCAGTAGGTCTTCGATGTCATGTGTCCATCATAGTCTTGGTTTGCCTCTTGTTCTCTTACCTGGACTTGTCCTCCATGATTAATTTTTAAACACCATAAACTATTTTATATGGGGAAAATATGTTAGGTTTTTTTTGTGTGTGGATAGATTTGATTATCCGGTCTTTTTCTATGTTCAGTCTTTGCCGTCATCTGCGTTGGTTGATCTTTCTGTCCAAGATATTATTGAAACCTTTCTATAACAATTAATTTCAAATGTCAATATTTTCTTTTCAATTGAGAATGTCATTGTCACAACCATATATTGCCACTGGAAAAATATAGATTCTTAATAATTGCAATTAAATTGTTCTTTCGGTATAGGTTTGTCATCTATGATGTTGTTTGTAGGGTTATTGCTAATCTTTGCTGAACAGTTTCTTGTGGTGTTGACCCGAGATATTCAAAGTTGCTGACATTTTCTAGTTATTCTTTAAACGGTTGTTCTAATTTCTCAAAATATGGATACATTTTCTAAGTTACAAAAAGAAGGACAATGGGTAGAACATAAATTATGTGTCCAGAAACATTTTATAATGTCACTTTTGTGAAATCTGGCCACGATATTGGTAATATGGCAACCCTGCGCAACAAGCAGATATCGCTTGCAAGCGATTAATAATCGTATACAAAATAATGCAAAGACCGGTGTAAAGGAAAAAAGAACATCCAGATCGATTGTTCTGGTTATCTTTGTGTGAGAATGAGATATCATTAGAGAATGCCAATATATAACGTATAACAACGGTTGGTTGTAGATTGACAAATTGAAGAGTTTGTGTATAGGAAAACTGGTGAAAATATTGACTCATACACCGCCTTGGAGGTCATGTGCTGGGTTTCTTTCGGAAAAGATTGATAGCTATCCTCGAGCACTTCTCTAGAATAGTCATGCGCGTCAGTTTTCTTAGCTAATGCGGGTTTTTTTCATGGATTTTCATTGGCTGATCATACAAAATATGCACATAGTGACCAATGGAATGACGCTGTTCTGAGACCAGCGCACAGGAATATTCAGAAGAAGGACGTCGCTGTTTCGGCTGGAGAACTTAAAAGTAATATATCACTGTCGTCGTAGCATGTGCGTCGTGTCATTATAACATGACCCGTCGATATTAGAAGTCATGTTGGGCAATTGGAAGAAAGCCTTCTAAAATCACTCATTTGACTTTTCCCGTGATTTTCATTGCAATGGAGACAAAGTATAATCATAGTAAATAGTGAAAATTACGAGAATAGTCAAATTCGTCATTTTGGAAGGCTTCTTTTCAATTAGGCAACATTTCTTGTATTGTGATGGGTTATTGTATTATGGGTTATAGTAACATGAGGGCAGTTTGTGATGAAGAGAGACATAGTCACAGTGTCCGGTAACAATCTGAAACGGAACAGTAAAGTGACTGGAGTAACGCAGGGTATCTATAATATAATAACCGTGTTCAGTCGTATTTCCGGAAAGCTCTATAAATAGAGCTAGCTTTCACGTCACAGAATTCCGTGCGACATCCAATCAAAACGATTGATGTCGTGACGTTATTAAAAACAGACGACATTTTTGTAGACAAATGTTATTGATGGGTAAACAGGTAAATTTCTGTATCGGCTTGTGGCTAGATACATCTAAAATACATTATATGTAAAACACACAAGTAATATTCTTTGAATGGTGGATCAGCCGAGACAGATGTGTCGGGTCATTGGCGCAAATAAAATAGTGACACAACGCATTTCCATTATCTGGTCTACATATTGCTGGAAATCTAATAGGACTATGATCCTGCTACAAGAGAAATCCAGCGGGAGTTTGAGAATGAACACTGAAGAAGAAGAATGATGGATGAAGATGATCCAATCACAAGAATCCAATCGCGGTGTTAAAGCTGAAGATTCATCCCTGGGTTTCTGGGAGTAAATCTGCCGTTTACCTCAGGACAGCAATAAATCCACACCAGTCTATCCTCCTGTGTATATAATTGCTCATTTCGTGGAGTCAAACAATAAAGTTGTTTGAGATTAACATAATATCATAAGAACTTCCTTAAAAAATAGATTTTTGAAAAAAGAACTAACATACACGTAAATACAGAAAAATAAAAACAAATTCAACGTTTTGAAAATATAAATCTCTATCAAGTACAAACAATGACAAATACTAACAAACAAGGTTATAACTAGTCAAATATAACCACAATCAATTATATAACCAAAAGAATTCTCTATTACTCTGCAATGAACCCACACGTAAGTTTAATCAGGTACAAACAACCATTATATGTTCTGATTGCTAAACTCCTAGTACTAAAAGTAATGTTCTTATGGCTAAACTCCTAGTACTAAAAGTAATGTTCCTATGGCTAAACTCCAGTACTAAACGTAATGTTCTGATTTTCTAATGAAAGGGGGGGGGGGGAATTTAACGCTTTATCCCCCCCCCCCTTTCAATTATATACAGACTTGGACCACAATTCACACATTTGAGAACCATCTAAAAGAATGTGATCTCTAAGTGTATCGATTATGTTAGATCGACCATTGATGTACCCTTTGACACTGGCCGTGCTTGCCAATGTACTTGTTCACCCATTATTTTCAACGCCCGCATGTATCGTATGAATATGCAGTGACGAAGGACTAAATATAGGCAGGAAGAGTAATATGAATTCACATCTTGGCACAGCAAGGTGGAACACTCGAACACATACAAAATGGTATCTCAGGTCAGATAAAATAAGTTTGAAAGTAAATATTGTCTTTCTATCTGTTGTGTTTTTTCTGCTTCTATCTGTTGTCTTTTTTCTGCTTCTACATGTTATCTTTGCTTCGATCTATATGTTGCCCTTTATCTGACTCTATCTATTATCGTGTATCTGCTTTAATCCATCTATTGTATTTTCTCGCTTCTATACATTATTTTGTGTGCTCTATCGATCTATTACCCTTTATTTGGATCTATCGATCTATTACCCTTTATTTGCATCTATCGATCTATTACCCTTTATTTGCATCTATCGATCTATTACCCTTTATTTGCATCTATCGATATATTACCCTTTATTTGCATCTATCTATCTATTACCATTTATTTGCATCTATCGATCTATTACCCTTTATTTGCATCTATCGATCTATTACCCTTTATTTGCATCTATCTATCTATGTATTGTCTTTTCTCTACTTATGCTGTAAGGCGTTACGAAGATTGAATGACTTTGGTTTTCGTGCTATGGCACGGTGCAGTTGGTCGGTTAATAGGCAGCAATATTGTGACGTCTCAGTATGATTGTAACTCCTTCAATCCTCCTTTTTCGTGGTTTTCTTCTGTATCTTGATGTTTCCATTTTCATGTTGTATGATCGTGACGATGGTCAATAATGGTTCATTTTCATTAATCGTGTAATGAAGTAATTAAGTTTTGCTGGTAACACTAAACACACATAGGCACACACAAATCGACGTTTCGACCGAAAAGCCTTTATCAAAGATAACTTACATATATACATAAAAAACGACAAGAAGGAACGATACAACCTGCGGTGACGTGTCTAGTAAAATGGCCTCTTTCGGTCGAAACGTCGATTTGTGTTTGTGCCTATGTGTGTTTCGTGTTACTGGCACAACTTCACATTACCTTGTTTCACGCTTTACCTATTGGATTTCAGTTTTGCGCAGTGAGTACATATTTTCATTCTCATTAAGTGGCAGTGCCATTTCAGTCTCTGTTTTCATATATATTTGATCACAGATGTTGTTCCAACAGTTCTTGTAATCTCTTCATTCCTTACAAGATCTCTTCTTGTTCTGTTTCTTGTAATCTCTTCATTCCTTACATGATCTCTTCTTGTTCTATTTGCTGTTTGTCTTAGACATCTAATTTCATATACAGTAAACTTTCTCTTTTGTTCCTTAGTTAGTATCCATGTCGGACATTGATAACACAATGTTGGCATGAATTATTTCTGCACAAATATATAAACTGATAGTGCGTTGAGAACAGATGCTATTGAAAAATCTGCCATTTTTATGCTAAAGTTCCTGCCATTATCTCTGACATAAAACACGATATTTAAAAAAAAAATAGTAAATTAGAAATTTGTTTTAAATATCTCTATCTTTAGCTTACTTTTTATTGGCCTCAAGATTCTAGCCAGTACCTGGCACAAATTGTTGACAGAAAAGAAGTAAACAAAATGGCCAGACACGGAGCATGGGTTTTCATTACTACCGTTGTGATAGCGCATGTGAACAACTCCAGCAACACAGGGATTACTTTTATAAACAGTGTCATCCAGATATGAGAGTAAATAACATCTCTGTCGCGCTGAATTTAATTTCGGCACGAACATTATGTTAGAGGAATGGTTATCTGTTTGACCCTCGGAAATATAATGCCTATTGGTAAAATGAAGTGTGTATATTTTACTTCATTTTTTGTCCATTGAATGTCCCCTCCCCCATTGTGAGCAGGGTGTGATTAATTCACCGACACTCCAGTCCCCCCTTCCGCTTAATTATCTCAACATATTTTAAATACAGCTCCCCACCCCCCATCCCCACCTCCATTAAAAGTGTGTAGAACAAAACTGCATGATTTTTTAAAATATTTTCCACACAAAATAATTCCAGAAAGTTAATTGGTATATATAAAAAATTGTGTGGTTAACTTTTGTCTACCCCTCTCATTGTCAACAACTGTTACATTTGTTCAAACATCTCTCCTCAAATTGTAGACGTAAGTAATTGACAGCACCTACTGTAAAATCTACTTCTAAAATTTGACTGTTCCTTGATTTTGTATTTTGGTTTAGTCAAATTTATCTCTTATAGCGAGCTACGCTGCTTTCAACCGTCGACAAATTGACTAAATTGGTTATATTATAACTTTTTACCATAAACATAGTGGAGGCCGTAATAATTACTAGTAATTACAGTTACTAGTAATCCAGATTGTACGCAAATGTGTGGCGTAGAAATGGCATTAATCTACAGACTAAGCGGAAAGTTTACAGAGCAGTGGTACTTCCAGTACTGTTATACGCTAGTGATACATGGACTGTGTATAGATGACTTGTGAGGAAACTCAATTATTTTCACACAACTTGTTTCAGAAAAGTTATGAACATCAGATAGCAAGACAAGATTCCAGATACCACTGTCCTTGACAGAGATGGTATCCCAGCACTGACACTATGCAGATACAGGTTCGTTGGGCATGTCATTTTGTACATATGCCAGACTATCGCCTGTCAAAGATACTTCTCTATGGTGAGCTGGAGAAGCGTAAACGATCTCAAGGTGGTTAAATTAGCACTACACGGACTCGTTAAAGACCTCATTGAAAGCGTTTGAAATAGATCAAGACACATGGGAAGAACTTGCCCAAAACTGATCTGCATGGCGCTCTACAGTGAAAAATAGCGCATCATCTTGTGAAAAGAGGAGAAATGCTGCAGCCCAACAGCGGAGAGTAGCTAGAAAGTCACGGATAGACCAAAATCCGCCTACAGTGGTCATTCAATGTACAAACTGTCCTAGAACATTTATAGCTCGAACATGGCTCATTAGCCATCTACGAACTATGCATGGTCATAATTTTAACTGAATTTTCAAAAGTGGATGTAAAAATAGTCATCATCATTTGTGATGGACGAATACACACACACACACTACGTCTTCCTAAAGTGTACGCGTAAAGTCTGTCTAGTCCTTGATTTCAATTGGCTGCTACACAAAGTATAACATTAAGGACCAATGAAAACACGGGAATAGACAGAGTCATTGAGGATGCTTGCCTTCCCATTAGTCAGTAAGTCGTATTACGTAGACATTCATGGTTATCTGGTGGCTAGACTCAAGTCCTTCTCTTATTATAATCCTACATACAGGGCACACGAGTTGTCTTTACCGTTGAATGATCCGTGTTGTTTCAGTGACTGGCGACACAATTGTTACGAAAAAAGAACAAATGTAAAGCTGGGATCAGTCAAACGGAATGACGTAGTCCGCCAACTGAATGACGTAGACCGCTAACTGAATGACGTAGACCGCTAACTGAATGACGTAGACCGCTAACTGAATGACGTAATCCGCTAACTGAATGACGTAGTCCGCTAACGGGTGAGCTGTAATTTGTGGTCAGACAAAGTTAATTGAGAGCTTATCATTAAGAAAAAGTCGAGAATATTACAAGAATATCAGAGGTCGTGGTAACAGAATTAGATGAACTGCTACATCCATTACTGTTTTTGGTTATATCGTCCATCTTCAGAATAGTCTTCGCACTGATTCAAAATATCGCATCTTGTCTAATATCGTTATTCCCGCACTATTCGTTGATTGACGATAATTCTATATACAAGAAACACATCTCTCGATGCTCCGACAAATAATGTTTCTGTCAGCAAATCTATCTATAAGAAACACATCTCTCGATGCTCCGACAAATAATGTTTCTGTCAGCAAATCTATCTATAAGAAACACATCTCTCGATGCTCCGACAAATAATGTTTCTGTCAGCAAATCTATCTATAAGAAACACATCTCTCGATGCTCCGACAAATAATGTTTCTGTCAGCAAATCTATCTATAAGAAACACATCTCTCGATGCTCCGACAAATAATGTTTCTGTCAGCAAATCTATCTATAAGAAACACATCTATCGATGCTCTGCTAGATAATCTGGTCCTGTCAACAAATCGGGTACAATGTTTGGACAGAGATAATTGACATAAAACAGTATATGGTTTTCTCTGTGTAGTAACAGGAGATTACGCTGGAACTGACGGGGAGTTGAAGAGTGGAGTAGCCATGAGACACAGAGAGACAAAAAGAGAAAACAGAGAGAGAGAGAGAGAGAGAGAGAGAGAGAGAGAAGAGAGAAAGAACATAAACTTTAGTACTGGAATTTAGCCATAAGAACATTACTTTTAGTACTATGAGTTTATCCATAAGAACATTACTTTTAGTACAAGGAGTTTATCCATAAGAACATTACTTTTAGTACTGGAGTTTATCCATAAGAACATTACTTTTAGTACTGGAGTTTATCCATAAGAACATTACTTTTAGTACTGGAATTTAGCCATAAGAACATTACTTTTAGTACTATGAGTTTATCCATAAGAACATTACTTTTAGTACTGAAGTTTATCCATAAGAACATTACTTTTAGTACTAAGAGTTTATCCATAAGAACATTACTTTTAGTACTAGGAGTTTATCCATAAGAACATTACTTTTAGTACTAGGAGTTTATCCATAAGAACATTACTTTTAGAACTAGGAGTTTATCCATAAGAACATTACTTTTAGTACTAGGAGTTTATCCATAAGAACATTACTTTTAGTACTAGGAGTTTATCCATAAGAACATTACTTTTAGTACTGGAGTTTATCCATAAGAACATTACTTTTAGTACTACGAGTTTATCCATAAGAACATTACTTTTAGTACTGGAATTTAGCCATAAGAACATTACTTTTAGTACTATGAGTTTATCCATAAGAACATTACTTTTAGTACTGAAGTTTATCCATAAGAACATTACTTTTAGTACTAAGAGTTTATCCATAAGAACATTACTTTTAGTACTAGGAGTTTATCCATAAGAACATTACTTTTAGTACTAGGAGTTTATCCATAAGAACATTACTTTTAGAACTAGGAGTTTATCCATAAGAACATTACTTTTAGTACTAGGAGTTTATCCATAAGAACATTACTTTTAGTACTAGGAGTTTATCCATAAGAACATTACTTTTAGTACTGGAGTTTATCCATAAGAACATTACTTTTAGTACTACGAGTTTATCCATGAGAACATTACTTTTAGTACTAGGAGTTTATCCATAAGAACATTACTTTTAGTACTAGGATGTTATCCATAAGAACATTACTTTTAGTACTAGGAGTTTATCCATAAGAACATTACTTTTAGTACTATGAGTTTATCCATAAGAACATTACTTTTAGTACTAGGAGTTTATCCATAAGAACATTACTTTTAGTACTGGAGTTTATCCATAAGAACATTACTTTTAGTGCTGGAGTTTATCCATAAGAACATTACTTTTAGTACTAGGAGTTTATCCATAAGAACATTACTTTTAGTACTGGAGTTTAGCCATAAGAACATTACTTTTAGTACTGGAGTTTAGCCATAAGAACATTACTTTTAGTACTGGAGTTTAGCCATAAGAACATTACTTTTAGTACTGGAGTTTAGCCATAAGAACATTACTTTTAGTACTGGAGTTTAGCCATAAGAACATTACTTTTAGTACTGGAGTTTAGCCATAAGAACATTACTTTTAGTACTGGAGTTTAGCCATAAGAACATTACTTTTAGTACTGGAGTTTAGCCATAAGAACATTACTTTTAGTACTGGAGTTTAGCCATAAGAACATTACTTTTAGTACTGGAGTTTAGCCATAAGACGAGTAAAACCGCTCAATTACTGATTTAAAAAAATGAAAAGGTAAAGAAATTTCTCATAAAATCGAGGAATACACAAAAAACTGGTGAAGGACCTTTTTTGTAAAACTTCCTAATTACTGGAAAATTATCTATAACCCTGTCATTGTCGCTCTCAAGACTGCGGGTGATTTGTGTAAAGATTGGTTCGACGCATAAAGAGAAACGTAATAAAAAATATGGAAAGAAATAAATCAATACCGAACAGAAGTCGCTACACTTTGTTGTATATATGCATGGACATTTAGTTATGCATAGCTTTATGAAACGGACTGAGGAAACGTCACATAATGAGTTAGTTGTTACCAAAAATAACTGTAGTTTCACTTAAAATATTTGCCAAGTTCTTCTCCAGAACCGTCATGTCTACTGACCTCACACAACGTCACTCCTCTTGTCTGAAGCGACGGATCATTGGTCACTGCACCACCAGTCAAAGAAAAGTACGGAAAAGTCATATATATCAAGATCAGTGATGCTTCATGAGATAAGCCTGAACAAACTATCCTGGAGAAGTGGCTACATGAGATGAACCTGAACAAACTATCCTGGAGAAGTGGCTACATGAGATGAACCTGAACAAACTATCCTGGAGAAGTGGCTACATGAACCTGAACAAACTATCCTGGAGAAGTGGCTACATGAGATGAACCTGAACAAACTATCCTGGAGAAGTGGCTAAATGAGATCAGCCTGAACAAACTATCATGGAAAAGTGGCTACATGTGATTTGCGTGAACAAACTATCCTGTAGAAGTGGCTACATGAGATCAACGTGAACAAACTATCCTGGAGAAGTGGCTACATGAGATAAACGTGAACAAACTATCCTGGAGAAGTGGCTACATGAGATCAGTCTGAACAAACTATCCTGGAGAAGTGGCTACATGAGATCAGCCTGAAGAAATTATCCTGGAGAAGTGGCTACATGAGATCAGCCTGAACAAACTATCCTGGAGAAATGTTTATTTTCTAGTTTACACTAGTAAGACTTGCGTCAACAAGAGAAATCCTAAAGACAACAAATCTAAGTTTCTAATTTCCTCTGGTTTCTGAGACGAAGGTCGGAGTACATATGGACTTGTCCAGTGTTTATTGAGACAAGGATAGAAGTACTTATGAATTTGTTTGGTGTTTATTGAGACAAGGATAGAAGTACTTATGAATTTGTTTGGTGTTTATTGAGACTGGGAACGGAGTACCTATGCATCTCTCCGGTGCTGATGGTAACTTGCATTCATAACAATAAGTTGCTATACCAAAAAATCGTCTCAAACGGACAAGGTGACAGGAAATTGTGCAGCCGGACCAAATAGAAATTGTCTCCAACGGACAAGTTGACAGGAAATTGTGCAGCCGCACCAAATAGAAATTGTCTCAAACGGACAAGTTGACAGGAAATTGTGCAGCCGGACCAAATAGAAATTGTCTCAAACGGACAAGTTGACAGGAAATTGTGCAGCCGGACCAAATAGAAATCGTCTCCAACGACATGGTGACAGGAAATTGTGCAGCCGGACCGAGCAGATATCAATGACAAACTATCTATCTATCTGTTGTCTTTTCTCTGCCCTTGCTGTAAGACGTCGCAGGATTGAATAACGATCGGTCTTCGAGCTATGACACATTTGGTCACGTGATGTGCTGTAATATTTTGTTTGGTCACTTGATGTGCTGTAATATTTTGTTTGGTCACTTGATGTGCTGTAATATTTTGTTTGGTCACTTGATGTGCTGTAATATTTTGTTTGGTCACGTGATATGTGCTGTAATATTTTGTTTGGTCACTTGATGTGCTGTCATATTTTGTTTGGTCACGTGATGTGCTGTCATATTTTGTTTGGTCACTTGATGTGCTGTAATATTTTGTTTGGTCACTTGATGTGCTGTAATATTTTGTTTGGTCACTTGATGTGCTGTAATATTTTTTTTGGTCACTTGATGTGCTGTAATATTTTGTTTGGTCACTTGATGTGCTGTAATATTTTGTTTGGTCACTTGATGTGCTGTAATATTTTGTTTGGTCAATTGATGTGCTGTAATATTTTGTTTGGTCACTTGATGTGCTGTAATATTTTGTTTGGTCACGTGATGTGCTGTAATATTTTGTTTGGTCACTTGATGTGCTGTAATATTTTGTTTGGTCACTTGATGTGCTGTAATATTTTTTTGGTCACTTGATGTGCTGTAATATTTTGTTTGGTCACTTGATGTGCTGTAATATTTTGACGTCTCAGAATTTTGCTACCTCTTTCAATCCACCTTCTTCTTGGTGTTCCTCTGCTTCTCGATGTTTCCATTTTCATGTTGTATGCTCATGTCGCTGGTCAATAAGGGTTTAATACTGATTGTGTGTGGCCAATGAAGATTCCCCCCAAAAAAGTGGTCGAACTATGCCAGTCTGTTTTTAAATATATTTAACCACAGACGTTGTTCCAACAATTTTGTAATCTCTTCCTTACTCGCATGCTTTCTTCTTGTTCTGTTTGCTGCTGTTCTTAGACATCTCATTTCAGACATATTAATCTTTCTCTCTTTCTTTTGTATAAATTGTCTATGTTTGACATAGATAAAACAATGTTGGTATGAAGATTGAATGTATTATTTGTCTATTGGTTTTCATTAGGATATGTTTGAGTATCAAAATTGGTGCAAGTTCATAATTTATGTAGTTAGCTTTTTGAATGGTAAACTACTGAACGTAAATATGGCTTAGAAATAAGTACATCTACAAAATTATGTGTTGATCGCAAGGTCCTGAGTAGAAATACTAACAGAAAAAGAGAAGGCCCTGGTGAAATATTTTTTCCAATCGCTGCGTGGGAAAATCTCTGAAATACTCTCAAAGATGTTTCTTAAGAAAATCGATACTCTATTATTTATATTGCGCAAACAAACACGGATGCTATCTCAACGCTGGCCTCGAATAATTGAAGCCACCCAGTTTGTTTACGATACCAGTATTCGTCTTCTCCAGGCCGGACCCTACTGCGCCGATACCCAGATAATGAATGAATCGGTAAAGATCAGAATTATTTTAGATCAATAGATATGAGTGTAGTATTAATACTTTGTTAACTAGAATATCGGTTTTTGTATTATTAGAGAAAGGTTAAAAAACGAATTAGATTAGATTAGAAATTTGATATGAAATGAGGTGAAGATTTAAACGCAAAGTACACAATCAGAGTATATTTTGGAAAGATAAAATTTAGCTAGATGAACATATAGACTGAGTTTGTATAGTATAGACTTCACGTTCCCAGACTAATGTATAGTCTGAGTTTGTATAGGATAGGGCTCACATAACAAGATTAATGTATAGTCTGAGTTTGTATAGGATAGGGCTCACATAACAAGATTAATGTATAGTCTGAGTATGTTATGGAAAGTATTCACATGACACGCGTCTATAGCATGAGTATTTTATGAAAATTACTAAACATAAGAACCTTTGGTAATCTTGTCCTTATTCTTTGTTCACTTTCAGATTTTGACATTGATGACTCTGGCAAAGGTAACAATCGCCATACTTCTACACTGATGACTCTGACAATGGTAGCAATCTCCATACTTCTACATTGATGACTCTGACAAAGGTAGCAATCTCCATTTTTTCACATTGATGACGCTGACAAAAGTAGCAATCTCCATGCTTTCACATTGATGACGCTGACAAAGGTAGCAATCTCCATGTTTTCACATTGATGACGCTGACAAAAGTAGCAATCTCCATGCTTTCACATTGATGACGCTGACAAAGGTAGCAATCTCCATACTTTCACATTGATGACTCACATTTCACATCCCTGGATCGTCACCTCCGCATTTCTTCCTTTTGTGACCTCTCTCTGTTATAATTTGGGGAGCACACCGATTTGCCACTTCTGATCCTCACTTCATCTATCTTCTTCTTTCTCGTCTCCTTCTTTCCTCTCTTTTCTCTGCTTCTTTCTCTCAACCCCCTTTCTCTCTTATATCTGTTATTATAGACCACTATGTTCGAATCTTGTTGATGCTTTGCACATTCATACCCTTTACGGCCCTATCCATTTTTAGATATTAGGTGTGATGTTGGGTAATAACCAGAGACTGGAATTTGTATTCTCCATTATAATACCCCCCCCCTCATTATTCAGATCCATGGCCTGTCGTCTGTTCTTACCGTATTCGCCTCTTTTTTTCTCTCTCTCTCTTTCTCATCTGATCTCCTGTACTCTCCATTTCCTCTTCTCTTACATTATGATGTTTAGTTTGTAACGTTCATTGCCTGTTGCTTGTCTGTGTCCTAATAAATACGTTTTAGTTGAAACGTCGTCCGTCACTAAGTCTCGTTGTTAGGTTGCGTTATCGTTTTATTGTGGTAACACGAATACCTATATCTGTTCATTTTGATATTTGCCCTGTGTTACCCCAGCCAACATTTCCAGTTTCGGGTTGTTACCCGACACCGGAACTTTCTCTCTTGGGGACGAGAGGGCTGCAAGGGTCCGTGTGATAATCTATTATTGATGTGGTGGTGATGTTTGGCTGCTGGTTGCTTGATAGCACTAGCTTTGTCAAATTGAAATATTCATTGGACAATGAGTGATGTGCTTTCAAATGCATGAAATGAGTTCGGGCCAATAGGGAGGATACGGATCTATGAATATGACAGGAGAAAGATGGATCTCTGAAGCCGAGCCAAAAAAAAAAAAAAAAAAAAACAACAACAAGCGATGAGAACATATTCATTTAGAGTTCAACATTGAGTTGGTTATTTCGAAGAGAGGGTGTTACCGCTTGTGTGAGCCTGTCCAAATAGGAACAAATAGTTCTTAAACTGCAACCTGCTATGCATGTCGAAAGAAACGACTAAGGAAGTAGTGAATTGGGTTTGCTATTCCATCTCGTGGATGAAAAATATACACTAATCATGCCGTTTGTCGGATGTGGGAAGTTAAATGGTGCAAACATTGCAGGCAAGCTGTAAACTACTAAACAGCAGATTCTGTTCTCCGGATTACATCCTCATAATCAGCGTATGTATAAGAAATGCGTGTGTGTGAATGTATGTGTGTGTTCGTTAGTGGTTATCATGACGGAACCCCTATGGACTACGCGTATATCAATGGCCTTCTAACGATACAAGTTTATATAGACGTATATCGTATATCATTCGTGTATCTTGTGCCAGACGATGGAGTACGCATATATCCAAATATCATTCGTGTATCTTGTGCCAGACGATGGAGTACGCATATATCCAAAGTCTTCCAGGTTATGAGGATAATGATGACGTAATCCATTTAGTTGTGAGCAGGAAGTTTTTGACAGCCCAATGTTTCTGACAAAACTTGACAGCCCAATGTTTCTGACAAAACTTGACAGCCCAATGCTTCTGACAAAACTTGACAGCCCAATGTTTCTGACAAAACCACATGTCCATCTGTTGTGTAATCGAGCTGCCAGTGAGAATCGTATAAGGTCAGTTGTGTCCAAGATATGGTTCTGTTAAGTAGGTTTATGGATGCGTATTAGTTCCCGAAGGTAGACATTCCAGTCCAACAGTGTACCAGGATTAGTACACCCTGCAAGGAGTGCATGATACACTTCTAGATTCCAGTCCAACAGTGTACCAGGATGAGTACACCCTGCAAGGAGTGCATGATACACTTCTAGATTCCAGTCCAACAGTGTACCAGGATGAATACACCCTGCAAGGAGTGCATGATACACTTCTAGATTCCAGTCCAACAGTGTACCAGGATGAGTACACCCTGCAAGGAGTGCATGATACACTTCTAGATTCCAGTCCAACAGTGTACCAGGATGGGTACACCCTGCAAGGAGTGAATGATACACTTCTAGATTCCAGTCCAACAGTGTACCAGGATGGGTACACCCTGCAAGGAGTGAATGATACACTTCTAGATTCCAGTCCAACAGTGTACCAGGATGAGTACACCCTGCAAGGAGTGCATGATACACTTCTAGATTCCAGTCCAACAGTGTACCAGGATGGGTACACCCTGCAAGGAGTGAATGATACACTTCTAGATTCCAGTCCAACAGTGTACCAGGATGAGTACACCCTGCAAGGAGTGCATGATACACTTCTAGATTCCAGTCCAACAGTGTACCAGGATGAATACACCCTGCAAGGAGTGAATGATACACTTCTAGATTCCAGTCCAACAGTGTACCAGGATGAGTACACCCTGCAAGGAGTGAATGATACACTTCTAGATTCCAGTCCAACAGTGTACCAGGTTGAGTACACCCTGCAAGGAGTGAATGATACACTTCTAGATTCCAGTCCAACAGTGTACCAGGATGAGCACACCCTGCAAGGAGTGAATGATACACTTCTAGATTCCAGTCCAACAGTGTACCAGGATGAGTACACCCTGCAAGGAGTGAATGATACACTTCTAGATTCCAGTCCAACAGTGTACCAGGATGAGTACACCCTGCAAGGAGTGAATGATACACTTCTAGATTCCAGTCCAACAGTGTACCAGGATGAGCACACCCTGCAAGGAGTGTATGATACACTTCTAGATTCCAGTCCAACAGTGTACCAGGATGAATACACCCTGCAAGGAGTGAATGATACACTTCTAGATTCCAGTCCAACAGTGTACCAGGATGAATACACCCTGCAAGGAGTGAATGATACACTTCTAGATTAATTATCTCATCATTCTATTGTCATATTTATTAAACCCATTAGCATCAATAGTATAACTAACATTGCCCTATAGCTAGGAGTCTGCCCACAAAATGATAAAACTGCAATAGCTGTTGTCCTGCATATCTTGGTCATCCATGGTGACCATTATGTAACAGAAGACAAAATTAAAAAACCGACACACGACACGCAGTGACAATGATTTTTCTACAAGTGACATGTTGACAGCCTATCCCTGAACAACCTTAGTCGCCCCCTACGACATGCCTGGAAAGAAGAGAGTGATCCTATTCTTTGCACCCTGACCTAGCACTCCTGTTTCCACACAGGCGTGTCTTCTAAATGTACAAATACATCACATCTTTTACCTTATGCTAGGAAGTGACATTTGACTTGATTCTTGATTTTTGATTAGAAACTGACCTCACAGCACGTGGGGCATTCCCATAAGTGCTTCGCCCTCTGTTCCAGCAGCCATTTGACTCGATGGTGGTTCGATTCTAATGCCGCCGAAACAGAAGTCGACATCAGGGCACAGCTCTGGCGACATGTTTCTTTGTTATTCCGCCCACCCACGCCGTGCCCGTAACTAGTTCAAGCACAACGTCGGCCTGCCGGAACAACATGGTAACTGTTATCGAAGGTTACGACTACGGGATTATATAGATGACATGCCATGAAGCTTCTATAAGAAGATAACCTCAATATAAAGGCATGTCATCTACTATGGTTTTCTGTTGCATGGTTGGTTTGTCTAGTGAGCCATTAGTGAGACCCACAGACGCAACCGCATGTGTGACATTTGACTGTCAAGTCCAGATTAGTGTTTCTATTTAACATTCTTGTTCATGAATAAGTTTTAGATATAACAGATGTCATGGAAAAAAGGAAGTAACAGTAAGAAAGTTGATACAAACTATGTACAAATCTGAATAAGAGAGTCACACACGGTGTGGGCGTTACGATTCATTCAAATCAGAATAAGAGAGTCACACACTGTGTGGGCGTTACGATTCATTCAAATCTGAATAAGAGAGTCACACACTGTGTGGGCGTTACGATTCATTCAAATCTGAATAAGAGAGTCACACACTGTGTGGGCGTTACGATTCATTCAAATCTGAATAAGAGAGTCACACACTGTGTGGGCGTTACGATTCATTCAAATCTGAATAAGAGAGTCACACACGGTGTGGGCGTTACGATTCATTCAAATCTGAATAAGAGAGTCACACACGGTGTGGGCGTTACGATTCATTCAAATCAGAATAAGAGAGTCACACACGGTGTGGGCGTTACGATTCATTCAAATCTGAATAAGAGAGTCACACACGGTGTGGGCGTTACGATTCATTCAAATCAGAATAAGAGTCACACACGGTGTGGGCGTTACGATTCATTCAAATCAGAATAAGAGAGTCACACACGGTGTGGGCGTTACGATTCATTCAAATCAGAATAAGAGAGTCACACACGGTGTGGGCGTTACAATACATACAAATCAGAATAAGAGAGTCACACACTGTGTGGGCGTTACGATTCATTCAAATCAGAATAAGAGGCACACACTGTGTGGGCGTTACGATTCATTCAAATCAGAATAAGAGAGTCACACACGGTGTGGGCGTTACGATTCATTCAAATCAGAATAAGAGAGTCACACACGGTGTGGGCGTTACAATACATTCAAATCAGAATAAGAGAGTCACACACGGTGTGGGCGTTACAATACATTCAAATCAGAATAAGAGTCACACACGGTGTGGGCGTTACAATACATTCAAATCAGAATAAGAGAGTCACACACTGTGTGGGCGTTACAATACATACAAAATCAACAAAACATATATTTGACATAGAATTCGTTTCAAAAAGAACTATTTGAATGTTGACGATGAAAAACAATAAAACAACCACTACAATACAAATATACTTCCCGTGCAATGATCACAAAGAACAAGAGAGAACAGAATTCTTCGATAAACTGACACTATAAACAAAGTCAATAACACAGAAGACGTGTATGTTATTGGAGACTTTAATAGACGAGTGGGTAAGAGAAAAATGGAACACGGAAAATGCCTCGGGAGTTTCATCGACCCAACAACTGCGGGGAATAAAAAAACGGAGAAGGAATAATCAACCTGTGGCTGCTAACAACAAATACATTTTTTTCTCAAAAAGCACCACAGGCAGCGTGCGAGGAATACACCATGAGATTAAATACATCAAAAACAGAAACTATGAAAATATTCAGAGCAACAGAACAGCTAAATGTGTATGTAAACGGCACACAACTAAAACATACATCAGAATTGAAATATCTAGGAAACATTTTTTTACAGAAAACGGAAACATTGATAGAGAAATTGAGTTGAGGTGCCAAAAAAGCACGCGCTGTAACATACCGTCATCTTGGCTTAAAAACCCAGCGATCATGAAGGCGACCAAACAACAGATAATAAACACCATTTTTATCCGAACGTTATGTTACCTGTGCCAGACATGGCCCCCAAAACAATAATGAGGAATATTACATCATGTGAGATGAAATGCCTGAGAAAGGCTATAAACGTCACCAGAAGAAACCGAATGAGAAATGAAGACATGAGAAAGATAGTAAAGGCCATATCTTGCAAACAATATATGGGGTTGATTTTCTCCCAAAAGTTCAGGAATGGATATTCAGCAGGCTTGGTTCACAAACATTTAGATATATGTGCAAGGACTAGCTATAACGTCACAGTTAGGGGCGGTAGTCAATAAGTATTGCCGTATTTCATTCGGAATTTTTCGTTTTGAACAAATTTTCACTAGTATAGCTAGAAAACAAGTCCTTCTCCAGGATAGTTTTTGCGCACTGATCACATACGGCGTCACTAACCTTGATAGATCCGAGTTAGTCCATGCTTTCCATTGGTTGGCGATACGAAGTGGAAAATACTGTCAGCAAATATTAGTAATATTGTGTGAGAGCAAAACTAAAGTTGGCTAGTAGATGGGGTGGGGGTGGGGGGGGGGGGGGTGCTGGAGTGTCCAACCCACCCGACCCCCCCCCCCCCCCCAGCAAATCAATACATGACTTAAAACTGAAATCAATAGGTAACGCGTGAAGCGTGGTAATAAAGTATTGCTAACAATACGAAACAAACATACACACACACACACACACACACACACACACACACACAAATCGACGTTTTAACCGAAAGGCCTTTATAAGGATACCATACACATATAAATAAAAATGGACAAGTAGGGCCGACACATCTTGCATTCACACGTCTAGTGAAATAGCCTAAAGGATAGAAATGAGGTCACAGTTGACATAAACAGAAAATGTACAGAAATAGGAAGTATATAAAAACAGAACCGAATACATGTGAAAACGAGACAGACGAAATGACGGAACAATCCGATATTATGCGTATGTCAAGCGCTCGTTCATACCCAAAGGCTTCAGAGTGCCAAATTCATATATAGCGGTTCTCAAGCGCCAGACGGATCCGGTCGTCGGAGAAGCATGCTTGAATTGAACGGAGGCAGAAAATTAGTGCCTGCAAGAGAAACACCTTCTGCCCAGTACCTCTAATTGTTCACAGTTCACTTCCCTAACACGTCTAGTGAATTTTCCTTTCACAGCTCAGTTGTTTAACGCCGCGCAGACTCATACAACTGTGCTTACGATTCGTTTTTAAGCTGAAACAGCTCTTCAACCGTTCAATAATTCCAACGTTCTGAATATTTATACATCGGTGTTCTATTTCTATCTTGGCGAAGTAATCAAATGTGAGACTCATTAATTTATTACTCAATGCAGTACATTGAAACTGTGATTGAAACATTACATCAGTTAGCGACGACGCTTAACGAGTCAATGCTAATATATATATGTGTGTGTGTGTATGTGTGTGTGTGTGTGTGTGTGTGTGTCTGTCTGTCTGTGATTCAAACAGATTTCGTAAATTTTCTATGGATACATTTAAAGAGAATTTATACTATAATGGCGTTGCTTTTTTCAGATAATCATATGACATTTGGTTTTTGGTTTGGACATGCAACGAGACACGACTCACTTTTTTTTCTGGCCCGTGTGACTGATCTAAAACAATACTATTAGAATTGTAGCCGTAGCTTAAAAAAGAACACTACTCTAAGAAACTAGAAAATTTTCGGCCTACCCCGGGTCAGATCCAGAGAGTAACTATCACACCACCATGAAGGTAGGTTTCAACCTAATCAGTGCTCCGAGCCACTGCAGCCAAGATAGGGTTCACTGTACCCATTCTTCGCCACCAATTGACTACTGGCAGTGTCGAACTTCTCTATTACTCCAGGCACGATACCAAATGTTCAAATTAAAATTGTCACGCCCCTCTATTGTCACTGTGCCTCTATGATGGACCTCAGCCATAGGAAAAAAAAACAGTGATGTCAGTCTCCTCCTCCTCAGTGCTGCACAGTACATCTCTGGCTCCCTCCCAACCACAGAGAATACATATATAAGAATAACGACGCATAAAAAACATTGCAACAACAAAATAAAAGCATGAGAAGCATAATTGTATAGATAACGTGCCATGAATATTCTATAAGATAACCTCAATATAACGGCATGTCATCTACTAAGGTTTAACGTTGCATTGGTGGTTTGTCTAGTGGGCCATTGGTCAACCGCATGCGTCAATAAGTACATAAATGTATCGATCTTAATGCATTACGGGACCTCATCAGCTCAGATTTTCAAAAGTGTGAATCATTGTCGCTCTTTAGGCAGCTTGAGTGTGCTGTAAAAGAGCGGAACAGCCCGTACAGAAAAACATAATAGACATACAAAGAGACTGATAAATCAGTGTCCAACTGGAACTGTCATCCGCTAAACTCTGATTGATTTCTTGAGACTGGGATCGGAGCATATGAACTTGTTCGGTGTACGTTGAGGATAGCTTCCAGTCATAACTCCATTCTCTGCCATGTTATCCAGCCAACATCAGACTCTGCTATAGATTTCATCAAATAATTATATTGTGGTCACCTTCCTGAGACCTTCGGTTGTAGCCTGTTCTCCTGTACATGTGTTATTTGATTCTGTTGTAGCCTGTTCCCCTGTACATGTATTATTTTTATAAAGCATATACGAAGAGAGGAGAAGCAGAAAGAAGAGCCAAGGGTAGAGCTAGAGTACGCTGGATCGACAACATCAAAGAGACATTACATGAACACCAAATAACATTATCTGAAGCTGCCAGAAAAGCGAGAACAAAAACATTGTATCTCCCTCGACACCCGTAAAGGGTAAAAGAGGAAGGAAAGCAGAAGAAGAAGTAGCCTGTCCCCCTGTACATGTGTTATTTGATTCTGTTGTAGCCTGTTCTCAATCTAAAAATGATTATTTGTTCGTTACTTCCAAGCTTGTATATAGCATCGTCTGTTTGGCTGCATGGCTGAGTTTAGTTCAATTCCATGTTAACGGAGCGTTTGATTGAATTACTTCATTTCTAGAATTAATACTGAATCCTCTATCTATTGTCAGCAGTTACTTCCAGTTTTTGTTAGATGGTCAGCTATATTATTTCCCCTGATTTCATGAGTGATCTAGAATACACAGTCATGGGCCATTACTTTAACCTTAACATATCCCGTTAATAATCCTGCAGAATTGTCAACAACACGACGCCAGCATCCCACATGTTTTACCACCGAGCGCTGTCAACTGAGTTATGTAACCTGTTGCTTAGCAACCTGGCTGCTATAACGAATGACTTTAGACATTTATTTTGTATAAAACTAGACAATATTGTTGAGATTTATCTGAGATTAAACAATTTAAATTAATTTACGCCAAAGTGGGAAAACGTTTTAAATGTTTCATAAAACGACGTAAATTACTACAAGAATACGCCCGCTTTTTGCCGGAGTTAGAAAATTAAGAAAAGAATAATGATGCTGTTACTAATCATGCACGTCGCAATAGGCGACTAAATAATTTTTGATGGTTGAGTAGGCTGACCAATCTTAGAGAGGGATAATTTAACGCAGAAGCCATGGTAAAATCGGACTTGGTAAAAAACCATGGTAAAAATCTGCAGAAGTTGCAGATATCCAGGCCAAATTATAAACAATGACACAACGTACTCCGTTATTCGGACTATATCCTGTCATTCTGCAGGAGTTTGAGAGTGAACGCAGAAGACGAAGAATAGCCTGCAAAAATAAATTCGGTGACAAACGGTTGTATCTGTAAAAATGTTATTTCTTTTGTGTTTTTATTTCAAATTTCGAGTTCAAATCTCTGTTGAGCTGGAATTCTAAGAAGTTAAAGGCAGTCTGCGTATTAATGAACATATCAACAGCTGCACATCGCTCACCGTAGGACCTTATATAATAATAATAATAATAATAATAATAATAATAATAATAATAATAACCATAATCCGTCAGGGTTGTAGGGGTGTCAAATTAAGATGTCCGGGCTGAAGGGGTGTCATATTGAGACGTCAGAACTAAAGGGGTGTCAAATTGAGATGTCAGAGCTGAAGGGGTGTCAAATTGAGACAGGTGCCGTAGAAAGATCTCCACGCATTTTGATCCTCTACCAAGTTGATCCTCTACCAAGTTGATCCTCTACCAAGTTGATCCTCTACCAAGTTGATCCTCTACCAAGTTGATCCTCTACCAAGTTGATCCTCTACCAAGTTGATCCTCTACCAAGTTGATCCTCTACCAAGTTGATCCTCTACTTCTGCGTTATTTCTGAAACTCCTGCATACCAGCAGAATGTAATTCGGAAAACGGAATGCGTTGTGTCATGGTTTATAACATTGCTGTGGTATCTGCAGCTTTCGGACTGACACATCCGACTTCAGGACGGCTTCGGGTCAATTTGACCCTATATGGAAGGGACCAGCAAACCCCATCCCATAATGTCCTTAGTTGCCTCTTACGACATGCACGGAATAAAAACAGTGTTGCTATTGTTATTTCTCTCGGGCACCGGCAACACAATAGCCACTATGCTGATGAGTTTGGAAAAAGGCTATCCCCCTTCTCCGCTTAGAGGCTTCTACATGAAACGATCATCAATAAAGCCCCAACAGGAAAATAAAACACCTTAAACAGGTAAATGAGTTCACTTACTTAAACAGGTAAATGAGTTCACTTACTTAAACAGGTAAATGAGTTCAGTTTCTTGAACGGGAAAATGAGTTCACTTACTTAAACAGGTAAATGAGTTCAGTTTCTTAAACAGGTAAATGAGTTCACTTATTTAAACGGGAAAATGAGTTCACTTACTTAAACAGGTAAATGAGTTCAATTACTTAGGAAACATTATATCGAGTAAAGAGAAAACAAGTAAAGAGATACAAAATAGATGCAACAAAACATACCAGATCCTAGGACAGATGACACGTATTTTTAAGAACACAAATGTAAATATAGACAATAAAGTTGCAATATACAAGACTATTATTATCCCATCAATGTGCTACCAGTGCCAAACCTGGACAACGACAGCAAAAGACAAAAGAAAAATAGTGACAGCAGAAATGGCATGTCCTCGAAGAATACGCGGAGTGTCATTAAGAGATTGAATTAGAAACTATAACATCAGACGGATAACTAAAACAATACCAGTATTGGAACACATCAAAAGACAACAGAACAAGTGGTTTTCACACGCTTCCAGACTATCAACAGATAGCATGACACAAATGGCCATGACACATAAACATAAGGGTTATAAAGCCAGAGGCAGACCATGTAAAAGATGGATCACAAAAATCAAAAGAGCCAAAGAACAAGCTTACAAACAGAGCACAAGAAGGCGATCTCCCGAGAACTCTTTCACACCTGACTCTGATATTCAATCACACACACTCTTCCACCTTTGTCACCTCTTGCGACATGGATGACAAATAGCAGTAAGGCTAAACTTACGAGACGCAAGGCTATTAGGTAGTTAGTTAACCGAGTCGAGCCATTATTTTGGTAAAAAAAAATTTAAAACTCTCATGTATTCTCACCAAGTCCGTAGATAAGGGGAAGGTTTGAACCTTTCCCACAAGAAATTAGAACATGGCTTTATAGTAGGTCTGCTAGGAAATTAGCCAAAAACGGGTATACCTTCGTCCTTCCGTAAATTATTTTTCAAAGAAAAATGGTACAAAAAATTTGATGGAAATAAAAGAATTACACACGAAAATGGGCGAATGCTAGTTTTAAAAGATAAAACCTTAAAGAATTAAAGATCTGAAGACTAATCTACTGCCCTGATCCTCACTGTGCATCATTTTGTACCCTGACAGGATCCACCTCCATAATTTCAGCCCCTAGGCTTCTGCCTAGCTTGTTTAGTAAGATCAATACTATATAACTCTGTTCACTCTAAGAATGAAGTGGGTCAGTGCTTCTGATTGCATGTTGAACGCAGAGCGTTTTAATCGATTGTTAAGTGTCCAATAATATTGTTTTTAAATTTCGTTTTAAAATGTTTTCTTAAATGTTGTTTAAATATTGTTTTAAATGATTTAAATAATGTTGCTTTTACATGTCACCAGCTGTTTAAACATCATCTGTTGTCGCGGAGTAATGTGGGGGAGTATTTTAACCCACTTCATTCTTAAGGTGAACAGAGTAGCCGCGCATTCGCAAACAGACGGTCGTCATTTTTGTACGTGCTTAAACGGGGAAATAAACGCCTTTTCGATCTCACTGCAAACACACGAACCACTCGACCACGCCGCAGTTTATAACAGTAGTAAACCACATGAAGGGAATACCCCCCCCCCCCCCACTCCCACGCAAGGAGGAAAAACAACAAAGCAACTAGTTCTTCGGAAACTGTTTACATTTCAGATGAGAATCGGCAACAGATGTTATTGACAATCAATGAACGTTGCGAGATCAGTTATACTGAGGTTACAATTAGCATATACAACCAACGTATCCACTCGTACGTACGTAAGATCTAGGGTTTTATTACACTGTATATGAAATTTTAGTTTTTATTAAGCTCAAAAGTTTTTATTTTTCTATGTTTTGTATGTCGTGATGACTGGCTTACCAGAACTGCGACATTCATTATTTTTATTACTGCCAAGCTGGAGTGTACTCGGTACACGGGCACCAGGTGGCAAATGAAATAGAAGAAGACCGGGAGGGACTCTTCTCAGAACAACCATAAAAGAGGGTATGTATTTGGATGGGTCTCAACAACAAGTAAAACTTACACAACTTAGCATCACATCGCTCGAATTGGAGAGTTTCGGTTTCTGCTCTATTCACTGTATTCGGCACTGAAGTAACAGTAGGTAGAAAGTTCGAATATTACCAAATTGGAATAACGTCCGTGGTTAAGAGTGGCTTGCCTTTCCATAACATGTACTTTGTATTTAACCACATTTATGTTTCGAGATTCGAAAGGAGACCAAAGAATAGTAGCACAGTGATCTTCCGTGCATGCTGCTAGAAGCGACTAAAGGTTTAGGGGTGGAAATGCTTGTCTATCATCCCCTCTCAAATTGACAAAAGTCATAGGCCTACTGATCTTGGAGATGTCAGGCCTAAATTATGTTAACAACTAGTAGAAAACAACCTGTTCACATAATTAGGCAGTGAAGTTCACATAATTAGGCAGTGAAGTTCACAAAATTAGGCAGTGAAGTTCACATAATTAGGCAGTGTGGTTCACATAATTAGGTAATGTGGTCACATAATTAGGCAGTGTAGTTAACATAATTATGCAGTGTGATTCTATAAATTCTAGACAGTTTACGAAAATAGAGGGAGGAGTAACAGTCGAGTAAATTGACGTAGTTGATTGCCAACCTCTAAACAGTACACCATGACAACGTATTTCATTCTCTGCACGCCAGTGGAAGTTTGACAATCTTTTTACGTGATGAAGTGGTTAAGACAAAACAGTGGTTTATGTGAATGTTTTAGTGAATCTTTAATAATAATAATAATAATAATAATAATAATAATAATAATAATAATAATAATAATAATAATAATAATAATAATAATAATAATAATAATAATAATAATAATAATAATAATAAATGTTATTGGTGGTTTTTTTCGTGTTTCCTATCTCTCTTCTGATTACCAACATGAATATTTTTGTGTGAAAAATGTCCCAAGAGGAGGAGATGGTTGACTTTTTATTCTCCTTTTGATCATGTTCATAGTTTCAAAAGTCATGTTCATATTTGCTAATTTGGGGGAGTGGGGGATCGTCTGAACATCCCAACAACTCGCCCTGCTCTTATCTCCAAACCTGATGGGCTGGGTTCATGAGATTTCCATTTGTAGTCAGGCCACGGGGGAATGTTTACGAGTAGAGTTGTTTGAAGTTTCCTGTTAGTTATCGACTGAACAATGGAGTTACTTGCTTAGCTATACTTGCTTAGCTATACTTACGTAGCTATACTTTCTTAGCTATACTTACGTAGCTATACTTCTAGTCAGATAACATAGTAAAGCTGATAAAAGCAGAGTGCATACACAAAACATTTCAATACAATTTAGTCAGGCACAAAAAATGCAATATCAATAGATGAACAAAAGCACCAGTAATATATATATATATATATATATATATATATATATATATATATATATATATATATATATATATATATATATATATATATATATATATATATATATATATATATATATATATACACACACACAACCGGCGTTACTCATTGGTACCTCCGAAATTTTGCGAATGTGTTTACTATCTACACATTATCCGAATGTGTTTACTATCTACACATTATCCGAATGTGTTTAACCAAATTGGTATCTATATTTTTTCATATCATCATCAGGTGCCATGCCGGCTGGCGTAGGCGGTCATGGCTCTCCACAGCTCTCAGTCCACAGTATTATGTATCAATATCGTTGTTGTTTCCTTGCCGTGCCAGGTTGTCAAACTGTCTAATATTTTCTCACGTTGTCGCCCTCTGTCTCTGTTGCCTTCAATTTCTTCATATATCATTATTGTATCACTAGATTCATTAGAATCTCATCGGGACCGTCGTCCGTCGGGACGAAATTTATTCGATTGCTTACCCTGATATGCCTCACATTGTCAATGTGTTTACCAACCCGACTCACATTGCCAATGTGTTTACCAACCCGACTCAAATTGTCAATGTGTTTACCAACCCGACTCACATTGTCAATGTGTTTACCAACTCACATTGTCAATGTGTTTACCAACCCGACTCACATTGTCAATGTGTTTACCAATCCGACTCACATTGCCAATGTGTTTACCAATCCGACTCACATTGCCAATGTGTTTACCAACCCGATTCACCGTATGGGAACAAAAGCGAGTATGACATCATACAGTCCATAACCAATATTTTATGAATGAATAAATGCGAATTTCGCGGTGAAAGGGTGGTTCTCCATCTTCGTTGACGAAAACTATTGCAACCTCGTTAGATGTTGGTTCATTATAGTGACGTTGATCAGATTGACGATCACGCTTGTGGACCATGTCTACTTTTGGCATTTCTGTTCCAGTTTGAACAGCATTCTGAACCTCTCTTTTTTTCTGATACCGCGCATTAAGTGATACGACTGTGCTAGTCTATTGTGTTGACGAAAAAAGCAATCAATTTTATCAACTTTTCTCTTTCGCATGCAGCATTTGCTGTGTTGTTTGTCGAAGGTCTGTTGCTTGAGTACTGCCCAAAACATACAGCTAAGTGAACTGTGGAACTATGTTGTATATGAGGTGTTCGATAATAAGTTTGTCCATGAACTTTGAAAACATATGAACCTCGACCTTGACAATCCGTAATTTTTGCTCCCATTGACGCGAAAGAAAAAGCACTATTATATGAACGAATATGCTCGCGAAAATGTGTGCATTTAGGGTGTATTATCAGAGAGCATCAAGTGCAGGAACTCGGGAAATACCAGCTTATACCATGGGTGTCGTGTGGCTTTGGGAGGATCTTTCCCTATCGGCAACAACTTGTAAATATACCATCATTAGGACGTCCATTTAAATAAATGTTTAGCACCACAAAATTGACATATAATTTCGAAAATTTCACAGTTATGTCTGGCAACAAGATCCTCAGAAAAATTTGCTGCTTCATTTGAAATTGCTTGACTTCGACGCATTTGTGACAATGAGTGAGCCTCGACATGTGCAGCTCGACGTCTCTGCCTTTGCTGAACAGTTTCATGCTTTCTGTGACGACGTTGGTATTTTATATTCATAGCTGGTCGATTTTCTCTTTCCACTAGTGATTCTAGCTTAGTTCGACGCCGATACAAATCAGCATCCTTAGCAAGTCGTCTTTGTTGAAGGGTTTCTTGATCAATTCCTTGCATCTTTCTTTCAATTCTGTGTCTATGCTCTGCAGCATTTACTGCGCGAATCCGAGCGAGTGACTCTTGACTTTGAAGACTCAACCATCAAGCTTTTTTGGGTTTTTTTACGCTTTCTTGCGATTGGATCATCTTCATCCATCATTCAAAGCAAATTATATGTATATTTTAAATATAATGTATTTTAGATGTTGTTTTGTTTGTTTGTTTTGCTTTCGCTCCATTGTAACCATCACGGATATCCGTGCGATTTCCGCCGGGAGCGTGATTACGTTGTGCCACCGTTATGCGCCTTGTAGGCCTAGCACATCCGATTTCGGCATGCCTTGACAATTCGGGTGGGCTACCCTAAGCCTGTGAAGCCTCTATATCCGTCTCCAGGCACGCGTAGTGACGACTCTTCGCCCAGACGATTTTTGCTCTCGTCTGACTCGCACGAGGTGTTCCACTGTCTATGAACTTGCCTCGTGTAATTGGACGTGCTGTGCCTGTGCCCATTGGGTACTGAACCGTTTCTCATCCGTGAGCCTGGTTCCTTAAGGGGAAGAAATCAACAGAGGAGTTGGACCCTGGCTGTATTTTAGATAACTTTAACCACAAGCCGATACAGATGTTTAGCTGTTAGCGCATCAATAACATTAGTATATACAAAAGTGTTCTGCTTTGAATAACGTCACGACATAAATCGTTTTGATTGGATGTCGTACGCAATTCCGTGACATAAATGCGCTATTTATAGAGCGTTACGGAGAATCTGACAGAACACGGCTATTATATTATAGATTATTGTTTCTAACAACGGTATCAGACAAAAACTATCATCTACATATTCCTCATTCTTTACTATCATTACTTCTATTGTCCTTACATGTGATATTTTTTTGTACTTTCTGTCTAATACAACCATAGTTTATATAAATTGTTTTGCATTTGCGTTGCCGTGACCAACGCACGCTTGTGGAGTCCTCTTTCTGTTTATAAATTGAAGTCATGGTTATTTTTAAGAACTTTGGACTCGTTTTTAGGTTTAAGTGAATTCGTGATGCCATCTTGATTTTCTTCTAGCAGAATGACGTTCCATATTTTTTTTATTTCTACGAAGCGACATTTCCTATAAATGGGGAACGTTGATTAGTAATATACATAACAGAGAGAGGTAGGTTTTATATAACTCTGTTCACTCTAAGAATGAAGTGGGTCAGTGCTTCTGATTGGTTATTTGACGCAGGACGCATTAATCGATTAAGTGCTCAATAATATCGTTTTTAAAGTTCTTGATTAAATTTGTTTTTAAATGTTGTTTAAATATTGTTTTTAAGTGTTTTTAAATATTTTAAACAATTTTTTTACATGTCAACAGCTGTTTAAAAATCACCTGTTGTCACGGTGTAATGTGGGGGTGTGTTTTGACCCACTTCATTCTTAAAGTGAATAGAGTGTAGGAGTATTCTTTAAAACAAGATGCGAGCCAGGCCAGGAAGGCGTAAAGACAAATTTCATATCGCAGCGACCACATGTCAGTTCAAACCTGAGAAGCGCTACTCAAGAAGTCAAGTTCCGAATTGTATCCTATAGTGGAACTTGTATTATACATTAGAAACTTGACGTCAATACTTTAACTATTCTAGTCATTTATTTTGTCTTCTGTATTAGAAGTATCCTGCATTACAAGAGCGCGGTGGTCTAATTGATAGTGAGCTTGCTTACTTTCACTGGGTTACAGCGTGTCAGGTTCGGTACCACCTCCGTACAAAATAAAAGTGTTCCGGTCGTGATTTCTCGCATGACACAGCCGCTTCTTCAGTCGACCCATCTGTAAATGGATGCCTGGTGCATGGGTTATAGACGGTAAAGACAACACGGAAGGGAATTGGCCACCCTACCTAATAGTTGCTGCGAGATAATACATAAAGAGTTATCTATCAACCACGGCATGTTACAGCCATGGGACATTCCTTTACCTTTATTAGAAATATTATTCCAGTATTAGAAGTATTCTTCCAGTATTAGAAGTATTCTTCCAGTATTAGAAGTATTCTTCCAGTATTAGAAGTATTCTTCCAGTATTAGAAATATTCTTCCAGTATTAGAAGTATTCTTCCAGTATTAGAAATATTCTTCCAGTATTAGAAGTATTCTTCCAGTATTAGAAATATTCTTCCAGTATTAGAAATATTCTTCCAGTATTAGAAGTATTCTTCCAGTATTAGAAGTATTCTTCCAGTATTAGAAATATTCTTCCAGTATTAGAAGTATTCTTCCAGTATTAGAAGTATTCTTCTAGTATTAGAAATATTCTTCCAGTATTAGAAGTATTCTTCCAGTATTAGAAATATTCTTCCAGTATTAGAAGTATTCTTCCAGTATTAGAAATATTCTTCCAGTATTAGAAGTATTCTTCCAGTATTAGAAATATTCTTCCAGTATTAGAAATATTCTTCCAGTATTAGAAGTATTCTTCCAGTATTAGAAGTATTCTTCCAGTATTAGAAATATTCTTCCAGTATTAGAAGTATTCTTCCAGTATTAGAAGTATTCTTCCAGTATTAGAAATATTCTTCCAGTATTAGAAATATTCTTCAAGTATTAGAAGTATTCTTCCAGTATTAGAAATATTCTTCCAGTATTAGAAATATTCTTCCAGTATTGGAAGTATTATTCCAGTATTAAATGTGCCGGATCGAAAAGCGCAAATATCGCAGCTAGCTGTAAATTATAAAATTATATGGTTCTATGTAATACAATCTAAAATGTGAGGTGTTGAGAATGAACGAAGAAGAACGAAAGAAGAACATACGATTCATTTTGGCTAGTTAAAGTACAACGTCAGAGCACTGACATATAGTAGCCACGGCGACCATTCCTCCATCAAACATAATCTTATGGGGAAATGTTTGCCTCACTTCGCACAGGAATTATCCGGCCAATCAGCGCTTCTATCTAAAACTCACTCTCTGAACCAGGCCAATCAGCTATTTCGTCCAAACCTCAGTCTCCGAATCAGAGTTCGCTACTCTTCAAATCCATTCCCAAGTCTCCCATATGTAAGTAATTATCTATGTGATGTCTCCTTTACAGAACGTTGTCCTCACAGTCTCTCGGTTCTGTGCCAGCGTCCCAGCATCTTCCAGTATCATGCTCAGTTTTTCTATATCCAAGTCCATCGTAGTCTTAGTTTACCTCGTGTTCTCTTTCCTCTAAATTTTCCCTCCATGAGTAATCTGTTTAACCCATTGTACCTTTTTATATGTTAAAATTATGTCAACCTCCGTTTTTTGATAGTTGTGAGGAACCAGTATTTTTCTATGTTCGTCTTAGCGTACGTCTGCGTTGGTTCGACTTTCTGTCCCTGATATTCTTAGTAACTTTCTATAACATTTCATTTCGAATACCGATATTTTTTTTCTATTTCGGATGTCACTGACCACGTCTCACAACCATATGTTGTCACTGGAACAAGATGGCTTCTTAATAGTTTACGTTATTTCTGCTTGCCCCTTACCATCGATTTGTCATCAGTGATGTTTTTTGTAGGCAATCGCTAATCACTTTCTGATCTCCGCTGAGCAATATCTTGTGTTGTTGATGGTTGACCTGAGATATTCAAAGTTTCAGACTAGTTTGTAATTGCTCTTTGCCAATTTCTATTGTAGGGGACATTCTTCTGTCCATTTTAAGAGCTAATGACAACAGTTTCAGACCTGTGTTGTTGCATCTCTGTGGTGTGTGCAAGCAATGATGGAAAAGCTAACATTCTTCCACAGTAGAACAAGTATGATCAGAGTTGGGGCATTTGTGTGTTTGTTGTTCTGTCGTTTCCGACAACTCATTTTCTATGTACTCTGAGATGTTATGCTTCTAAGCAATGTAAGATCCTTTGCTGGTGTTGCTGCGCAATACTTGTGAAATTTTGAATCGACCTAAACCCAGGATATGACGTCGATGCTGAAGCTCTTTAGAGACAGGTTGAAAGTGTCGTATTAGCTATTATTCTGTCCACTGGTCATCTAAACCGGTATAACAACTAAACAAACATTAATAAATAGCATTTTTATACTAATATTGTATCAAACATGGTCCCCTTTCTAAAGCACATGAAGTAAGATTGCAGTATGTGAGATGAGGAGTTTGAGAAAGATGTTCAGTGTCACAACACTGGATAGAATTGAAAACGATGTCATAAGAGAAATTGTAGGAACTAGACCAGTCAATGACCACTTCATGAGACAACAAATTGTAGGAACTAGACCAGTCAATGACCACTTCATGAGACAACAAATTGTAGGAACTAGACCAGTCAATGACCACTTCATGAGACAACAAATTGTAGGAACTAGACCAGTCAATGACCACTTCATGAGACAACAAATTGTAGGAGCTAGACCAGTCAATTACCACTTCATGAGACAACAAATTGTAGGAACTAGACTGGTCAATGACTTCATGAGACAACAAATCAAATGGTTTGAACATATAATGAGAAATGGAGCCTGATTGCCTCCTGTAGAGGGCGAATAACAGCAGAATATCCGGGATAACGGCAAACGAAAAATAAAGATGTAACTAAATCGACATAATCAGAGACATTCTACAACCGCATGATATTAAAACAACAACAGCAACACATTTGGAAACAGAACATAGACTTCAGCTCCCCGCGACGCTTCACGAGACAGGTGACTAAGATAATAGAAGATAGACTTCAGCTCCCAACGACGCTTCACGGGACAGGTGACTAAGATAATAGAAGATAGACTTCAGCTCCTCCCCCATGACGCTTCACGGGACAGGTGACTAAGATAATAGAAGATAGACTTCAGCTCCTCCCCCATGACGCTTCACGGGACAGGTGACTAAGATAATAGAAGATAGACTTCAGCTCCTCCCCCATGACGCTTCACGGGACAGGTGACTAAGATAATAGAAGATAGACTTCAGCTCCCCACGACGCTTCACGGGACAGGTGACTAAGATAATAGAAGATAGACTTCAGCTCCCCCCTCCCATGACGCTTCACGGGACAGGTCACTAAGATAATAGAAGATAGACTTCAGCTCCCCACGACGCTTCACGGGACAGGTGACTAAGATAATAGAAGATAGACTTCAGCTCCCCACGACGCTTCACGGGACAGGTGACTAAGATAATAGAAGATAGACTTCAGCTCCTCCCTCCCACGACGCTTCACGGGACAGGTGACTAAGATAATAGAAGATATACTTCAGCTCCTCCCTCCCGCGACGCTTCACGAGACAGGTGACTAAGATAATAGAAGATAGACTTCAGCTCCTCCCTCCCATGACGCTTCACGGGACAGGTGACTAAGATAATAGAAGATAGACTTCAGCCCCCCCCCTCCCATGACGCTTCACGGGACAGGTGACTAAGATAATAGAAGATAGACTTCAGCTCCCCCCTCCCATGACGCTTCACGGGACAGGTGACTAAGATAATAGAAGATAGACTTCAGCTCCCCCTCCCGCGACGCTTCACGGGACAGGTGACTAAGATAATAGAAGATAGACTTCAGCTCCCCCCCCCCACATGACGCTTCACGGGACAGGTGACTGAGATAGTAAAAGATAGACTTCATCTCCCCACGACGCTTCACAAAACAAGTGGTTGAGACAAGACAAGGTCTATCGTTTAGGTACTCACACCACATCAACTGTTTTTGGATGCGTTTATTGGTATCACAACTCGCTCATGTAATCTCAGTTGTGATTTGTTCTAAATTGTTATAGATACCTGTGATGTGTTCTTAATTGTTATATATGTATGTGATTTGTTCAACATTGTTTTAGATGTTTGTGATTTTTGTGTGTGCTAATATTAAGGAATGGTCTGGACATGATATTTCTACACTCTTCCGAATGGCTGATTATAGAGATGTATGGAGAGCTTTGTGTGCTGATGTCTCTGATGTGAACACGCCCTACGACCCTGATGGGTTTTGGGTATTATTATTATTATTATTATTATTATTATAGTTTGCGCTTCCAGTGAATAAAAAGCACGCATCAGATAACATGAGTGACCAGCTGGAAATGTTATATCAATTCGGCTGTGCTGAAAGCACTAATTTCGTCAGAGAAAAGAACTAAAAAAACTACTTACTTGACTTTGATGCAACCAACACCTATATCCACACAAAAAGAAATTGAAGATCAGCCAAAGAACGCACTTTAATTATTGATAAACTTCTGGAACTATTTCTTTCTTTATACAAATCCCAGGAATACTTCCAGTTTGAGAATTATTTCCCTTCATGATGGTATTCAGACATTCAATTTCGAAAACATCCCGTTCAGGAATGAGACATTGTTTGAAGAAGTACTTTCCGGTACTTTCAAGAACGGGTTCGTGAATATAAAACTGTAATAGTTACTGTTGGAAGATGGAACAATTCAGGACCGCGACATTCAATTCCGTGTGTTGCCACTTTCGTTGGACTTTGAATTAAATTTCCATCTCGTTAGCGAGGGGATTCGGATGCTAGAGTCACAAGTATACTCGGTGTTCGCTAACGCTCACTCATTTCTATGGTACACCGCCAGCACATTTATAAAAATCTCTTTATAATGAAATACTTCCTATGAGAAGTGTTCTTCATGTAGAAGTATTCTTCCAGTATTATAAGTATTCTTTCAGTATTATAAGTATTCTTTCAGTATTATAAGTATTCTTCCAGTATTATAAGTATTTTTCAAGAAATATAAACGTACTTCCATTATTAGAAGTATTTGTCTAGCAGTAGAAGTTCTCTTTAAGTATTATGAGTATCGGTCCAACCCCCCATATCGCATGCCTACCTGCTTATTTTAGGGATAAATAATCTAAATATCATATCAATAATTAACCAATAATCAATATCAATATTAATTTATTCAGGGTTAGGGTTATGAGAATTGTGTTTTACAGAACTAACCCTAACCTTAAATTAATTAATATGTAATCTAATAAATGATAGACATAAACTGATCAACATAGGCAAAGGGAATAATAAAACGAGGTAGGCATCTGATCTGGAATTGGACCAAGTATTCTCATAACGAAGTCTTTATAACAAAATTCTTCCTGTATGAGAGGTATTCTTCCTGTAGTAGAGGTATTCTTTCAGTATCCTAACCATGTATTGTCAAATAAATCAACAGACAACATTCGGTACATCATTCATTATACAAACTACTGCAAGTTCATATTTGTTGTGTTTATTTATGTGAGTAATCAACGCCTGAAGTCCATCAAACCGTAGTTAAAGGAGGATTGATGGTGGTGGGAGTTTAACCCCCCCCCCCTGACCAGAAATAAAAACACTACATTTGGTGATAAGAAAAATTCTTTAAAATCCGGGTAACACCCTCTCCCTCCCCCATGGTCACAAACAACGTAAGATAGTGAAGAAAAGAAGTGCATTAAGGGAGTGGAGGAAGGGAGTGGAGGAAGGGAGTGGAGGAAGGGAGTGGAGGAAGGGAGTGGAGGAAGGGAGTGGAGGAAGGGAGTGGAGGAAGGGAGTGGTTGAAGGGTGTTAAAGAAGGGATTGGAGGAATCTTAATTTAAAAAAAGTAAACCTACCCCCAATCTTTTGCCGAAGAAGCGCCGACGGCATGAACGATGTGTCTCCTGCCTCGAAGGGGGTCCAAGCAACTCGACCAAGTGTCGCCTACTTCACCGTTGATGAGCCACTTAGCGGAATAGCCTTCCCTGTTCCTTTTCATGAAAATAAACTGTACTGTGATGTTCGGAGTCTGGAGTTGACTGCTACCTGTGTTAGAGACATCAATGTGGAAGATTGGGGTTGACTGCTACCTATGTTAGAGACATCAATGTGGAAGTCTGACAATGATAGAAGAAGAGGAACAACTTGACCATGTATGGAGTCCGTATTTTGACGTGGTCCAAGAAGGAAGAAAAGCATAGCGACATTGTTTAGCCTACATTCATCTCGTAGGAAGCCATTAAGGAGGTTTTTATGTAGAACTGCCTGTCCTATCACACATAGAGTCAAAGAGACACAGAGGCCATGCTGAAGTTGGATGTGTCTGGACGAAGGGTGAAAAAATCGCTACTATGATGTAAACCATAACACAACGTATTGCGCTCTCTGGACTACATCCTGCAAGTCTGCAGGAGTTTGAGAACGAACGCAGTAGAAGAAAAATATGGGAGATAGAGAGAGAGAGAGTTAGAGAGAGAGAGAAT
>CM067319.1:6216550-6221550 GCA_034231615.1 Meghimatium bilineatum | reverse complement strand
TAAATATTTACCAAATCCTTCACCAAAATAGTCATGCGTCTTGATCTCATACAGCGTTTAATAATCTTGGCTGATCCATCTATTATGATAAGTAAAATGTGCTTCTAATAGTAAGTCGCGCTCCTTTCAACATGGAAAGCAGTCCAATTTATTTTATATCAGAGCTCTACGACCATTAAAAAATGGTGGAGGTCGCGGTTCTGGTAAAACAGTCGCTACGACCATCAAATAGTTAGTTATATGATCTATCTCTTGTTTTTCTCTGCTTTTACGGTTTGTGCGTCACATGATTGAATGAAAATCAGTTTTCGGACTATATCAAGGTGTTCGGACTATGTCACAGTTTTCGGATTATGTCAAGGTTTTCGGACTATGTCAAGATTTTCGGACTATGTCAAGGTTTAGTCGCTTGTTATGCAGTAATACTGTGACGTCTCATAACATTGGTACTTTATTCAACCAAATCTTCTTCTTTGTTTTCCTCTCTTTCTTGCTGTTTCCATTGCCATCTTCGTTGAGCAATAGATAATGTGTTATTGTTTATATGCTTCGTGTCACCAGCCAATGTCAAACATTGGAGAAAGTTGGATATACGAAAATAAATGTCGCTGCATGAGATCACTCGTACACTATCCTAGAGAAGTACTTGTCATGTGATTGTGTACTTGTCTTGTGATTGTGTACTTGTCTTCAACTTGGTTTTGTCTCTAACATTGTTTTGCCGATAACTTTTTGTTGTCTCTAAATTTATGTTGTCTATAACTAGGTGGTGTCTGTAGTTTGTGTTGTTTCTAGAAAGTTAGATAGATAGACAGACGGACGGACGGACGGACGGACGGACAGACAGACAGACAGACAGACAGACAGACAGACAGACACACTGACAGACAGACAGACAGACACATAGATAAATAGATAGATAGATAGATAGATAGGTAGGTAGGTAAGTAGGTAGGTAGATAGATAGATAGATAGATAGATAGATAGATAGATAGATAGATAGATAGATAGATAGATAGATAGATGGATGGATGGATGGATGGATGGATGGATGGATGGATGGATGGATGGATGGATGGATGGATGGATGGATGGATGGATGGATGGATGGATGGATGGATGGATGGATGGATGGATGGATGGATGGATGGATGGATGGATAGATAGATAGATAGATAGATAGATAGATAGATAGATAGATAGATAGATAGATAGATAGATAGATAGATAGATAGATAGATAGATAGATAGATAGATAGATAGATAGATAGATAGATAGATAGATAGATAGATAGATAGATAGAGTGTGTATTATTCCCACTACTTTTTATTACATACATGGACTGTATAAACAAAACAACAAATTCTAATGAAACAAATGAACTGCTTTTTGCAGATGACCAGGTTTTATTTCACAACAGCATTAAAAACCTGCAAGACCATCTAAGCATAATAGACAGCAAAATGAGGGCAAGCAATTTGGAATAAAAATCAACATAGACAAAACAGAAGTCATGAATATTGCAAGAGAAAAGGAGAACATCAACATACAGATAAACAATAAACAACTAAAACAAGTAGATGAATTCAAACATCTGGGCAGCACATTGAGATATGACGGCAGACAAGAGGCGGAAATAAACGCAAGATGTAATACGGTCTGTCAGGTCATTGGTCAATTAACACCTTGACTAAGACACAAAGATATTACACTAGAAACAAAGAAAGCGCTTTTCAACACCTTTTTTTTAACCAACGTTGTGTTATCAGTGTCAAACTTGGACATTAGATTCTAGAACAATACATAAGATTAACACCACTGAAATGAAATGTATGAGGCGTATGATTGGAGTTAGCTTCAGAGACAAAATCAGGAATGAAGCACTAAGGAAACAATTAGGGATCAAGTCAAACAATAGAATACATCCAGAAACAACAAATTAAATGATACGGAAACATAACCAGACAGAAAGAGCAAAGTATTATCCAAATAAAATTTAACAAACGATACGAAAACAGACGACCTACTGCACGCCCTCGTAAAAGGTGGATAGAAAGTGTATTAGAGACACTCGGAAATAAAACAGCAGACGAGGCAAATAGAAGGGCAAAAGACCGTACAATCACTCTCCCTTAACACCGAAAGGTACATGAGGACAGAAAGAAGAAGAAGAAAAAGAATCAAAACTGGACGTTGGAAGTTTGGTAAACAAATGCTGAGTTCACGGTCAGAAGTATAATTTTAAGAAATCAAGAAAATTCACGTGGCAGGCAATGGCTGAGGGGTTTCCTTCGTCATTATATTAATGGCATAGTACGACATACTCACAGTACAAATGAGGGACTAGTTCGAATCCTTCATTCAATCCCTAGCGCAATCCTGCCATACATTTTTTTCTCAAAATTGATTTTGAACCATAATTACTTACGTAAAATAATAATAATTTTTTATCATTTCTTTATTGAATTTCTGAGTATGTAATACTTTCTGGTTGATAATATTATATTTGTAACTGTGCAGCACATAAACATTCAACATTTTATTTTTCACTTTCTAGAGAATTTATGACATTTTAGACTTATAAAGACAGATAATTAAAAAGAACATTAAACAAACACGTATTGCGTTTTCATTCCACAGAGATATACAAGAGTATACAGTCTTAGACCTGTTTGTGTAGATAATAAAGGGAATATATCGGTGTGAAAAATATAAAACTGAAAACAAAGATACATATTAATCAAACATGTGTTCTGAGTACACTATACTATGGATCCGAAACATGGACTACCTGCACAAAAGACGAGAAAGGACTAAACATCTTCCACCTACGATGTCTCAGAAAAATCTTAAATATTAAATAGCACGACAGAATCACCAACATGGAAGTGTTGCCCAGCACTCAGTTTCCATCTGCCATAAAAACACTCAATAGAAATAGATTACGTTGGCTGGGTCACGTCCATAGAATATCAAACCCTCGCATACCAAAACAAGTAATATCCGGGGAACTAGCTGAAGGACAGCGAGCCACGGTAGACCATTGCTGACGCATTAAGACATTTATAAATTCTCGATGAAAGACTTCTTCATAGAGTTCAAAATCTGGACAAATATGGCCGAAACTCGATATGTCTGGAGACATAACCCGCACGCGGGGACAACGTTGTTCAGAAACTATGGATGTCTGGAGACATAACCCGCGTGAGGGGACAACGATGTTGAGAAACTAGGGATGTCAGGAGATTTAACCCACACGCGGGGACAACGTTGTTGAGAAACTATGGATGTCTGGAGACATAACCCGCGTGCGGGGTCAACGTTGTTGAGAAGATAGGGATGTTAGGAGATTTAACCCACACGCGGGGACAACGTTGTTCAGAAACTATGGATGTCTGGAGACATAACCCGCGTGCATGGACAACGTTGTTCAGAAACATGATGTTTAAAGATATGAAAGAAAGTAAAGAAGGACTCAAACAAAATTCTTTTGTTGCTGTGACATGATCGCTTGAAGAAAAGTCTATTCTTCTGTTGCTGTGACTGGATCGCTTGAAGAAAAGTCTCTATTCTTCTGTTGCTGTGACTGGAATGCTTGAAGAAAAGTCTCTATTCTTCTGTTGCTGTGACTGGATCGCTTCAAGAAAAGTCTCTATTCTTCTGGCGCTGTGACGTAATCGCTTGTATATTCTTCTGTTGCGGTGAGATATTCTTGACAAGATTATGTAACTTTCTGTCCACCCTTTCCCGTTTCAACCACAGTGGCATTTACTGCACTATTTTAAGAACATATACAATATTAATAAGAAAATAGTATGCAATCTGGTTGAATAAATATTAGATGGTTATATAGATAGATACACGCCGGGGGTGAATAGATAGATAAACAGAACAACATACAAACAAACAGGCAGTGCGATATAACTAAAAAGACAGATGGATAGATGATATACATTAATCACAGATGAATTATATTGATATATATAAGATAGATGCTAGAGACAGACAGATATGCTCTTGGACAGATACATTAATAGACAGGAAAATAGATATATAAAAATAGATTTAAAAAAATAGAAGGATAGATAGATAGACACAACTGTATGATAAATAGATAGCCAGATTGGTATATAGATAGGTAGATATATATATATATATATATATATATAGGTAGTGAAATAGGTAGAAAGATAGGTAAAAATACAAACAGATAGACAGAGAGACAGACACACAAACAGAAAGACCGACAGACAAACAGACAGACAGACAGAAACACATAGACAGACACACAGACAGACAGACCTACAGACAGACAAACAGACAGACAGAGAGCTTTAATGATTGATATTTATTTTCAGATATATTTTAGAACATAGTATACGATATAGATTTGTATTGTTATCAAAACTGGACGTTGGAAGTTTGGTAAACAAATGCTGAGTTCACGATCAGAAGTATAATTTTAAGAAATCAAGATATTTCACGTGGCAGGCAATGGCTGAGGGGTTTCCTTGTCATTATATTAATGGCATAGTACGACATACTCACAGTACAAATGAGGGACTAGTTCGAATCCTTCAATCCCTATCGCAATCCTGCCATACATTTTTTTCTAAAAATTGATTTTGAACCATAATTACTTACGTAAAATAATAATAATTTTTTATCATTTCTTTATTGAATTTCTGAGTATGTAATACTTTCTGGTTGATAATATTATATTTGTAACTGTGCAGCACATAAACATTCAACATTTTATTTTTCTCTTTCTAGACAATTTATGACATTTTAGACTTATAAAGACAGATAATTAAAAAGAACATTAAACAAACAGGTATTGTGTTTTCATTCCACAGAGATATACAAGAGTATATAGTCTTAGACCTGTTTGCGTAGAAAATAAAGGAAATATATCGGTGTGAAAAATATAAAACTGAAAACAAAGATACATATTAATCAAACATGTGTTCTGAGTACACTATACAATGGATCCGAAACA
>CM067319.1:6074050-6211550 GCA_034231615.1 Meghimatium bilineatum | reverse complement strand
AAATTTTTATCATTTCTTTATTGAATTTCTGAGTATGGAATACTTTCTGGTTGATAATATTATATTTGTAACTGTGCAGCACATAAACATTCAACATATTATTTTTCACTTTCTAGAGAATTTATTACATTTTAGACTTATAAAGACAGATAATTAAAAAGAACATTAAACAAACAGGTATTGTGTTTTCATTCCACAGAGATATACAAGAGTATACAGTCTTAGACCTGTTTGTGTAGATAATAAAGGGAAAATATCGGTGTGATAAATATAAAACTGAAAACAAAGATACATATTAATCAAACATGTGTTCTGAGTACACTATTCTATGGATCCGAAACATGGACTTCCTGCACAAAAGACGAGAGAGGAGTAAACAGCTTCCACCTACGATGTCTCAGAAAAAACTTAAATATTAAATAGCACGACAGAATCACCAACATGGAAGTGTTGCCCAGCACTCAGTTTCCATCTGCCATAGAAACACTCAATAGAAATAGATTACGTTGGCTGGGTCACGTCCATAGAATATCAAACCCTCGCATACCAAAACAAGTACTATCCAGGGAACTAGTTGAAGGACAGCGAGCCACGGTAGACCATTGCTGACGCATTAAGACATTTATAAATTCTCGATGAAAGACTTCTTCATAGAGTTCAAAATCTGGACAAATATGGCCGAAACTCGATATGTCTGGAGACATAACCCGCACGCGGGGACAACGTTGTTCAGAAACTATGAATGTCTGGAGACATAACCCGCACGCGGGGACAACGTTGTTCATGATGTTTAAAGATATGAAAGAAATTAAAGAAGGACTCAAACAAAATTCTTCTGTTTCTGTGACTTGATCGCTTGAAGAAAAGTCTCTATTCTCCTGGTGTTGTGACTGGATCGCTTGAAAAAAAGTCTCTATTCTTCTGTTGCTGTGACTGGATCGCTTCAAGAAAAGTCTCTATTCTTCTGGCGCTGTGACGTAATCGCTTGAAAAGTATATATTCTTCTGTTGCTGTGACATGATCGCTTGAAGAATATCTACAAGAAGAAATCACAGACATGGTCGCAAAAGATGTAACAAACGACAGACATTTTTCTGTTCTCTTGAATATATCTTCACACGTGAACGAAGAGGAAGAGGAAACAATAGATGGCTAGAGATGGAAGAGAGTGAGAGCGACAAAGTGAGTTAGAGAGTACGTGAGAATCAGTGAGAGAGGGAGGTAGAAAATCGAGGAAAGGGAGTGAGAATGAGTGAGTGAGAAAGCGAGGAGACGGAGTGAGAGAATGAGAGAAACGCATGTAGAATAAGTGTGTACATGCGTAGGAGAATGCGTGTTCAAAATGGCAATTGTATGTCTGTGTTTAGTTTTTTATTTCTCAATTTGTGATTATTTCAAACGTTGTTAGTACTTTGTGTTGTCGCTAACTGTGTGTTCTCGCTAACTTTGTGTTGTCGCTAACTGTGTGTTGTCGCTAACTTTGTGTTGTCGCTAACTTTGTGTTGTCTCTTACTTTGTGTTGTTGCTAACTTTGTGTTGTCTCTTACTTTGTGTTGTTTCTAACTTTGTGTTGTCTCTTACTTTGTGTTGTTGCTAACTTTGTGTTGTCTCTTACTTTGTGTTGTTGCTAACTTTGTGTTGTCGCAAACTTTGTGTTGTCTCTTACTTTGTGTTGTTGCTAACTTTGTGTTGTCGCTAACTTTGTGTTGCCGCTAACTTTGTGTTGTCTCTTACTTTGTGTTGTTGCTAACTTTGTGTTGTCGCTAATTTTGTGTTGTCACTAACTTTGTGTTGTCGCCAACTTTGTGTTGGTTCTAGCTTTGTGTTCTCGTTAACTTTGTGTTGTCTCTAACTTTGTTTTGTCGCTAATTGTTTGTTGTCCTTAATTTTGTGTTGTCTCAACTACATGGTGATGTTAACTTTGTGTGTTTCTAACTATGTGTTGATGTTAAATTTGTGTTGTCTCTAATTATGTGTTGATGTTAACTTTGTGTTGTCTCTAACTATGTGTTTTTGTTAACTTTGTTTTGTCTCTAACTATGTGCTTATGTTAACTTTGTGTTGTCTATAACTTTGCGTTTTTGTTAACTTTGTGTTGTCTATAACTTTGCGTTTTTGTTAACTTTGTGTTGTCTCTAACTTTGTGTTGTCTCTAACTATGTGTTGATGTTAATTTTGTGTTGCCTCTAACTTTGTGTTGACGCTAACTGTGTGTTGATAGTAATTTTGTGTTGATGTTAAATTTGTGTTGTCGCTAAGATTGTATTATCGCTAAATTTGTGTTGTCGCTAACATTGTGTTATCACTAACCTTGTACTAATGTTAATTGTGTGTTGATGTTAACTTTGTGTTGACGTCAACTTGTTGTTGATGTTAACTATGTATTGTCTCTATCTTTGTGTTGTCGCTAACTTTGTGTGTTTTCGCTAACATTGTGTTATCGCTAACTTTGTCTTGTCGATAACATTGTGTTATGCTAACTTTGTGTTATCGTTAACTGTGTGTTGCTGCCAACTTAATGTTGTCGCTTACTTTGTGTTGCCGCTAACTTTGTGTTGTCGGGAATACATTTCACTGATTTCAGAACACATTCATTCAGTCCATACTCATGTTGATTACATTCTGAATCAGTTGAAAGACGCGTCACATAAATAGATATAATTTTTAGATTGTCGAACATATGAGATGTCAGTAAAACAATTGTGACCTGATATTTATCCTTTTTTTTCATTTGCCAGAAAATTTTTCTTGTCAGATTCAGTCCTAAAATAGACCGTTCATTGACAGCCATAATAGAAAACACAAATCTAATAAGGTCTATTTACAATTTATCTCCATTATTCGCAACCTGTGCCATTCAAATCCAATGTTTTGTTGTTTTGTATAGAATTAAATCACTGAATCTATCCAACCAATAGAATTCTTACAAACTTGGTATTGTTAACAAATGTTAGAAAGTGGCGAATGGCATTGCATGTAAAGAAATAGGACATGAGTGACGTCATTCGAAAATTGAAACTGATCGCCTTGTACATATAGCCTTCTTTTAAGTGAAATTGACATATGTCAAGGGACAGTCACAAGTCACTAGCTGGACGTAGCAGCGTGTTATTGTTGTGTACCCGTGGTACATTCTGATCAATCATTTCGGGCAGTCTATATAAAAACAGGCATGTTGACGTCAGTTTTTGTCAACTTCCACCCCATTGTCACACTTTTTTCAGACACCCATTTCCCCCCAATAGGTGACGCACTTATGGGCAACCACGAATAGCATTAAATTGAGTTTATCTATAGTTCGTTCATAAATAGTTGTGCACCGATATTGTCTATTTTCTCCGTAATTACAGAACGTACAGGCTTCATATTTTGCATGAATGCATTATATCTTAACCAAGTTACAGTAAAAAAAAAAGTGACAAGGACATTTTCCAAGTTACAGTCCAATAGTGAAAACCCATTCTTTCTACATGATTGATTGAAAATATTTAGGGTAGGAATAGGTATATGTGTTGAATATAGGTTGTACCACTTTTCCTCTCTAGTAAATATAAATAAATCTATTTTATGTGTATTTTATAGCACGGCTCTCTGAAAATATAAATAAATGTACCACTGTGCGGAAAGCTTGAAGGTATCAAAAGGTGCAGATATCGCAGAAACGATGTAAACCATTGCATAACACATTCCTTTCTCAAGACAACATTCTACTAACCTGCAGGACTTTCAGAACGGAATCAGAAGTAGTATCATCACCATCGCCACTATCACAACCATCAGCATCATTATCATCACTACCACCAACAAGCCATCCCTACCACCACTATTATTATAACTACCACAACATCACCACCATCATCCTCGCTATCATCATCAGCATCATTACCACCATCATCCTAAACATCATCATCACTACTACCACCACTACCATTATCATCATCATCCTCACCTTCAGCACCATTAACGTCATCAACATCCTCATTATCATCCTAATTACCACCACTACCACAATCATTTCTTATTTTATCTGCAATGGTTACCAAACTAGATAAAATAAGAAATGAAGAAATTAGGAAAAGAGTTGGTATAATATCATGTATCGAACATATTGAGAGACAGCAAGTAAAATGGTTCGGTCACCTTATGAGAATGAAGCCAAACCAAATACCAATAAGAGCATATAATACAAGAATATCCGGGCGTAAAGCCATAGGTAGACCAAGAAAACGGTGGATAGAAAACATTAAGATAACCTTGAACAAACATGGACTAAACGCAACCTCGGTGACACATCTGGCCTTGAAACGACAGCTTAAGCTACCACCCCTACGCTTAACGGCAAGTGTGAATGCGATCAACAATCATTCACCTGGGGATAGACAATAGACTACCTCAATCATCATCTCCACAAGATTATATCCGCAAGACAGTGTCTCAACATCACCACTTTTCTTTTCACCACCCGGCGATGTCAAATTAATTACCCAGACTATTCTCTCCAAGTCATTCTTCGCCTTATATTCCCTTGGTTGCGTACCGTGTCACGTTTTGTTCCAAACCGCCTTTCCTCGTGACGTAACATATAACTATAAATTGTTGCTGTTCGCCCCCTCCCCTAGTATTTGTAGATATTCACAGAACAGAGCTGCACGGTTCTCTGAAATTTAAAAAAAAAATCGCAACAGTGCTGAAAAAAAGGAGAAATGCATCGGCTTAACAGAAAGTTGTGGGCAAATCCAACACAATTGAAGGTGAACTTCATATGCCCAAACTTCCCAAGATCTTCAAGGTGACATAGGACTTAACAACGTACGAACTCCTAGCAAGGACATAACTCTAACTCAATTTCATAAAGTGGATGTAACAGATAATCATCATCACGTGCCCATGATTCGCTTCTGTACGACATCAGTAGCTCTGAAGTCTCCCGTGTGTTGTTAGAGTTCGAAAGGGGAGCAAAGAATAGCAACACTGTTACCTACCGTGCATGTCGTTGAAGGTTTCGAGGGTGGGGTTGTCTGTTCCATCCCATAAGAGTCAGGTAACCCAGAGTCACGCTAACATTTGTAAAGGCCGATCGGAAGGAGTAAATAACGCAGAAAAGATGTAGCCTATACAATAATACAAGGCATTTTTTCTCCGGATCATATCCTGTTAAGGTAAACAAAAATAAGTAGATATGTTACCAAAATAAACCATAAAACAACCTAACAACGAGATACAGAGACAGACGACTTTCCGACTAAAAAGCCTTCATCAGGACAAACCATACATACAAAAAAACTAATCTTGGAGACAAACATGGTTATGGTAGGGTGGAGAAGAGGACAATAGCGAATATATAATGGAGGAAGCACAGATGGAGCAGCATGACAGGGAAGAAAAGTGTATAGGGAGAAGAAAGTGGTGATTAAGGAGGAGAAAGTGGTGATTAAGGAGGAGAAAGTATACAGAAGAACTGTGTGTCCTAGTAAGGATAGCCCTCTGTATTTTGTGCAGTCTCTCTTACTGCCTTTTTTCTTCCACATGGGAATTCTTCTTCTTCTTCTTTCGTTCACTTGAAACATGTCTATATCTGCAATTCTGTCTCCTTAATAAAACTCACTGTCTTTTGTAGTTCATACAGTGTCCCATAGAGCTTTGATTCCAGTGTTGTTTCCTCTGGCCAATATGTCTGCCTCAGCGTTCACATGGGAATGATTGTCGCGTTCCTCCAGTCTTCTGGTGTTTCTTGTTTCTTCCATATTACATTGAAAAGTCTATGTAGCCATTTTTTCCCGCTCTCTGCTGCTGCTTTCATAAGTTCTGTTTGTATGTTATCAGAGCCTGTTGCTTTGTTTATTGGTGCTTTGTTGATTGCATTTTCTATTTCCGATAGTAGTATATTAGGTTCTATGTTTGCTGCTGTAGTGTTTATTGTTGTGTCTTCATCTCCTTCTTTTAGGTTTTTAGTCTTGAAATATCGCGGCATTCTTTCCATTATTTGCTTCGGTTCTTTTAGTGCATTACAGTTTTCATCATTTATTATTTCAGTTGGTTCATATATATCTTCTGTGTATCTAATATCTTAATTTTCTTGTAGAACCTCCTTTGTGCATTTTTATAATCTTTCTTGGCATTTGTTTTTGCTATATTGTATTTTATATAATCTACTTGTTTTTTTTTTGCTTTTGATCTATTTCTAATATTTCAGTTTCTTTTCTCTTGTGACTTCTTTATTCCAGAATGCTGTTATTTTTTGTTTCTTTACACTATTGTTCTTGTATCCGCATACATCTCCTGCTGCTTGTGTTATCGCGTCTTTCAATAATTTTCATTCTTCTTCTGTCATTGTAGTATCTACTGGTAGTTTTTTTAATTCTTCTGTGAATTTTGTGTGTGAATTGCTCCCGTACCGTGTCGCCCTTAAGCTTGTGTATTTTAATTGTTGTTGGTTTGTTATCTTTGTTGTGGTATGTGACGGTGAAAGAAAATGTTTTAGATTGACCGTGTCTGAACTTCTGTAATTGAAGTTTAGATTAATAGAAACTAGGAAGTCACATGACATATACCGGAAAGTAAGTCAAACAAGGAAGTTCTACAAATCATCTACCGGTAATAAATATTGTAATTGCATTTATTTTATTTATCGCTTCGTTAACAAATATTTTTCAGTATAATTAATTTAAAATAAATTTTTATTTCTATTCTCAGTGTCTTTTGTCAGAGTTCAGTTTCTTTATTCATATATGTTTCTCGTTCTGATTCAACTTCTGAATCATGCATTCCGTTTCATAGTTGTGTGAGTTGTCTTCGTAGACGCCCTCTTTACGGAAGTATAGGCTTAACTGCCTTAACTGTTATCTAAATTAAAAGTATAACTCTATCTTGCATGTTCGATGTGGTTGCGTTTACACTGAACTAGGTCTACACAATGAAATATGTTTTGAAAACAGCTGCCAATTCTATAGTGGTCTAAGTAGGCCTATGAGCATCATTGTTGTATTGTATATGAATATTATTATATATATATTATTATTGGTCTGTAACTTCATATTGATAATTAAAATTATATTCTAAGTTATATTATAATATATTAAATTATATTATAGAGCGTATTCGAATTTGTCATTCATTGCTCACCAATACTGATGTACTCACTCTCACATATATTAGGTCTACTGGATAGTGGGATACTGACATGGTTTATGATTTGCCTTAGATTTCATCTCCTGTCAACACCATGTGTAATGTGTATTTGTTAGGCTAGTGTACAATGTAAGACAGTTACTCTGAGTCTCCTGGGTGGTGAGTATCCACATGACTTATGGATCAGAATATGCATATGGGTCAGCAGAGAGTGCAGTGAAAAATGGAGGAGCAGGAATATATATAGTATAGGTATATAAGTAAAGTAACCCATAGCTTTTATTAATACCGTAGGGGTGTGAGATGTTAGTGATCTCATATTTCAGAGGCTCTGCTATATGAGGGCTGTAGCCATCTCTTCTCCCTCGCAGTCTTTACTTCCTTGATTAATCCAGTATCCATTTAAGGCTGGGACGACCCGGGAGCCGTTGCGATCAGAAAAAAATATTTCTGCCTCAACTGTGGAATGAACCCAGGACCACAAATATTTGAAGACAGTGCGCTAGGCAGCCCATAAATAGGTATATATTAAACTCCCAAACAATGTTAGATATACAATTACAGTATAGAAAAACCATACCTTGATGCTATCAATCCAGGATAGTCTCTGTCCTCCTTTCCTTCCACACTTGGCTGTTCCTTGCAAAATAATATTAGAAAGCAAGCTGTGTTTTGTTATATAAATAACCAAATGGTCGGAGGGTGTCCGACAGAGTTGAGGGTGCCGCAGTAACCAAAGTAACAAATAGTAATGCAAAATAAGATAAACAGGTTACTGGAAACACATAACTATGAACAAATTTAGATAAAAAGGTATATAAGAAATAAGCAATAAAACAAAACATGACAATTTTTCAATGTTGCAGTCCTATTGGGACCTTTTTCAAGGTCCCAAAAGCCTCCAAATTTTCCAATTTTTGTCTATATTGCCTCAAACAAAATGCTGTGGAGTACTTTGTTGTAACGGTGTCCTGGGCTGAAATCGTTTATACAAGCAGCTTTGTTGCAGTGTGGTAGACTAGTTAATAGTGAGCTTTTTTACTATCACCTGCTTTTAGCGTGTTAGGTTCAAAACCATGTCCAGACAAACAAAAAATCCAGGTCATTATTTCTTGCCTGACACAACCACTCCTTCAGTCAACCCAGCTGTAATTGGGTACCTGATGTATGAGTTAGGGGATGTAAAGACATCAAGAAAGGGAACCGGACACCCCCACCTAATATTGCTGCGGTTTAGTACATAAAGAGTTATCCTCATCCCAGACGGGAGGTTGCTATTATTGATCTACCTACCTATGTTTGTTGTAAGCTAGCAACATAATTTGTTTATTCTCATCTCAAGGAGATACAAGAGCAAATGTGCAAGAACTTTTTAATTTCTCTATCCAGGTTAGTTAGTTAGTTGTTGGATCATCGTCATTGCACTCCAGACAAGTCCATTGGTGCTCAGACCTTTCCTTGCATGTACCCACCATTACACGCTGACTGACGGTTCCAGTATGTTGTTGATTGACCATCATTCTTTCTCGCCCATGAAACCGCTCCTTTCTAGCGACACCACATTTCAAACTAAGCTCCCTTATTCTAGTCATGGAACAAGTCATCATCACTTGTAGTCATTTGTTTGTGTGTTTTCCTGTAGGACATTCAAAATGTCTGCCCGATCCATTGCTCCACCAACAGCCATAGTAGCAGCATGGGTGGCCAACCTATCCGCTCTCTCATTACCCTGGACTCCCGCATGTCCCGGCACAAAAATAAAAGTCACTCTACTACATCCTGCTGGAAATCTAGTAGGACCCCTGCTACAAGAGAGAACCAGTGGGAGTTTGAGAATGAACATTGAAGGTGAAGATGAAGACTGAGATAGATCAGTTTAAAGAAAGGTTTGATAAGGCATATATGATTGACATCATCAAACTCGTGTTACCCCATACGAGTTCCCTTTCAGTGAAGCAGCACACTGACTGCTGAAAGTAACACTCATAGTATGCAACACCGTAGTTTCAAGCGATAATCCCCAGGGATCTTCAATGAAAAAAATTAACTTTAGAAAAAACAAGGCGTCAATAGCCAGAATCGAACTCACAACCTCTTCAGCAAAGGCAAACAGTTTAACCATTATGCCAAGGAAATCCCCCAGAGCATGCATTTTGAAAACTCTGTGAAAGAATGAAACAACGGCAATGATTAATTTTGTTTAGGAAACACGTAACCAAATAGGAAATATCTTCTTTTGTTTGCGTTCATTCTCAAACTCAAGCCGAATCTCTATTGTATCAGGAAAATGGTTTTTCTAGATTTCCAGCAAGATGAAGTCCCCAGAATGGAAATGTGTTCTGTTGCCGTTTTATTTGCACCAATGGTCTGACACATCCAGCTTTGGCAGCTTTGTTTTTTATAATCCACTTTCATTTTTGTAACATATTGATGTCTAATATATAATACTTCAGTGAAATATTACAGAAGACAGATGGACACCCTCACAGTGATAAAACAGCTCCATGAAGAAAAATAGATGGGCACTTTCACAATTATAAGCAGAATAGGACAAGCAAAAGCATCATTCCATAAATGAAAAATATCCTATGCAACATGTCCATATCGATGGATACTAAAAAGTGTGTCCTCAAATGCTACATTGAACCAGTGCTACTCTATGGAAGTGAAACATGGGCAATAAATAAGACATCACACAAATCATTGGAGGCAGCGGAATTGTGGTTTACTCGAAGAATGTTATGCATTCCTTGGACAGCACAGATTACTAATGAAGAATGTCTTAGAAGGATGAATTTTTTGTCAACATTTATTGGGCACATAATGAGAAGAGGAGGCATTGAGAATATAATGACAACAGGAAAGATAGAAGGGAAAAGATCAAGGGGAAGACCTAGAGAAAAGATATTGGACAGTTTGACTAAATGACTTCGATTGACGAAACCAACAGAGATGATGACATATATGGGAGATCAATGTACAAGGAGAAATATGATCGCCAACGCCATTCAGCACGGCACTTGATGATGATAACTCTCACAGTGCACAAACAGCAGCGCCATGAAGACAAATAGATGAGCACTCTCACAGTGATAAAACAACTCCATGTGAAGGCTAAGCAGACTTGGAGTGAAAGTTAATACAGATTTTAGATTTTATTATTCCAAAATCTAATGTATATTTCAGCAACAACCAACCTGGCATTATGTGGAAGGCAGCAGCTGGTAGGGATGTCAAAACTAAAGCTCCTCCAACAGCAGGCGGTGATGGTGATGACTGGGAAACAGATCCAGATTTTGTGGTTCGTTTTTGTTACTTTTGACGCATTCGTTATAATTGTTAAATTTCTGAAATTATTTATTTCTGAAAGAAAGCATTTGCATGGTGTACAGCATCAAACTACAAAGACTAATAAATCAAGTAATGACTATGGACTAGACATAAATATCAAATAAACAAAAACCATGATAATCAGCAAAGACACAGAAGAACAAGAGCTAAACATAAACATAAATGAAGAGAAACTACAAGTAAAACGTTATCAATATCTTGGATACATAGTCACAAATGACGGCAGATGTGAAACAGAAGTTAAAAAGAGAATAGAAATGGTTAAAAGTACCTTCAATGGCATGAGGAAAATAATAATATCTAAAAAAGTTAAAAATGAGAATTGTAAAATGTGACATCTATTCTATATTCATGTATGGCTTAGAAACATGGACACTAAATAAACAATTAGAAGACAGAATTGGTGCCTTTCAGATGGGGATATATAGAAGAATAGGGAGAACATCATGGAAAGCAAAGAAAACAAATAAAGAGGTACTAAAGACACTTAATATGAAGAAAGAACTACTAAGAGAAATAAAGATCATGCAAATAAAATACATTGTACACATTAAAAGACATGACACCTTATTTAATATCTTACTTGAGGGTAAAGTCAAAGGGAAGCAAACAAGAGGTATGCAAAGATACAAGTGGGAGAGTAACATCACAAGATGGACAGGTTACAGTCTAGCAGACTGCACCACCAAGACAAGAGACAGGGGATGTTGGAGGTCTGTTGCAGCCAGACTTCATTGTGGAGACGGCACGTGATGATGTTTGTCATCATCATCATCAAGTGCCTGCAAATTGAAGGCTTGCTGCAATTTTATGTCAAACATTCTCAGTCTTCCGCCTTGGAGGTGCACTCAGATAAATTGTATCTTGTCCATCTCACGATGTTTCCCACTCACTTATATCCCTGCCCACCTCTTGCTCACCTTCCCATAATTCTACTCTCAAGTGAGATCTTCGAGAAAGTATGATTTTATTATGTTCAAAAGACTTTATGTTTGATTTTTATAAGAACAAGTCAGTTCTTTTTGTTAAAAGCATATTTAACAGAAGCTCTTTGTATTCTTCTTTTTTTTAAATGTAGCTAAATGAAGTTCTTCCTATCTATCTGTGTGACTTGTCCTTTACAGAAGGTTGTCCTTAATGTCACTCTGTACGACTTTACAGAAGGTTGTCCTTAGTGCCACTCTGTACACCTTTACAGAAGGTTGTCCTTAATGTCACTCTGTACGCCTTTACAGAAGGTTGTCCTTAGTGCCACTCTGTACACCTTTACAGAAGGTTGTCCTTAATGCCACTCTGTACACCTTTACAGAAGGTTGTTCTTAGTGCCACTCTGTACACCTATTGGTTCTTTGCATGCTGCCCAGCTTCTTCTAGTGTCATGTTCATCTTCGATGGCCATTAAAGTCTTGGTCTGTCTCTTGTTCTCTTTTCACAAACTTTTCCCTCCATGAATAATCTTTCTAAACCGTTGTGTCTCTTTATATGCCCAAAATATGTTAGTTTGCATTTTTTGATAGTTTTGAGGAGTCATACTTCTTCTATGTTCAGGTCTTTGAGGATATGTGCATTGATTTGAGTTTTTTGCATTGTATATATCACAGTAGTTTGCCATTGATTTCTGAGCCAGTTGTAGTCACTTATCAGTTACCTTGATGGGCTCTCAGCCCAATATGGGGGCTTTTCTAACTCTCGACTTCGAAGCCGTTGTTGATTATACATTTCTCTTCCTTCACCACTAGCAGTATTCCCTATTCTTTTTTATATCCACATTCTCAAAGTCATCAATTCTGTCTTTTAACTGTTTGTTCATTCTTCATATTTCTGAGCGATACATTAAAGTACATGTAATATTTTATATATCTCATTTTTAATTTGTTTAATTTGTTTGAATTTTTAGTAGTCTTTGCATCATTGAAAGACTTTTAGCCATTCCTATTCTCCTTTTAATTGCTGTTGCAAACCTGTAAACCCGCATCTGGAGTTCAGAAATTAGGAGTGAAGACTGTTGAGGCCGGAAAATAGCAGCAGAAATTGAATCAACAGTGCCAACAGCTGATTGGAATTGTCATTGTATGGTGTTGGAGAGTAATGATGGAAGTCAAAGCACTTATGGGTGTGCCCAAAGTGTGATGAATATATTCCTTAATGAACTCAATATCATACAGTATTATTTCTTCCTCTTTTTTTCTTCTTTGTCTTCAGCATTCATTTTAAAACTCCCATTGGATCTCTCTTATAGCAGGACAATGGTCCAACTAGATTTTCAGCAGGATGTAGTCCAGAAAATGGAAATATGTTGTGTCGCTGTTTTTTATCCCTAGTAGTTACATAAAACACAAGGTTGATCAGCTTTACAATGTACGCAAATACTATCAAACTATAGGGTATGGGTACAAAAACATACAGTTAACAAGACAGTTTCAACCTTAAGGTCTTTTTGCAAGAAAATACTAGACAAATGTGAACAAATAGTAAAAATATTAAAAGTAATGGAACCATCACAAAAGAATTGTCGTACCAGTATAGGGTAACCATGCAGTGGACAACCCTCTCACTGTGGAATACCAGGAAATAAAAAGCAGACAAACTGGCTGGCGAAGACCAACCAGATATACCAATCACCTACCATCAGATAAAAAAACTGACGATCAAGTCAATAAGAAAGCCACAAACACCAACACAAGATGACTATCACATTATGAACAGATCAGAACAAGTTATAATTCTACGACTCAGAACAGGACACAACCAACTCCGCAGTCACATGTATACAAAGTTCAAGATTGGCAACATGGCCATGTGGACAGGCAGCACAGACTGCCAAACATATACTTCAAGAGTGTTCTGAGCATGAAACGCTGAGGCAGACATATTGGCCAGAGAAAACAACACTGGAATCAAAGCTCTATGGGACACTGTGTGAACTAAAAAAGACAGTGAGTTTTATTGGGGAGACAGAATTAAAGATATAGACATGTTTCAAGTGAACGAAAGAAGAAGAAGATCACAAAAGCATTAGATGGCAGACATTTAATGGCAGAGACATCCAGGTAACATTGGCATATGTATACATAAGTATTGTCATAGAGGGGAATAAAAATATAAATTTTAAAAATAAAATATAAAATACATATAAATAGTAAATCACAAAATAAAACAATTATGCCTAAAAAACAATATAAATGAGAACACAACAAAGGCTCTATCCCCCAAATCTAAATAAATGAAAAATCGTGGTCTGCCTCTTGTTCTCTTTCCAAAAACTTTTTCCCTCCATGATTAATCATTGAAAAAGCAATAATTAATCAGTTTTCATTAAATAAATGAAAAATCAGTATTAAGATCAAATGGATTAAGCATACTTAACTGCAATGTATAGCAGTTTCTTTTTCAAGGGCGTATCTAGCTCTATTATCAGTGGTGCATGATCTTAGTGCAGTTACCTGAATATTACAGCAACCATGATGATTAGTGCCATCAAAATGTATAGCAATATGAGTAGGTGTTCTGCGCTTAATGCCATAAAGATTTTGGCAGAAATGATCACTTAGTCTGGTCTACCAGACCCATGCTAAGTGAAGTTGGATATGTCATCTGAAAGATACACATATCACAGCTAAGCTGTAAACCATAACATAACATATTCCATTCTCTGAACTACATCCTGTTAATCTTCAGGCATTTGAGAGTGAATGCAGAAGAAATGTTCTATAGAAATACAGGATACTGTTTCACAAATTCATGAGTACTGGATAATAATATTGTATAATCGGATTTGTTTACAGAATGATGTAATATTGTATAATCTGATCTGTTTACAGAATGATGTAATATTGTATAATCGGATTTGTTTACAATGATGCAATATTGTATAATCGGATCTGTTTACAGAATGATGTAATATTGTATAATCAGATTTGTTTACAGAATGATGTAATATTGTATAATTGGATTTGTTTACAGAATGATGTAATATTGTATAATCGGATCTGTTTACAGAATGATGTAATATTGTATAATCGGATTTGTTTACAGAATGATGTAATATTGTATAATCGGATTTGTTTACAGAATGATGTAATATTGTATAATCAGATTTGTTTACAGAATGATGTAATATTGTATAATCTGATCTGTTTACAGTATGATGTAATATTGTATAATCGGATCTGTTTACAGAATGATGTAATATTGTATAATCGGATCTGTTTACAGAATGATGTAATATTGTATAATCGGATCTGTTTACAGAATGATGTAATATTGTATAATCTGATCTGTTTACAGTATGATGTAATATTGTATAATCGGATTTGTTTACAATGATGCAATATTGTATAATCGGATCTGTTTACAGAATGATGTAATATTGTATAATCAGATTTGTTTACAGAATGATGTAATATTGTATAATTGGATTTGTTTACAGAATGATGTAATATTGTATAATCGGATCTGTTTACAGAATGATGTAATATTGTATAATTGGATCTGTTTACAGAATGATGTAATATTGTATAATCAGATCTGTTTACAGAATGATGTAATATTGTATAATCGGATTTGTTTACAGAATGATGTAATATTGTATAATCGGATCTGTTTACAGAATGATGTAATATTGTATAATCGGATCTGTTTACAGAATGATGTAATATTGTATAATTGGATCTGTTTACAGAATGATGTAATATTGTATAATCGGATTTGTTTACAGAATGATGTAACAGAAGAAGAGCAAAGATGGGGAGCTAAGACTGTGGAAGGATCCGGTCACCAAGCCTCAATAAAGTAAACAGAAGCATTGTGTCATAGTTACAATAGTGTATATTCTATCTTGTTACAGTGCTCTCACACTTGGCTACACTATATCTTGTAACAGGTATCTGGTAAGTCCATCCAAAATGGCAGGTGAAAATAAATGTTTTTTTAATCACTGATCAAGTAATGGATTTACTTCCGAAAGCAATGGCATACTACAGGAGTATTGTGCCTAGAAATTCTGAATGAATACTTATAACAGCATGAAAAAATTAAAAATGAAAGGTAAGGGGGACAGAACCACCCAAGATGATGATGAATGAGAGCCATCTCCGATTGTTTAATGATGCCCTTTGCAGCGGCAGGTCAGCTCACCCAGAATTGTAGTAAGTTCAGAATATCCATAAAGAAGACAATGTTCTGGAAAGAATATGTCAGCTGGTATATACCAGGTATTTACGACTGGTCCTTCTCTTATTGCAGATTTTAAATATTACTGCGGTCTCTGTAGTGTAGTGGTTAAGTTGTTAGTCATGTGCTCAAGAGGTCATGGGTTAGAATCTGGCTTATGGTGTCCTGATTACAATGTGCTTTTTTTTTTAAAGATCCATGAAAGTTGTCACTTGAAGCTACGGAGTTAGTTAGTCATCAGATCATCATAATGGCACTCCAGTCAAGCCCATAGGTGCTCTGATCTCATATTCAGTATGTACTTCAGCATGTGGTAACTGACTGTTCAGATCTCATATTCAGTATGTACTTCAGCATGTGGTAACTGACTGTTCAGATCTCATATTCAGTATGTCCTTCAGCATGTGGCAACTGACTGTTCAGATCTCATATTCAGTATGTACTTCAGCATGTGGGAACTGACTGTTCAGATCTCATATTCAGTATGTCCTTCAGCATGTGGCAACTGACTGTTCAGATCTCATATTCAGTATGTACTTCAGCATGTGGTAACTGACTGTTCAGATCTCATATTCAGTATGTACTTCAGCATGTGGCAACTGACTGTTCAGATCTCATATTCAGTATGTACTTCAGCATATGTTGACTGACTGTTCATACCTCATATTCATTATGTTCTTCAGCATGTGGTAACTGACTGTTCAGATCTCATATTCAGTATGTACTTCAGCATGTGGTAACTGACTGTTCAGATCTCATATTCAGTATGTACTTCAGCATATGTTGACTGACTGTTCAGACCTCATATTCAGTATGTACTTCAGCATGTGGCAACTGACTGTTCAGATCTCATATTCAGTATGTACTTCAGCATGTGGCAACTGACTGTTCAGATCTCATATTCAGTATGTACTTCAGCATGTGGTAACTGACTGTTCAGATCTCATATTCAGTATGTACTTCAGCATGTGGTAACTGACTGTTCAGATCTCATATTCAGTATGTACTTCAGCATGTGGTAACTGACTGTTCAGATCTCATATTCAGTATGTACTTCAGCATGTGGTAACTGACTGTTCAGATCTCATATTCAGTATGTACTTCAGCATATGTTGACTGACTGTTCCTGTTCTGTGTTGGTTGATGAGTCTTCTTTTGATTCTTACATGTCGCTCGTTTCTTTCAAAAGTGTTTCACTCCACAGTCCTGCATTTTAGCCATAGATGCGGAAGAAGTAATATAATCCCATATCTTCCAACTGTTCCAAGTCCATGATTACATTAAAAATATCAGCACAGTGCATTGAGCAACCACTAGTCACTGTGACTGACCATGCTGGTAAGTCTGTCTTCTCTTTCATTTCTTCTAACACCTACATGTCCAGGTATTAAAATGAAGGTAACTCTTCAGCACAAATTCCACGATAAACTCCAGCCACTGATGGCGTAGATAACCTGACTAGATCTTTCAAAGCATACTTGTAGAATCATGCAAGTTCAGAAATGTGATTATGCTGGAAACAACTTTGTCACCATGTCATCATTCTCATCAGCTGCAGCAACTTTAAGTTGATAATATGTAGAGAATTTACTTTTGTACTTAAGTTACCACATATATACTATGTGCCTCTCAACGAAGCTGCCAGCTGAGAGTATGACTCAAGCACGTAACTCCGTAGATTTAGGTGATAATCCCCAAGTTCCTGAATTTTTCTTTTATGAACTCTGAATGTTCATCTGTGTGTTTTATCTGAAATATGAGTAACTGTTGCAGTTTGAAACAGTTGAGAGAACAAGTTTCTATCGAGGACAAAGATATTAAACAGAAACAGTATGAGGCAGGTCCTAAGGCATCAGAAGGTTACGGTGGGAAATTTGGTGTGCAGAAGGATCGTATGGACAAGGTGAGTTTTGTCATGATATATCTCAGTTCAATTTACAACCACTGACGGTTTTCTTATTTATGTTTATTTCAATCGCCGAGAATTATGAGCAATGAAGCTCTTGATTCCTTTGGGGATGTTTCCAGAGCATTCTTTCATATCCAGAAGACTCCAACTCTTAGCTCTGTGTAGTGCTTTGAGAACAAGCTTCCTTTTCTACATATCTGTAATGTTAAAAGGCATGTTCAATCATTTTATATACAGACATCCAATCAACGCCTGCAACAGTTTAGAGCAGAGGTTCTCAAAGTGGTTTCTATGGACCCCAAGTGTCAATTTCAACTTGAAGGGGATCCATGTCCATGAGAATAAAAAATGGGGGTGCACGAAATTTACTCTTTTTCATAAAGGTTAGAATACAAGTTTTACATATTCTTTTTTTTTAATACAATTATCCACTCTACAATATAACCTGATCAAAGTGAACAGCAGTGTCAAAAACACATTTGACGTTAATATGTTTGGAAAAATTCATTTGGGGGGGGGGGGGGGTTTCTGTGAAAAATAAAAATTTGACAGGGGGCCTGGATGGCAAAAAAGTTTGGAATTCACTAGTCTAGAGGTATCTATGTATTTGATTATTGGTAAATTAGGCAAAAACCTTGTAGTTCCAGATTTCTTAAGTTCTGTAGGGAGAAGCAACGGACAAAGATGACCACAATATTATTGTTATTTTAAAAAAGTTATCATTTTGAATTAACATCTGTCAAAGATATTCTAACCTTCATTAACATCCGTCAAAGATATCTTCATTAACATCCATCAAAGATTTTGAATTAATATTCATCAAAGATATTTTCATTACACTTTTTTTATCTGTCCAAGGTGTTCTCAACATTCTGCATCTCCGCTGTCACTACTTATACTATAATTTGTCACTGTTCTGCTGATTGTCTAATATTTGCATGCATACATCCAAATTTTTACTACACAACTCTCTTTCTCACCTTCAATTGACAAAGATATATTACATTATTATATTATTGTAGTATTATTACACTGTTATAACATTATAGTATGGTACATAGCTGAGATGTTAGGACATTGATCTCACACCTGTGAGGTTCAAGGTTTGACTCCTAATAAGAATGGGATTTTTTTTCTGGCAGAGAATAAATGTAAAAACTCATTCTATATATGATTTGATGACAGCAAGTACCACCTACATGTATCACACAGCTGCAAGTACCACCTACCTGTATCACACAGCTGCAAGTACCACCTACATGTATCAAACAGCTGCAAGTACCACCTACCTGTATCACACAGCTGTAAGTTATGCCTGCCTGTATCACACAGCTGCAAGTACCACCTACCTGTATCACACAGCTGCAAGTACCACCTACCTGTATCACACAACTGCAAGTACCACCTACATGTATCACACGCTGCAAGTACTGCCTGCCTGTATAACACAGCTGCAAGTACTGCCTGCCTGTATAACACAGCTGCAAGTACCACCTACATGTATCTTACTAATGAGAGACATGCACTGTTGACTGTTTTTTAAAATCATTTTATTATATTATTGTTAGTCAGCTGTCGGCCACGACTACCATGAAGACCTGGCTAAACATGTCAGCCAGACAGATTCCAAGAAAGGCTTTGGTGGAAAGTTTGGTGTTCAGACTGACAGAGTTGATAAGGTAATGCACTATTCTATTCTATTTGTCTCCTATGTTGTCATATGTGGTTTGGGAAGAGATGTTAGTTGATGGATCATCTTCAATGTATATTTCACCATTGATCCATAAGTGCTCAGATCTCCTCAAGATACAGAATCATGAGAACAGGATGCCATAGATTATGTTGCATGGAGAGAAAAGATCAGGAATGATAAAAAAGGGACAAGAAAAAAAGCGATAACAGCTAGTTCAAGACTGTACGTCTAATAAGACACACAGAAGCACATGATGGTAGAAGTGATTCCTTGTGAGTCATATCTGTCTGGGAAGTGATTCCTTGTGAGTCATATCTATCTGGGAAGTGATTCCTTGTGAGTCATATCTATCTGGAAAGTGATTCCTTGTGAGTCATATCTATCTGGGAAGTGATTCCTTGTGAGTCATATCTATCTGGGAAGTGATTCCTTGTGAGTCATATCTATCTGGAAAGTGATTCCTTGTGAGTCATATCTATCTGGAAAGTGATTCCTTGTGAGTCATATCTATCTGGGAAGTGATTCCTTGTGAGTCATATCTATCTGGAAAGTGATTCCTTGTGAGTCACATCTGTCTGGGAAGTGATTCCTTGTGAGTCACATCTATCTGGAAAGTGATTCCTTGTGAGTCATATCTATCTGGAAAGTGATTCCTTGTGAGTCATATCTGTCTGGAAAGTGATTCCTTGTGAGTCATATCTGTCTGGGAAGTGATTCCTTGTGAGTCATATCTATCTGGAAAGTGATTCCTTGTGAGTCATATCTGTCTGGAAAGTGATTCCTTGTGAGTCATATCTGTCTGGGAAGTGATTCCTTGTGAGTCATATCTATCTGGAAAGTGATTCCTTGTGAGTCATATCTGTCTGGAAAGTGATTCCTTGTGAGTCACATCTGTCTGGAAAGTGATTCCTTGTGAGTCATATCTATCTGGAAAGTGATTCCTTGTGAGTCACATCTGTCTGGAAAGTGATTCCTTGTGAGTCACATCTGTCTGGAAAGTGATTCCTTGTGAGTCATATCTATCTGGAAAGTGATTCCTTGTGAGTCACATCTATCTGGAAAGAAAGACGGAGTAATTCTAGAACCTTACCTTTCTGTTTTCTTCTAGATGTATCAATGCCACCCAATTTCCCTCCAATTGTCAGTTTGTTTCTTTGTAAACTCACCCCAGCAAAGCGCTGGGGTGGGTTTAATTCCCCCCTCCCTGTGGGAGCAATGAGGCCTATATTGAGAACCACTGATGGTTTAGAAGAGTAAGAAAAACAGTTTCATTTCAGAGAAATGTCCATCTTGTGATGTTACTCTCCCACTTGTATCTCTGTCTACCTCTTGCTTGCTTCCCTTTGACTTTACCCTCAAGTAAGGTCTTCAAAAAGGTGTCATGTCTTTTAATATGTCCAAAATATTTTATTTGTTTGATCTTTATTTCTCTTAGTAATTCTTTCTTCATATTGTTTTTAGAACGTCTTTGTTTGTTTTCTTCTCCTTCCATGATGTTCTCTCTATTCTTCTATATACCCACATCTCAAAGGCATCAATTCTGTTTTATAATTGTTTATTTACTACATTATAAGTTTTATTTAAAAAATCTTTGTATCATTTAAAGTGTCTGTAATGTTTTTTGTGTGTTTTTATTAGTAGTAATTAGTGTTTGTATAACTTTTTCTATATTGTACTGTTTGCCGTTGATTTGTGTCTTTAAATCAAACCAAAATATGTGACGATATCCAAGAAAGTACAGAGTGCTGCAGTAACAAAAATAACAAGTAACACTAAAGATAATGTACCAATAACACTCATCAATTTGTATAAATAATTAAACTGTCATAGGATGCCTGACAAAATGAAGAGTGACATAGTAGCAACACACACACACACACACAAAAATACAACAATGAAGTAATAATGCTACTGAATATTCAATCAAATATTAAACAATAAATAAATAACAATAAACATAAATTATTTCAATATTGCGGTTCAACAGAGACATTTTTCAAGAAATGAATACAAATAGAAAATATAAACTTAATCAACTATTTAAAATGATATTATTTGCATGGAGATATTCTCACAACAATCTCCGTACATGGGAAATGACATAAATTTTGGAGGCATAGAGTTCCTTCGTTTTGCGCTGTGTGCACAAAAAACCCTACACACTATTGATAGACAGAAATAGCAATAGATCATGGACAAAGATATGCCAAAGGTGAAGTGTTAAATTAGATCAAGTGAAAGCCTAACGTAAAAGATGAAAAATGTGAACAGCAACCACAAACCAAGTTGTGTGTGTGTGGAAATCACCACGAGGTCAAAAACAAAGTATGGTGTTACCAATAAACAAAGTCGAGAGTGGGGGAGGGGGGGTGCGCACTTGATCTGATTTAACAAGTATGATTTCTTCACCTCTGATCTTTTTCCATGATCTATTGCTGTTTCTATCAATAGTGTGTAAGTTTTTCATGTGCATGGTGCAAAACATAAATAAACATGAGGCTTTCAAAATTTATGTCGTTTCCCTGTATGGAGATAGTTGTGAGAAAACTATGTAAAAAACTTCATTTTAAATAATAAATTAAGTTTTTGTTTTCAGTTTGTATTTGTTTCATGTAAAAGGTCCCTGTTGGACACAAGCTTCGGAATAGTCTGTTCCTTTGTTTATTGTGATTTATTTATTTTTTAATAAATTAGTGTTTGTTATTTTTCATTTACAATATTTCACATTTAGTATTTTTACTCTTGGATAAATTTTGACCCAATATTTTGAGAAGATTTCTGTGAACACTCAAACTAAAGAGCAAGAGAGAAAGCTTACTAAGTGTGAAATGAAATGTCTAAGAAAAGCAGCAAACAGAACAATAAAAGATCATGTGAGGAATGAAGAGATACAAGAACTGTTGAAACATCTGTGGTCAAATATATTGAAAAACAGAGACTGAAATGGTTCTGCCACTTAATGAGAATGAATCCTTATTGGCCAGTGGTAAGAGTATACAACATGAAAATGGAAACAACAAAATACAGATGAAGTCCCAAGAAAAAGGTGGATTGAAGGTATTACAGACATTATGAGATGTCACAAATATTACTGCATATCAAGCGACCAAATGTGACATCATAGCCCTATGTCATTAAATCCTGTGATACTTTACAGCAAGAAGCAGAGAACAGGCAATAGGTAGATTGTGGTTTACCCAACCTCCAAGAAGTTGGGTACCAGGACTGATGCTGTTGGAATGTTGAGAAATGGTGCCATCACTACTGAGCAAGTATGGTAGGCATTGCTAGTCAGAACATCCCTGGTCAACAACTGACTGGGCAGCTTAGTACTTGTGGGATACAGTGTGCTATGACACTGGGTCATAACTCATATTAACTTTATTTCCTGCTTGTTCTGGGAGCTGAAATCAGACAATGATATGGATCTCATCAATTATCTGCACTGTGATTACCAACCCGAGACAGGAACATAGAGCTTCAGACTGCCATAGTTTTATTCTTGTGGTGTCGTACAATGGGCAATTCTGTAAAATATTCTCTGCATTTTTTAGATTGTCCATTGTAAGTAAAGTAACATAGCATTTATTAATGCCGTAGGGGTGTGAGATGTTAGCGATCTCACATTTCACAGGCTCTGCAAAATGAGGGCGGTAGCCATCTCCTCTCCCTCACAGTCTTTACTTCCCGGATTAATCCGGTACCCATTTAAGGCTGGGTCGACCTGGGAGCCGTTGCGATCTGAAAACATTTCCGCCTCAACTGGGGAATGAACCCAGGACCACTCATATGCGAAGCCAGTGCGCTAACGCGGCTCCCTGTCCATTGTAACTCATATCAGTGTCACTAACTCCAAACTTCCCTTACATGTATTGTTTGAGTCTGTTCTGTAACTCCAAACTTCCCTTACATGTATTGTTTGAGTCTGTTCTGTAACTCCAAACTTCCCTTACATGTATTGTTTGAGTCTGTTCTGTAACTCCAAACTTCCCTTACATGTATTGTTTGAGTCTGTTTTGTAACTCCAAACTTCCCTTACATGTATTGTTTGAGTCTGTTCTGTAACTCCAAACTTCCCTTACATGTATTGTTTGAGTCTGTTCTATAACTCCAAACTTCCCTTACATGTATTGTTTGAGTCTGTTCTGTAACTCCAAACGTCCCTTACATGTATTGTTTGAGTCTGTTCTGTAACTCCAAACTTCCCTTACATGTATTGTTTGAGTCTGTTCTGTAACTCCAAACGTCCCTTACATGTATTGTTTGAGTCTGTTCTGTAACTCCAAACTTCCCTTACATGTATTGTTTGAGTCTGTTCTGTAACTCCAAACGTCCCTTACATGTATTGTTTGAGTCTGTTCTGTAACTCCAAACTTCCCTTACATGTATTGTTTGAGTCTGTTCTGTAACTCCAAACGTCCCTTACATGTATTGTTTGAGTCTGTTCTGTAACTCCAAACTTCCCTTACATGTATTGTTTGAGTCTGTTCTTTAAGAATCAGAATTAGTGTCTTTACAATGTATTTCTCTATATTAAATGTTATTTTTGTTCATGTGTGTGTGTATTACTTTATTGTGTTTGTACTCTATTATTTTAATAATGTCTATAGTAGATGACAAGTTGTTATTTTCCTCTGAAATCCTAGTCAGCTGTTGGATTTGATTATCAAGGAAAAGTAGACAAACATGAGTCACAGACAGGTGAGCTTTCTATTCTAATGTGCTTTAAAACTGAGGTATTGAAAGCTTGCTGGATTGAGCTCATTTCATGTGGTGTGTGGTCAAATAGCTTTTTATTTAATTCTTTAGAGTTCCAAGTAATATTTTTTTTAAGCTCTGGGACTAGCATATAGGGGAGGTGGCTTTAAAAAGTTCCAGGAATTAATTGATTATATAGAAATAATTAACAATATAATTATCTACAGTGCATTTTCTTCAAAGTAGTTCCCTTTGGCAACTACAATCAATACAAGGTAACTGCGTGAAACGTAACAACAATTAGACTTACGTAAAACACAGGTTTATATATCGTCTCAATGGGACACCATAGACTATATCTAACACTAGTGGGTAATGATGGGCAATGATGATCACATAAGAAATCATAAAAATTACAATACACAAATCATATTCACACAAATCATATTCAACGTTTCAACCAAAAGGTCTTTATCAAGACACAAACAAAACATTAAAAGACGACGAATAGAAAAATTATCACAACGTCCAACGGAAATATGGAAATGATATGCCGGAAGGTCAGAAAGTACATAAAAACGTAAATATATGTGGAAACGAAACGAACAAAAAGGTGAGTAAATGACGGAACAAAAAGAATAAAGACAAAGACCACACCAAACCAGTACTAGACATAAGAGTGGTCGGAATTGAGTCCAAAAGGCTTGAGTGTACCCATCACGAAAATGAGACGATTTTCTAGAGCATACCTAGATCTATCATCGGTGGTGCAAGATCTGATGGCGGTGACCTGAATATCCAAAGCACCATGATGACCGTCGCCGTTGAAGTGTGTGGCCACAGGAGTGGGTGTTCTGTGCTTGATGGCATGAAGATGGTTACAAAAACGATCGCTCAATCGTAGGCCGGTTTCCCCGATGTACTGTTTGCCACAGCGTTTACATATGATCACGTAAATGACATTACGGGATTCACATGTAAATGCCTCATCGATGGAGAAAGTGGCCTTGGGAAATGAAATGGAGCGCATCTGAACCACATAAGGACATGTAAAGCAACGAACAGTGCCAAAATGGTCAGGAACAGAAGACTTAAGATGGCTATGAACCAAGATGTCCCTCAGATTTCTATCACGCCTATAAGCCACCAGAGGAAAGTCATGGAAAGCGTCACGGGTGTCAGGATCAGACTGGAGAAGAGAATAATGTTTGAGCATGATGCGTCGAACAGAAGAGTTATGGGGATGAAAGGTAAGAACAAGTTTAACCCTATCAGAGGAGGAGGAAGAACCCTGAGAGTAAGTCTACACACTTTTGCCAATTTGCATATAGCTTTATTAAGCATTTGTGGAATCCTTTTTTTGACACCTCTCTCAACTGTCTTTTCACATTGGTAATAAACACTGGTTATGACACCGGTTAGCAATTTAGAGAACCACTGTATCTATCATCTGCATCTTTGAATCTCAGTCCTGTCAGTGTTGATTTCCGTCACAGGAAAAAGACAACAAATTATTTGGTGCAAGATCAGGAGAATGTGGTGGCTTTTGCAAGGTAATCACATTGTGCTTTGCGAGGTACTGCTCTACCAATAGGAATTAATGTGCTGGAACATTGTCATGTAGCCTATCCAACTGTTTGTTCTCTATTTTTCTGATCTGATTTTGTATGTATTAGATGACAAAGGACACTTGCAATTTCTTCATTGTTAGTTTTATGCTCACCATAAGTTTTATTAATCAATGTTAGTGATTCTGATGGTGACTTCTCAAGTAAAACACAGAATTTGACATTTGTACGTATTTCAATCAAGGACATCTTGAGCTCCGACAATGTAACCAGCACAACACACATCTGTATCTTCTCTTCGAGGATATATGTAAAGGTGACTTCTGCCATGTCCTTTCGTCAAGATCATTCAATTTCTAATATAATATCCATAACATAATTTTTCGTTCTCCGTCTGTGCTCAGTTTCCTATGTTCAGAAGTCTATACAGGCAGGAGGCCCGCCTTCGTGAATTCAGTCATTAACGGTACATCTTCATGGTTGTCCCACAACTTCACCTTCAGTTCTGTCTCTTCGGGGCCATAGTTCTTCTTCTGCATTCATTCTAAAACTCCCACTGGATCTCTCTTGTAGCAGGACAATATTCCTACTAGATTTCCAGCAGGATGTAGTCCAGAGAATGGAAATACATTGTGTTGCCATTTTATTTACTCCTGGCCATAGTTTAGTCCTCAAGTTGTTGAAGAGTGAACATGTCTGCAGAATGTGTTCTGGAGTTTGGGGACCCTGTTGACATGAACATTGGTCAGTTTGGACAACCTTTATTTTGTGGAGATGTGCTTGTAGTCTATAATGTCCCTTTGTGGAGCCTAAAGATGATAGTTTACTGTGATCTGTTCAGCTTTAGAATGGGGTCCTGTGGAAAGTTGCTGCCTGTTCTTATTGTATTCTGACTCTATGTATATTATGATGTTCCTCCTTCACAAGCGAAGATGAGCATGGCATGAAAAAACAATAAAATGGAGTCAACAAATAGAAAAAAAATAAGATCATTTGTAGTTGTCTAATTTGGTTTTGGTTTGTGAGGTCGTAGATGAGTCCGATTCATGCCAGAAAGGATCTATTGCCATGCAGGAGTGCAGGAGGTCCTGAGTAGGAGAGTTTTCAGATTTTTCCTTCTGCTTCCATCTCTTGTAAATTGTTAAAATCATCCACCCATATGTTGCTGGGATCCGAGAAGGGAGCAAATAATTTAACCTGTGTTACCTGCCAAAAGTGCTGTGGGTGTCGACTAAAGGAATTTTGGGATTGAGTTGAGTGCCATATTCCATAGAGGTCATGGTAATTCAGATGCCATGCTGAAGTCAGATGTGCCTGGCTGAAATGCTCAGATAATTGCAATCAAGCTGTAAACCGCTGTACGACACATTCTGTTCTCTGCAATACATTCTGCTAAAGAGGTTTTGGGGGTTGATATGGCTGCCCCATCCCCTCATAGAGAGCCAAAATGATACCCTGTAAACTAAGATGCAATGCATTTCATCCTATGGACTACATCCTGCTGATCTTCTGGAGTGTGAGATTAAATGAAGATTAGTATTTTGGTACTTGTATTTTGTTGTAAATCTTTTCTTGATAAAGGCCTTTTAGTCGAAACATTGATTTTCTTGTATTATCATGTATATCAACAAACTCTTCCAGTGATTAGCAAAACATTCGATCATCCTGTTTTCTAGTTTCTCCTGTTGTTTCATCACAATATTTATTATTGTGTGTTACAGATTACAGCAAAGGATTTGGTGGCAAATTTGGTGTTCAGAAAGATAGGGTAGATAAATCTGCAGTGGGATATGACCACAAGGAGAATGTACCTAAACATGAGTCACAAACAGGTAATATTTGAGTCTTTCTCAGTCGAGTGTTTACGAGTCACAGACAGGTAATATTTGAGTCTTTCTCAGTCGAGTGTTTACGAGTCACAGACAGATTATATTTGAGCCTTTCTCGGTCGAGTGTTTACAAGTCACAAACAGGTAATAATTATGTGTTACAGAGTTACAGACAGGTAATAAATTATCTGTTTCAGAGTCACAGACAGGTAATAATTGTCTGTTTCAGAGTCACAGACAGGTAATAGTTGGGTGTGTTTCAGTCATGGACAGATAATAATTAGGTGTTTTATAATTATGGACAAGTAATAATTCTCTCATAGGTCTTCAGCATGCTTCACCATCGCTAAGATGATGGAAAGCCATCATGAACTAAACAAGTCTATTATTAGGATGTTTTATATTCTCAATCAGTCGTTTCATTTCTCAGTCATGTCTTTGAGAGTTTACCTTTCATTTCTCAGTCATGTCTTTGAGATATTACCTTTCATTTCTCAGTTATGTCTTTGAGATTTTACCTTTCATTTCTCAGTCATGTCTTTGAGATTTTACCTTTCATTTCTCAGTTATGTCTTTGAGATTTTACCTTTCATTGCTCAGTCATGTCTTTGAGAGTTTACCTTTAATTTCTCAGTCATGTCTTTGAGAGTTTACCTTTAATTTCTCAGTCATGTCTTTGAGAGTTTACCTTTAATTTCTCAGTCATGTCTTTGAGATTTTACCTTTCATTTCTCAGTTATGTCTTTGAGATTTTACCTTTCATTTCTCAGTCATGTCTTTGAGAGTTTACCTTTCATTTCTCAGTCATGTCTTTGAGATTTTACCTTTCATTTCTCAGTTATGTCTTTGAGATTTTACCTTTCATTTCTCAGTCATGTCTTTGAGAGTTTACCTTTCATTTCTCAGTCATGTCTTTGAGAGTTTATGAGCTATGACAATGTTCCATATTGAGTAGACATCTGCACTGAACATCACCACATCCACCCGACAGATTTCTGGTATTTTAAAGAGAATTGAAATTAATTCTAGTCAAAAATAGTTGCCCTGTACAACACAAACCTAAAGTCAAAAGTGCAAAGTACACTGCCTGTCTCATGGAACAATAGTGCAAACTGGTACTGTGATATCACATATTACAAAATTGGGTACATTACAAGGAGATGTGTCCACATTTTTAATAAATGAACCATACATTATTAAAAGAAATGAACTTTCGCCAATGACGCATATAATGCAGTATCCATTGATCTGCATGCAACGCACTGAGAGGCCCTTCCCTGGAAGACCATTTTGTTACAGATTGTATGATCTGTGTGTATTTTTTTTTATCTCCTCATCACGGAAGCTATATGAAATCAAGCCTAATATTTAAAAGTTGGAATGTATGCTGACACATCTCCCCGCAATGAACCATAAATTGTGCCAGATTTTAAGCAATTATGAAGCCAGATATGTTACTTCTTTGTTGTAAATATTATTTGTTGTTATGCAGATTACAGCAAAGGATTTGGTGGGAAATTTGGAGTTCAAAAAGACCGTCAGGATAAAGGAGCTGTTGGTTGGGACTATGAAGGAAAAACAGAGAAGCATGCATCACAGACAGGTACAATTTTAAGTTAATTGATAGAATTACTATAAAAAAACAGAGAGGCATGCTTCACCGACAGGTACAATTTTAAGTTGCCTGATAGAGTTACTGTAAATGATATAATTGATGGGAGTCAGTAAAACTGTTTTTCAATGATATGAGAAAAATCATCATCAAGTGCCGTCTCCACAACAAAGTGTGATTGCAACAGACTTCTAAAATCTTCTGTCTCTTTCCTTTGTGGTGCACTCTGCTAGCCTGTAACCTGTCCATCTCATGATGTTTCTCTCCCACTTGTATGTATCCCTCTCTCTGTGATGTATCTCTGCCTGCCTCTTACTTGCCTCCCCTTGACTCTATCCTCAAGTAGGTCTTCAACAAGGTGTCATGTCTTTTCATATGTCCACAATACTTTATTTGTTTGATCTTTATTTCCTTCAATAAGTATTTCTTCATATGAATATTGTGAGAACATCTGTTTGTTTTCTTCTCTTTTCATATTCTTCTATATACCCGCATCTCAAAGGCATCAATTCTGTCATCTAATTGTTTGTTTATTGTCCATGTTTCTGAGCCATACATTAATATAGAATAACATTTTATAATTGCCATTTTTAACTTATTTGTAATTTGTTTAGATGTTAATATTTTCCTCATGTCATTGAAGGTACGTTTAGCCATTCCTATTCTCCTTTTAACTTCTGTTTCACATCTGCCATCATTTGTGACTATGTGTCCAAGATATTGATAATGTTCTACTTGTTGTAGTTTCTCTCCATGTATGTTTATGTTTAGCATCTGTTCTTCTGTGACTTTCCTATTATCATGGTTTTTGTTTTTTGGATGTTTATATCCAGTCCATATTCTTTACTTGATTTATCGACTTGATCTATGCCTTTGTAGCTCCTGTTCACTTTCTGCAAATAGACAGTTTCTACCAACTAAGGATCTCATACAAAGATGAATGTCCATGTGGATCTTGAACACATGCTTCAGGACTGCCCAACATACAAATAGAGATGTTGGGTCTTGTCCAAGGATACAGAGCTGAGGCAAATGTTGGGTCTTGTCCAAGGATACAGAGCTGAGGCAAATGTTGGGTCTTGTCCAGGATACAGAGCTGAGGCAATTGTTGGATCTTGTCCAAGGATACAGAGCTGAGGCAAATGTTGGGTCTTGTCCAAGGATACGGAGCTGAGGCAAATGTTGGGTCTTGTCCAAGGATACAGAGCTGAGGCAAATGTTGGGTCTTGTCCAAGGATACAGAGCTGAGGCAAATGCTATATGGTAGTTGCTCTGACTTGGAGAAGAAAGTGGATATTGTGCTGGTGACAAGAAAGTCTCTATAGGCATATCAGGACACTGTCCTGGTGACAAGAAAGTCTCTATAGGCATATCGGGACATTGTCCTAGTGACAAGAAAGTCTCTATAGACATATTGGGACATTGTCCTAGTGACAAGAAAGTCTCTATAGACATATCAGGACATTGTCCTAGTGACAAGAAAGTCTCTATAGACATATCAGGACATTGTCCTAGTGACAAGAAAGTCTCTATAGACATATCAGGACATTGTCCTAGTGACAAGAAAGTCTCTATAGACATATCAGGACATTGTCCTAGTGACAAGAAAGTCTCTATAGACATGTCATATAAGTTTGCTGTTTCTTATTTGAGCAATTAGTAAGACATTTAGCATGTGGGATACTTCACATTATGCAAGGCCAACACAAGCTATTTTACCAATGTGATATATTCTTTACAGAACGTTTTCCTCACTGCCGCTCTGAAAGTCTCTCGGTTCTTGTGCAAGCTGCCCAGCCTCTTCCAGTGTCATGATCAAGGTTTTCAATATCCTGTGTCCATCATAGTCTTGGTCTGTCTTTTGTGCTCCATCCTGAAACTTTTACTTCCATCATTAACCTTTAGCAAGCCAGATTAAAAAATACGAAACGTCTCCCTGCCACCGGATTCTTTTTTGAAAATTTTCATTATTGATGGTGACTGTTTTGAAAATGTGATAATTTTTTGGTTGTTAGAGATATTTAAATAATATTTGCACATATAAATAAAGAATTGAATTATGCATATATTGGTGTAATTTATGTACGTGTGTGTGTGATACCAGACGTATGAGAAAGTGGTAAAGACGTTTTTCACAAAAAACATATATTTTATAACAAATAAAGAGGGAAAAAATAAGAAGAAAAAATAACTTACCTTACATATCGAATTCCTTGGCAACACTGTCAACTAAATCACGTAAATCTGTTGTATTTATGTTCTTTCACTGCGAAATTATCAAAATATAGCCGGGGGAACTGTATAAAACATGTAGATTTGCAGTAAAATCGTTCTTTGAGCTTAGGCCTAGAGTTATTTTTTCTGCCACTTCAAAATATTCGATATCAAACGTACAAGTCCCCAAACCAGCACGGCATTCTGTATATTCACTGCTGTGAAACTAAATAACCTAATAATCCATGATTCAATCCACGATTCAATGTTATTTTATTCGAAATACGATGAAATAAAGGTCTGTAAAACCGATCCATCATCATGGCATCGTACCGGTGTACAGATGTGGTCAGATTAATTGCTCTTAAACTTTTACGAATAGCCAGCCATTCTAAAAAACGATCATGTCGGAAGTGGGGGATGTACCGGCTTCGATTGCGCATGTCCCCAGCTATGTGCACGTACTGTGGTACGTGTAAATCTCGCGATAATCTCGCTGGGTGGGACGGCCCGCCACAAGCGCGCGCGGCCATTTTGTTTTTCGGCGGCTGGATATCATATCGGCTCGGTGAAGGTTAAAGTTTCTGAACCATTATGTTTTTTTATATGTCTGAAATATGTTAGCTTGAATTTTTTGGATAGTTTTAATGAGCCAGTCTTCTTGTATGTTCAGGTCTTTGTAAGGCCATTGCTAATGGCTTGGCAGACAGAGGGGGTTATATTGAGTATACACATTAGGAGATATGTCTGTTTATTTGAGAACCCCAAGAATTGTGAACAATTAGCTCTTACTTCCTATGCAGTGGGGTGGTTTTTCTGAGCTTTCTTTCATACCCAGGAGACTTCAGATAGGGGACATAGAACCTGGAAAAGAGTGGGAAAATAAGTCTATTAAGTTTACAACTTGAAGTGGCAGACTTTCCAGAAAATATGACAAATGATGTTAAACTGCATATAGATTCAGAAGTCCAGGGGGAATTCTTCAGATGGGAATATTATTGTCTACACTGGTGGGTCAGAGTAGCATGTGGGCATTCATCGCTCAATGCAGAGGGGAGAAAGTGGTACGGGTACTTTCTATACAACCACTAGTAGTGTGATGAAGAAAATGATATATTACTGGAGTTCCAGAGTGTTACATGTGTCTGTTTTCTTACTGATTCTATAAGTATGCTTCGAACTATTCAGTTGGGCCATCTACTCAATCTGTGGCTTGAGTTGATTATTCATTTTTGTACCTGGATCTTTGTGTTGAGGAAAAAAAGAGCAGACAGACTTGTCAGCATGGCCACAGTGACTAGTGGCAGTTCAATGGACCCTGCTAATATTTTGAATACAATCATAAAGTTGGACCAGTTGGAAGATATGGGGTGTATTACTTCTTCCGTATCTATGGCTAGAATACAGGACCTTGGAGTGAAACGCGGCATTGCAAAAAACAAGCGAGATATATATATATATATATATATATATATATAAGAATCAAAAGAAGAGTTATCAACCAATACAGAACCTGGAACGGTCAATTGCCACATACTGAATACAAGATTGGGACACCTACAAACATTTTCGAAGTGCCATGCTGATGATCTGACGACTAACTAACTGGGTAACTAAGAGTGCTGCAGGGACATATTAATCGCATTGGAGAGCTCTGATTTCTGCATTTTATATGAAATTTAGTTTTGATAGATATTGAATAAAAGTGGGATCATGTATCGATGTTGCCCTGGTTACTCCTGTGATCTCCATGACATAGTGCTTAAGCCATTTACTTTGTTTGTGAGCTCATGGTTTAATACTGAACCATGACATTCTATTTATAAATGCATTTTTATGGAGGACCTTGAAGAATATTGCTTAAAAGAATATTGCTTGAAAGAATATTGCTTAAAATAATATTGCTTGAAAGAATATTGCTTAAAATTATTTAGTTACGTTCTCAGAGATGTAGTCCCAGCAGGCAGTATGTTGAGAGAAATTAAATACATATGAGCAAACCTGAGTACAATAAAGTAAATCCTCTATTCCTTGTGAGTCTCTCCTTTTTTTAAAATGTCCAGCTGTATTTGCATTTAATCATTAACATTTGTTTGAACAATCATTTGTACCTGTCAGACTTCAGCAAAGGTTTTGGGGGAAAGTTCGGTGTTCAAAAGGATCTCATGGACAAGTCTGCCCTTGGATACGAACATCAAGAGAAACTACAGAAACATGAGTCCCAAATAGGTAGGTGGAGTGTGTGTGTGTCAGCGTGCACATGTATGTGTGTGTCCGTAACTTTTAACCAGAATTCTCTCACACATATCACAGCTACTGGTATATTTTTTGTTGTAGTAATAGTTAATAGTAGCTGTAATAGTAATATTATCTCCTCTTTGGCTCAGTGTGAAACCCTGGACTTCTAGTTTAGGGTCCAAAGAATAGGACCACCATCCTTTTTCCTGGCATGTCGTAGGAGGTGACTAAGGAAAGTTGGGGTATAGGTTGATAACCTCTCGTCTGTGAAAATGCACCTTTGTCCTTTTGTGGCAGACATCTAGTTGGTGGGGATGCTGGGTTTTTCATCACTGCAGATGGGTCAACGGACCTGATGGAAGGAGGATGAACTACTTGGCCCAGGGGTATATGCTGCACTCCTGGCAGGATATGATGATGCTAGGATACTGTCGCACTGTAATGCAGTGACTAAACACGTATCCATAAACCTACCGTAACACGACCATGCCTTTGAGACAGAATGCATATTGAGTGCCACCTCGGTTACTCAAATAATGACACAGGTTGTTTGGCAGAAAGTCTCATATGTTGTTAAGAGCTACTTCTTCATATCTAAAGAGATTATGTCATTATTATCTCTTCGGAGAGCTGCCATCTGGTGGACAAAAGAGGCAGACTGAAACTGAGATATAAAAGATATCTATAAAACAGCCTTGAACGATTTCATAATCAATCTTAATTGGTTGAAAGAACTGACCAATGATCGTACAATGATTTGTCTTATGTTTGGGGTGCACCATTGTGCCGAGTCATCCAATCTGTCTTATAATTTGTCTTATGCTATAGGAAATGAAAAACATTTGTCTAGAACATTTGTATTCAAAGACCAGTATTCATCTCTCCACTTCTGCAGTAAGTGTCCAACTCTCACAACCATATTTTAATATATCCCATGCTGTTGAATGTAAGTCATTTTAGATCTCAACACCCTCAGAAAAATAAAACTGATTGGCTAATGGGAAAACAAGCTTTCTGAAATGACTCATTGATTATTCCCTTGATTTTCATTGGCTATCAGATCTCAAATGAACTGTTCTGTCATGTGTCTTCAGATTATTCAAAAGGTTTTGGAGGCAAATATGGAGTTCAAACCGAGAACCAAGACAAGTCTGCTCTAGGATACAGCGCAGATACACACGTGGAACTACATCCTTCACAGACGGACATGAAAAAGGGATTTGGTGGCAAATTTGGAGTTGAGGAAGATCGACGTGATAAGGTAGAATGTTCTAGAAATCAGTTTTATTTCTTAATCGATTTTACCTTTTTTCTAACTGTCGACCATCAATGCATGCTGCAGGAAGTGACTAAGGAAACTGTTTTGCCCAATTATGGGGAATCCTAGATTGTGACCTCACTCCTAGATGATGGAATGATGGGGGGAGTGAGGGGTCAATGTAAATTATGACATTTACACTGAGCAACAAGTAAGGGATAAACCTGCTTAACCAGCCATAAATCTTCCAAAGACAAGATGGAAGTACCCCACAAAAATGTAATAATAAGATTTAAATAAAAAATAAATTTTCTGCAACAAGGCTACTACTCATTGATTTAGTCAAAAAAGGTTGGCAAACATACCCCCACACAGCGATTTTTCATTTGGAAGACTTTTTGTTAATAAACCCTCCCCCCATGACATTGTGTAAGCTTTTTTTTTGATTTGTTGAGGTTTTTTTTTAAAGTTCTTGTACACCATTTTTAGTCTCAACTGGTTGACCTGTATGTGTGACATCACTCCTAGATGATGGGGTATGCTAGATGTGACATCGCTGCGGATGGTTAAATAAATCTGACAGAAGAATTATGATAAAGTTGACCTAGAAATGTGTGCTGTGTCCTTGTTCTATAAAAGTAATCCTTGGATAATGTTGTGTTCCTGTCATGTGATATTGTAATCCTGGGATAATTTTGTGTTCCTGTCATGTGATATTGTAATCCTGGGATAATTTTGTGTTCCTGTCATGTGATATTGTAATCCTGGGATAATGGTGCACTAAAATACCTCCCTTCTAGGATTAAACATGGATCATTAAATCCCCTTACACAGCCGTGACTTTGAGACATATAAGACTGGGTGTTGCCCTCAGTTAAACAACTTATAAGCACCTGTGCTTTTGTCAGGAAAACAATGAATTGTCAAGAGCTACCTGCTCACAGCTAAAGGGATTATTTCATCAGCATCATGTGTCAAGAGCTACCTGCTCACAGCTAAAGGGATTATTTCATCAGCATCATGTGTCAAGAGCTACCTGCTCACAGCTAAAGGGATTATATCATCATCATGTGTCAAGAGCTACCTGCTCACAGCTAAAGGGATTATTTCATCAGCATCATGTGTCAAGAGCTACCTGCTCACAGCTAAAGGGATTATATCATCATCATGTGTCAAGAGCTACCTGCTCACAGCTAAAGGGATTATTTCATCATATGTTACCTTTTATTGAAATGTCAAGGTCATGTCACAGTAGATTTGTATTTTTGAAATGAAACTGTTTTAGGAGCTGTGCTAAAGAGTTTGAAATAAGCTTGTAATAATTATGATTATTGTATAGAATTTATATTTGCTAGGGAATACATGGTTGCCTTGGTAGCAGATTTAATAGTTGGCTTGCCCCACACACAACTCGTCAAACTAAGCGGTTGGAACGCCCACCATCCATATTGCACTTGCAATACGATTTGCTGTATTAGTGGCGCCTCGAAATTCAACAATAATAATGAGACTCATAACCCGTCAGAGTTGTAGGGGTACCACACTGGAGACACCAGCACAAAATGCCCCCCACCTCATCCATTTAGAGGTGTAGAAAAATCATGTCCAGACCATTCCTTGATGTTATTAATCCAGGATTTTCTCAGTTCTCCTTTCACCCTTGACTGTTCATTGCAAAATAATTTTAGAGAAAGAGAGAACATTGTGTCGAGTTATTCAACAATAGTTGAATAGCATTGTCCTGTACAGGATACATTTATAATTATTAAGCAGTACAAGTGTCCATTTGAAGATATGCTTTATTATCAAATATTATGTTATTTCCTGCAGTCTGCTGGCTCATTTGAAGATATGCTTTATATCAAATATTATGTTATTTCCTGCAGTCTGCTGGCTCATTTGAAGATATGCTTTATATCAAATATTATGTTATTTCCTGCAGTCTGCTGGCTCATTTGAAGATATGCTTTATATCAAATATGTTATTTCCTGCAGTCTGCTGGCTCATTTGAAGATATGCAAGGAGTCAAGTCTGGATATCAGAAAGCAAAACCAGAAGGAAGTAAGTTCTTATCATTGTTCTTCTGCTTCTACATTTGTTCTCGAACTTCTGCAGGTTAGCAGGATGTAGTCCATAGAACGAAATGTATTGTGTCATGTTTACAGCTTAGTTGCACCTTTCAGCCTGAAACATCCGACTTCAGCTTCTGGGTCAATGTAACTATCTATGGGATTGGACAGGTAACTGCTCCCCCACTTTCCTTAGTTACATTGTAATGATATGCATAGCAAGGAAGTAAATATTTAAAAGAGTTAAACTAGCAGTTTTATGTGAACAATAAACAAAACTGATGTTTTGGCCGACAGATCTTTGTCGGGATAGGGACAAACAAACACAATGGGACCACTTAATTTTTTGCATGTAGGTAAATGTGTAGCTATTTTCTCTCCTTACATGTCCCGGCAACAAATGAATGTCTTATCAATGCATGAGAGTTTCATTAATAAAATCTATGTGGGGCACTCTCTGCCTCTGAGCAATAAATTCAACCACTCGGAGTTGATGAAACATGTTCCTTTGTTCTCTTCTTTCTTTTATGCCATTTATTTAGCTGTTGATTGTTGGCAGGGTGTAGTCTCAGGGAACGGAATGCACTGTAGCCTCATGGAATGGAATGCACTGTAGTTTCAGAGAATGGAATTCTCTGTAGTCTCAGGGAACGGAATGCACCGTTGTTTACAACTTAACTGAGATATGTGTTCCTCTCTGCCTGAAACATCTGATTTCAGCATTGCTTTTGGATTGTTTTGGCCTATAAGATATATGGCACCATGTTGAAGACCTTACTTGAGGGAAAAGTTTAGTGGAGATGAGCAAGATATAGGCAGAGATAAAAGTTGGAGAGTAACATCATGAGTTGGACAGGTTGTAGACTAGCAGAGTGCACCATCAAGACAAGAGACGGGATGTTGGAGATCTGTTGCTGCCAACCTTCATTGTGGAGACATCACTTCATGATGATGATGGCCTATAAGATTAAATAGCCAACCCCCAAAACCCGCTTAGTTGTTAAATGTTAACTATATTTGTAGAATTTAATCTGTTTTGTGAGATATTAACTATATTTGTAGAATTAAATATGTTTTGTGAAATGTTAACTATATTTGTAGAATTAAATCTCTTTGGTGAAATGTTAACTATATTTGTAGAATTTAATCTGTTTTGTGAGATGTTATCTATATTTTCAGAATTTAATCTGTTTTGTGAGATATTAACTATATTTGCAGAATTTATCCTTTTTTGTGAGATATTAATTATATTTGTAGAATTTAATCTGTTTTATGAAATGTTAGCTATATTGAATTTATTGTGTTGTTTTTTTTCAACACAAAACTTAATATATGCTTAACAACTCTGATAATGTATTATTGTGACTAGTAACAAATATAACTAATAAATAGTAAAACTAATCTCAATGAGAAAGAACCACAAAGAAACAATGACTTTTTCCATATTACTGTCCAATAGGGACCTTTATCAAGAAACAAAAACAAACCAGAAATAAATACATAAAACGATCAATACAAATAGATGGTATCACAGCTCCATCTCATTGTATTAGAAAAGAAAAGATGGTGCAGTCTTGTCCATTCATGTAATAGCGATGCTCGCTTAAATTGTTATGCACTATTGATAGATATAAATAGAAAGAGGCAGAGAAATGCTACAAGAGAAGGAATCCTAAGTGTCAAATCCGACCAAGTGAATGCTTCACATCAATGATGCCAACTGTACACACATACATACACAAACACACTAAACAGTGCACATGTGTAAGATTACACAAAGACACACATATGGAGATGGGGGCCACCAACAAATAACATCCAAAACTGGTGAGAAAGGGAGAAGAGTTTCACAGCTGACAAGGGAAAATGGCGACGGTACAATAACAATTGATGAAAACAACAATGGAGACGGTACAATAACAATTGATGAAAACAACAATGGAGACGGTACAATAACAATTGATGAAAACAACAATGGAGACGGTACAATAACAATTGATGAAAACAACAATGGAGACGGTACAATAACAATTGATGAAAACAACAATGGAGACGGTACAATAACAATTGATGAAAACAACAATGGAGACGGTACAATAACAATTGATGAAAACAACAATGGAGACGGTACAATAACAATTGATGAAAACAACAATGGAGACGGTACAATAACAATTGATGAAAACAACAATGGAGACGGTACAATAACAATTGATGAAAACAACAATGCTGATATATGTGATATATATATATATATTTTTGTCTCATATATTTTTTTTCTCATAGTCCATTCTCATATTTGTAATATTTAGTTATCAGTCCTTCAATAGCCACACTAACACTTCAGGCAAATCCATAAGTTATAACGTATAAGTTATTAATAATTATTAATCTCTGCTAAACAGCTACAAGTACAGAATAGAAATCAACACTGAAAGAGCAATTCCTTGGTTAACAGCAAAGTCAACAGAAGTACAGAACAACATCATGATGAATTGATGTAAACTTGAGGAAGTGAATATTTTCAAATACCTCGGATCCTGCATATGCAGCGACGAATAATGCAAAATAGAATTAAAGACAAGACTGAAGATGGCTTTAGCTTCTATGTCAAGGCTAAACTTAATTTGGAAAAGCAGCATCAGTGTTTGAGTGAAAATCAAACTGTATAATTCACTTTTCTATTGTGTTATATGGTTGTGAGAGTTGGACACTGACTGCAGACATGGACAGATGATTGTAGGCCTTTGATTACAAATGCTACAGATGAATTTTGTGCATCTCCTATAGAGAGCATATGACAAATGTGTACATGAGAAATAAAATAGAGATGTATGTACATGTTCACAAGAATCATTATTTTCATTAGTGAAACGATGACAACTTGCATAATTTTGGATGTACTGATATTTACCAACATGATTCCTTGTCAAAAATGATCTTGCAGGGAACAATCAAGGGTGGAAGAGAAGAGGACATAGAAAATCATTGACAAGACAACATCACAGACTGGATGGGTCAAGAATTTTTTTCAGTAATCTGTATTGCCAAAGATATAAATTTCTGAAATACTCATCAAATGTGGTAGCCCTAGCACTCTTGACGGGTTATAGGTTCATGGGTGGAATTTCGTTGAGCAGATGGTGAACAGAATGTATCCTTATAGTTCATGTGGTTCACTGGTGCTGAACACTGCACATTCTTTCCTTCAAGTGTAGATTCATATTCAGCCGAGGGTGGAATGTCAAGAGGCAGACATAGACAATTTTGGATTGACAACATCAAGGAATGGTCTGCGCAGGATTTTTTTTTAAATTGTCCAATTGAACATGGAAGTGATTGAAGGGCTTTTTTTCTGCTGATGTCTCCAGTGTAGCACCCCTATGACCCTGATGGCTAATGCATCATTATATTATTGTATAATTTTTGAGCTGTCTTCCATTACATTTAATCTATAATCAGTTGCAATACTTATACATTGATATCCCTTTATAGCGCATTCTTCTATAACACATTTTTCTATATAACAACACTTTTAAAAATCCCCTATTATATTTATTCTTTATTATTTGTACTGTATATAGAGAATTTCTATTATTACATAGATATTTTGTTGGTCCGGACCAAGTTGTTATACAGAGATTCCAATTTATACGAGCCAACAAAAAATTTATGTGTGTATCTTGCAGGCACGGAGGGGGCCAGAAACTTGAAGGCAAGATTTGAACAGATTGCCCAGAGTGGAGAGGAAGAAGCTAAGAAGAAGGCACAGGAAGAACGAGAGAGGAGGGAAGCCAGGGAAAAGAAGGAAAGAGAAGAGCAGGAGAAATTAAGACAGGTAAAATAACTTTTGGAGATTAAGGTGGGGGTTATTGAATGTGAGAGAATAAAGTCTGGGTTTGTGTGAATGTGAGAGAATAAAGTCTGGGTTTGTCTGAATGTGGGAGAATAAAATCTGGGTTTGTGTGAATGTGAGAGAATAAAGTCTGGGTTTGTGTGAATGTGGGAGAATAAAGTCTCGGTTTGTGTGAATGTGGGAGAATAAAGTCTGGGTTTGTATGAATGTGGGAGAATAAAGTCTTGGTTTGTGTGAATGTGGGAGAATAAAGTCTGGGTTTGTATGAATGTAGGAGAATAAAGTATTGGTTTGTGTGAATGTGAGAGAATCAAGTCTGGGTTTGTATGAATGTGGGAGAATAAAGTATTGGTTTGTGTGGATGTAGGAGAATAAAGTCTTGGTTTGTGTGAATGTGGGAGAATAAAGTCTTGGTTTGTGTGAATGTGGGAGAATAAAGTCTGGGTTTGTGTGAATGTGGGAGAATAAAGTCTGGGTTTGTGTGAATGTGGGAGAATAAAGTCTGGGTTTGTGTGAATGTGGGAGAATAAAGTCTGGGTTTGTATGAATGTGGGAGAATAAAGTCTTGGTTTGTGTGAATGTGGGAGAATAAAGTCTGGGTTTGTATGAATGTGGGAGAATAAAGTCTGGGTTTGTATGAATGTAGGAGAATAAAGTCTTGGTTTGTGTGAATGTAGGAGAATAAAGTCTTGGTTTGTGTGAATGTGGGAGAATAAAGTCTGGGTTTGTATGAATGTGGGAGAATAAAGTATTGGTTTGTGTGAATGTGGGAGAATAAAGTCTTGGTTTGTGTGAATGTGGGAAAATAAAGTCTTGGTTTGTGTGAATGTGGGAGAATAAAGTCTTGGTTTGTGTGAATGTGGGAGAAAAGTCTGTGTTTGTGTGAATGTCGTTCTGCTTCTGCATTTGTTCTCAAAATCCTGCTCCTAGCAGGATATAGTCCAGATAACAGAATATGTTGTGTCAGGGGGTGAGGATGCAATGAAGTTTGGATTTGTGAATGTCTACATAATCAATTCATGATGTCTGCTTTTCTCTTTCATAGGCCAGATTAGAAAAGGAAAGATGGGAAGAAGAACAGCGACAACAGCAGCATGAACCAGAAGAAGAAGAAACATACAACGAACCGGAACCTGAGCCAATCAGAAAGCCAACCCGCCAGCCAGAACCAGAACCTGAGCCAATCAGAAAGCCAACCCGCCAGCCAGAACCAGAACCTGAGCCAATCAGAAAGCCAACCCGCCAGCCAGAACCAGAGCCGGAACCAGAAGATACCAATTTCCAAACTGAAGAAACAGAATATGAAATTACTGAACATGATTCTGGGCAGCATGATGATGATGTTGAAGTAACATCTGTAACTGGGAAGGGCTTGACAGCCATTGCTCTGTATGATTACCAAGCTAGTAAGTTGAATCATTGATCACTGTAATAGTTGACGTGCGTCCTGTATGTTTGTTTGTTATCCATCGCAAGTGATGATGACCATTTGTTACATACAATTGTGAAAATTTTGATATCCGATATGCTGGTGACACAGGTCTCTTAACAACAGAGATGGTCTAAAGCAAATTTTACTATCAACAAAATAACACAGTGAAGTCCAAAAACTGTACCTAAATATGAAGAAAACAAAAATTATGACAACAGATAAAGTGAAAGTACAACCAAAGATAATAATTGACAATTTCAAACTAATTTCCAGTATTGGGGCATAAACATAAATAGTTCAGGAGACTGTACTGTTGAAATCAAGAGAAGAATTGCATTGGCGACATTTAAACTTGCGCAAATGAAAAATATTTGGCAAGATACCAGCAGCAAAGCCAAACTATGTATGATCAGAACATGCGTATTTCCAGTGGCAATATACGGTTGCAAGGCATGGACATTAACCTTTAGCAAGCCAGATTAAAAAATACGAAACGTCTCCCTGCCACCGGATTCTTTTTTGAAAATTTGCATTATTGATAGTGACTGTTTTGAAAATGTGATAATTTTTTGGTTGTTAGAGATATTTAAATAATATTTGCACATATAAATAAAGAATTAAATTATGCATATATGGGTGTAATTTATGTACGTGTGTGTGTGATACCAGACGTATGAGAAAGTGGTAAAGACGTTTTTCACAAAATACATATTTTATAACAAATAAAGAGGAAAAAAATAAATAAAAAAATAACTTACCTTAGTTATCGAATTCCTTGGCAACACTGTAAACTAAATCACGCAAATTTGTTGTATTTATGTTCTTTCACTGCGAAATTATCAAAATATAACCGGGAGAACTGTATAAAACATGTAGATTTGCAGTAAAATCGTTCTTTGAGATTAGGTCTAGAACCATTTTTTGTGCTACTTCCACATATTCGATATCAAACGTCTACAAGTCACCAAACCAACGCAGCATTCTGTATATTCACTGCTGTGAAACTCAATAATTCATGATTCAAGCCACGATTCAATGTTATTTTATTCAAAATACGATGAAAGAAAGGTCTATAAAATCGGTCGACCATCATGGCATCGTACCGGTGTGCAAATGTGGTCAGATTAATTGCTATAAAATTTGTATATTCTGGCTAGCCATTGTTACAACGATCATGTCGGACGTAGGAATGAACCGGCTTCAATAGCGCATGTTCCCGAGTAACCAATCAGGCTGTGGGGCGTCTATTATAACGATATCTCATTGGATGGGGTATGTCGCCAACGGCGTTAGCCGCCATTTTGTTTCTCGGCGGCCGGAGTTGATATAGGCTCCGTGAAGGTTAAATAAAACATTAGCAAAAAGAAACCCTGATTTCAAAATGAGAGGCTACCGAAGAATTTTACGCATACCGTGTACAGCCAAATAAACATAATCAAGAAGTGTTAATATCAATAAACGTCGAAGGGAGCTGACTCGTTAACAACATCTTAACAAGAAAACTGGTTTGTTTGGTTATATACAGAGAGATAACAGCATGGAAAGATTAATAGAATTATGAAATAATATTCAGTCAGAGTTATGTCCTTGTCTATGAGTTTGTAGATGGCTAGTAAGACCTATTTTGGCCACAAATTTCCTTAGTTCGCGCATGGGTTGACCACTGTATATGGTGTTTGATCTACCTGTGACTTTCTAGCTACTATCCACTGTTAAGCTGCTGCATTTCTCCTCTTTTCACAAGATGCTGCGTGTTACGACTTTAGAGCGTCATGTAGCTCTATTTCGTACATTTTCTATCCTCTGTAGCACATTGCTGTTCTGCTATTGTTGAAATTGTATGCACCAGTATTACATCTGTTGGACAGCCACTTCAGACATGAAGAGACAGATGCAGACCTTTTAATACAAGTGTTATAGAAGAATTGTATACATTTCCTATCAAGAGCATAAGCCAAATAAGTATAGAAGAAATCAACTAAAGAATCTTGCAAGTTTACACAAGAATCATTACTTTCAATAGTAAAATGATGATAACTTGGCATGGTTTAGATATGTCATCCTGGCATAAAATGATGATGTCTTGGCATGGTTTAGACATGTATTGCTGGTGTAAAATGATGACAACTTGCATAGGTTAGACATGTCATTCTGACATGATTCCATGTCAAAAAAGCAGAAGGGGCAAAGAAAATCATGGGCAGATCATATCAAAGATTGGACAGGTCAAGATTTTCCCACATTTGTTCACATTGCTAAAGATAGAAATACTTGGAGAATTCTGTGTGTTGGCATATCCAATTTGGCACCACTGTGACCTTTCATTCTGTGAATGTTTATGGATTGATGGAATATTACATCATCACTACACTTCCGTAATCAGATCTGCCCGACCATTGGTGCAAATAAAATACAGACACAACACATTTCTGTTCTCTGTATTACATCCTGCTGGAATTTTGCTGATATAGGGTAGATCCTGTGGGAATTTGAGAACCAAGAAACAAAAACATCACTACAATATGGATGATCAGATTTTCAACCATGAGTTGTAGTTGTGAGAATAACCCAATATCCACTTCACAACCGAACCAATAGGATCATCAACAAGTGTTATCTCTGCAACGAAGGTTGGTTACAATGGATCTCCCAACATCTTCTTTGGTGGTGCACTCTGCTAGACTAACCTGTCCATCTTGTGATATTTTGCTCTGACTTATGTCTCTGCCTACTTCTTGTCTTGCTCACCTCCAGTCAACCCTACCTTCAAGAAAAGTCTTCAACAAAGTGTTGTGATTTTAATATATCCAATGGAAACACTGTGGTTAAAATATTTGTATATATTCCATTACTGTACCTGCACTTTATTCTTAGTGATGTGTGGGGGTGATACAGCTGCATCATTCATCTGGGAATTGAAAATTTAAAACTGTATTGAAGTGCCTTTCTTGATACAAACCAAGAATTGGTATCAAGTTTTACAAAGATGCTGGAATTACATCAGCCTGTACTTGAAATGGCTTGAAAAAAGAACTCCCAACAAACAGTCATGTGGAAGACAGCAAAAGAAATGTAGATCACCCAAAATAAACTCTTTGTAGAGCAATAAACAGTATTTTTTTTTAAATTCATGCACCCACACCTCTCTCTCTCTCTATATATATATATATATAACACATTTTCCTATATAACAACACTATTCATAATCCCCAGTTATATTTATTCTATATTGTTTGTATTGTATATAGTGAATTTGTGTTATTACATAAGCTACATATTTTGTCAGTCCTGACCAAGTTGTTACAACGAGATTCTACTGTGTATGTATATATATAACTGTAGGGAACCATTGAAGGTGGAACAAGCAGGGCAGGATAGATAAAAATATGGACAGACAACATCAAGGACTAGACACAGCAAGACTTTCTCTCACTTACCCGCATCTTTGAAAATGGGTATCGCTGGATGACTGTGTGCTGAAGTATCCAATGTGGCACCACTACAACCCTGATTGTGCTGAAGCATCCAATTTGGCACCCCTACAACCCTGATGAAATATTAGATAAATATATAACATTTAAATTCTGCGATAGTTTATTTGTATTTGAAAGATCATATCCTAATATTACCGTTCTTAACCTAATTAAACTTAATTTTTCAGCTGATGATGATGAAATAACCTTTGACCCGGAAGAAGTTATATCTAATATTGAAATGGTAAGTACTATGAACACAATGACATTTAACGATATCACACAAAAATGCTAGCTTCTTCTGCAGGCACATCTAAAGTACTCATTTCTGTAATGAAGTCTAAAGCATTCATTTCTGTAATGAATAAAGTAGTCATTTCTGTAATGAAGTCATAAGAATTTGGGGAAAAAATATGGGATGTTTTTTCAGTTTATTTCAATCGGAGATTAAAATCTAAACAACTGGGTTATAAATACTGTGCAGTAACACCTCACATCTGGTGAATATGCACTAAATAGCAGGAAACAAAGCATTATCTTTGAGACACTAATTTCCTTATTATCAGTAAACTTGTTTTATATTTTTTAATATATCCATACATACTTATATAATATTTATTTAATATATAATATAACTTATATAATAATATATATGTGAGCTCTTGACTGATGGTGGAATCTTATCTTTTATATATGTGTTACTACAGAGGTGAACTTGCTTACTATCACAGTGTTACAGCTTGCCAGGTTCAAAACTATGTCCGGACAGAAAAAAATGTGGGTAGTGAATTCTCATCTGACATGGACGCTCCTCCAGTTGACCCAGCTATAAATTGGTACCTGGCGCAGGTACCTGAGTTAGGAAAGGTAAACACTGCAAGGAAGGGGAATGGCCACCGCACCTAATAGTTGCTGCGGCATCTTCATCCCAAATGGCACGTTGCTGCCATGGGTTCTACCTTTACTTTGACCCATGCTTGATGGTTGGATATTCTTTGTCCTTTTGGTATTTATACACTTGACATAAGCAAATCTACATTTTTGTAAGGACACTTGACTTTAGCAAATCAATATTTTTTGTGAGAACACTTGATTATGGACAGAACGGCTGAAAAGACGTAACGGGTTGACTTCATTGTCCTCCAGATGTGCTCTATCCCTGTCAACAAATCGGCGTACAGTCTGTCAAAAGGTACCACTCATAGCACGTAACTTTGTAACTTCAAGTAATTTCTGAAAAATTATAAACAAGATATTGCAAGAGAGATTCAAACCTGCGACCTCTTCAATACAAAGTGAATGACTTAACCACTACATCAAGGAGATCCTCTGATGTGAACAAATCAATACTTTTCCCTTCAGCAAGTGTGAACTACTATCTCAGGGTGCAAAGAATAGGACTACTGTCTTCTTTGCTGTAGGAGGTGACTAAGGGAAAATGGAGGATAGGCTGATAAACTGTCACTTGTGAAAAAAATCAACATTATGAAATCTTGTCACAATTTCTGACTTTTGTTTTCCTATCACATAATCCCTATGTGTGATAAAGAGATGTATACTGGACCAGCAGACATTTGTCCTTTTGTGGCAGAGTCCTAGGTTGATGTGCCATCATGTGGATGGGTCAACATACCTGACAAGAATTATGAGGCGGCCTAGAATTGTGTGATGTGCATCTGGCAGGACTCAGTAATCCTGGTGCAGTAGAACTTCTCCCTCTGGGGATTAAACATGTATTTATAACCCTCCCCTTTATACAACCATACCTATGAAACCTTATATGCGTTCGGATGTCGCCTCAGCTACACAATTCAGAACCTGTACTTTTATCAGAAAGACTATGGGCTGTCAATAGCTACCTGCTCACAGCTAAATGAATTATTTCATTATCATCATGTGTCAAGAGCTGCCTGCTCACAGCGAAAGGGATTATTTCATCATCATCATATTTTCCCAAGTACACTTGACATGAACAGATCCTAGAGCTTCAGTTCTCAACAACAATAATACAAGAAATCCTTGCTCATATTTTGTGATTTAGTGTGAATTATTATTTTCTATCTGCCAGGTTGATGATGGCTGGTGGAGAGGTACTTGCAGAGGTGTGACAGGACTGTTCCCAGCTAACTATGTAGAATTGCAGCAATAACTCTTTGGTGTGGCATATTTTAGAAGAATGTTTGCAAGATGTTGTGACAGGAATATGCCAAATTTGTGCCAGAATTCAACAGCTGCTGAATCCTTGTAAAAGGAAAACAGTTGTCAAAATTTGATGCATTTTTACCTAAGCAAACATGTTTATTTGGTGAATTTTGACCAAGTGAATAACCGCACTTGTTTTGTTTTATATATATTGTATTCACATGAAAACAAAAAGATGACAGTACTTAGCAGGAATGAATACTTAAAAAACAAAAGATGTTCCAACTGGGTTTCCATAAATGACTTGAATATGCTAAAATCATATACATCACTGTGTTGTCTGCTACTTCTGTTACAGGACTGGTACACAGAGGTGATAGATATGAATTACAAAATATACTTAGCATATTCAAGCTTTCTATATGCAGTTCAACTGTCAGCAACACACCATTTTATCGTATTCTTACGAATAGATGGATATGTACTCAATGTAGAAATAAGCATCAACAACAATCAACAGACTAACAAAAAGGGTCTGCGGAAACAGAAAACTAACTATAAAAACTGCAACACCACAGTATTTTTTATGCAGAGTCTGGACATATTTCAGATGACTGGGACACTACCAAGTCAGATGTATCAGGACATTGGAAATAAAATGGTGGCACAACGTATTTCTGTTCTGTGGGCATCTGGCTGGATGTGTATCCAGCTATAGGAGAGATATTGTGGCAGTTTGAAAATGAATGGAAAAAAATAAAAACAAGGACGGGATACACTAGGAGGATGGAAGTAAAATGAAAAAAAGCTAGGATATACTAAAAAGGTTGGGAGACAGGAGACAACAGAATGAAAAAAAAAATTCTGGGATATACTAGGAGGATGGAATACAGCAGAATGACAATGAAGGTTCGGATACACTGAGATGATGGAAAACAGCAGAATGTCGATAGATCGAATTTATGGAGAAGTACAGTCTGAGAAAATATCTCAGTGTCTACCTGTACATTGGTACGAAGACAAATACAAATGGGATATTCAAGATATGCATGGTACAACAGGATATACATGGTTCAGGCATTGAAATAGAAGCATAATGCCATGGCTCATGTTCCATAAAGAGAAAAGTTCAGGAATGATATCATTTTACTGGTTGTCAATGGTTATCAAAAGAGTTGACAAACATACATTTATGTGAATCTGATCTAGGCTTGAGTAGGTATGCCACCTATACAAGATCATCTTGTCATCAACTTTGTCTATGTCATCAATCAAGTAACCTACATTTTCTACCAAAACGTGGAACATTTTATATTTTTTTGAAGTATTTATTCCTGCTAAGTACCACCATTGATCAAGTGATCTACATCTTCTATTGAAAGTTGGTGGAAACATTTTATATGGTTTGAGTATATATTCCTACTACCAACATTGATTAAGTTTGACATCTTCAATGGAAAGTTGGTGAGAACACTTTACATGTTTTTAATATTTATTCCTGCTAAGTATCAACTAAAAATAAGACCAATTTGATATATGATGTATTTTCACAGTACAAATAAAATGACCAGTTTGCCATAAAGTATTGCCTTTCCCCATGTGTGTATTGGTTGTAGTTGATCTACATTTGTCTTTAAGCGTAGATGTGGGAGCTTTAATTTGCACTCTAAGGTCAGACGTTAAGACTAGACTATACTGTCTATTTTTTCATGTTGTCTTGTTATCTGTCCGGCATTTTCTTGATCTGATGATGTCCCTCCTTTGTAGTCGAAGATGAGCATGACATTAAGATGACTTGCACGATCATATTGAATTAAAGTGTGGGAGAGTTGTGCAATGCAGTCAACTCTACTCTTTTGCCTTTGTACATAATCTCAGTAACAACTGAGTGTATGTTGAGATGTCTTTGTCCAATCAGGGTTGTGATTTCTTGCAGTCATGGTTTACAGCTTGGATAAAATGTCTGCACCATTTAGCATCGGGCAGATATCATGGAATGGATACCTAAGGCAAAAGAGCCAGGAGTAGACCAAAGGAAACACGCAAAATACATACTATTCAAGAACTGTACAGAATAGCTTTGAACAGACAGAATTGGATAGATCTGACTTCTGCCCTATGCGCTAACTTCAGCGCCAAATGAAAATTATGGCTTTTGCGTCACTTTGACATGCAGGTGTGGGACAGCGAATCTCCATCCAACTCTCTAAATTAATATGCTATTTTTGGTAGATCAGCATTGATATTGTTGCTAAATTACTGAAATATCTTACGACATTTGACGATCCTCGAAGTTGGTCACCAAGGATGGATGTATAATGGAAATTTGGTGATCGCTGAACATTGATTGCAGGAGGAAGACATTTCAGAGCTTAAAATTCTAAATTTGTAAAGACTTTTTTTGCTACAAACATTAATAATCAAAGTTGTTTATAATCTCCAATGTTTATTTTTTGGTGCTAGTTTAACAATCCCAAATTTGCCTTTTATAAGTTTACATTGAAGCAGTGTTTTTGTTGTGTGGATGTGAGACAGAGTGTCAGCAAAATTATTCAGTGAAATTGAGGCTACAGGAATGTGTTTTTGAAAGGATAAATTCTCAGTGTTATGAAATAACCTAAAGTACAAAAGATGTGAGGTCTGATGCAACACAGAGTAATGAGGGGAAAAAAACAAGAGATGTGTTTGGAGTGTTGCGAAAAAAATAATACAAAACACACTAATGATAACAGAAGCAAACTACTTTTTGACTAATGAGTCTTAATCAGGACAAAAACAAAGAACAAGAAATGAATATTATAAAAAGAAAATCATGATGGGTATGACATTAAGATGACTTGCACGATGAAATTGAATTAAAGTGTGGGAGAATTGTGCAATACTGTCAACCTCACTCTCTCGCCTTTGTAAAATATTCTCAGTGACTAGACAAGATGACTGAGTGTGCATCGGGGTGCAGTAGACAACCAGGATGTCTTTCTGTCTCATCTTACTTATAGTGCTCTCCAACTCTTTCTGTGTGACACCTTTCTTTCAACAGAAACAAACAACATTTTGACTAAAAAGTCTTCATCACAACAAAAACAAAGAACAAGAAATGAATATTATAAAAAGGGAAACATGATGAAGAACCTTTACTTTTATCAGAAAGGCTGTGGGCTGTCAATAGCTACCTGCTTACAGCTAAATGAATTATTTCATATTTAAGATGAGAGGAGCAAAAAAAGATGATACGGGAGAGAAGATGGGAAAAAAAGATAAATATGGTTATTTGGGAGATCCCTGAGTATTATTGCTTGAAGCTGCGGTGTTAAAACTGGGTGGGTGATCCCTGAGGATTATTGCTTGAAGCTGCGATGTTAACTGGGTGCCTGTTTGGTGAAAGAGGAGGACATATGGAGAACATCAAATAGATTGAAAGTCCGCCTAAGTTCTTCTGTTTTGTACTCAAAGTCCTACAAATATGCAGCTCAGTGAACAGAATGTGTTGTATTCAGACTTCAGCATGGCATCATGATCACTTTGACTCTATATGGGATGGGACAACCAACTCCACCCCAGAACCTCCTTAGTTGTCTCTTACGACATGGACAGAAGGTAAACAGTGTTACTATATTTTGCTCCCCTTTCTGGCCCAATAGATCATGTGTGACTGCCTTGTGTCATGTGACGTATTCCTTCCAGAACGTTGTCTTCCCAATGAACTCTCTGAACCTCTCTCTGTCTTGGTCGATGTGGCTTGCATTTTCTAGCGATGTATTCATGTTATCTTTAATGTCGTCAGTCCATCGTCTTCTTGGTCTGCCCCTTCTCCTCTTTCCAGGTACTCTTCCCTCCATTATTTGTCTTTCTAAACAGTTATGTCTCTTTATATGACCAAACAGGCGTAGTTTTCTTTTTGTTATTGTGTTTAGTAACCAACACTCTGGAATATTCAGCGTGTTTATAATATCTGAGTTTCTGATTTTATCCTTCCATGATATTCTAAGTATCTTTCTGTAGCATTTCAGCTCGAAGGCGTTGATCTTCTTTGCCGCTGTTTTACTTAGAGTCCATGTTTCACAGCCGTATGTTGCAACCGGAAAAATAAAAGTTCGTAACATTAGCACTTTCGTTTCTATTTTGTTGTTTTTCCATATGTTTTTCAGCCGTGTTATTTTGCAATATGCCATTGCCAATCTCTTCCTTATTTCTGCCATGCAGTCTCCATGCAGTGACTGCCTTAGTAAAACTAAAGCTGTATGCAAAAGTCATACAGATTCAGTTAGCACAAAATAATTGTATTCTGCACTCCTAAGATTTGAAAACTATAAAATATAATAAAATTAGCATTACTATTACTACTACTACCACTATCTGACTACTACTACCTCACAACTATTAACTTACTACTACTACTGTGTTCCACTCATAGTTGTTGTTGTTCGTCCATCACAAGTGATGATGACCATTTGGTACATCCACTTTTGAAAATTCAATTTTAGTTATGTCCTTGATTATGAGTTCGTAGATGGCTAATGAGCCCTACTCTAGCTGTAAATGTCCTTGGACAGTTCCGACTGTAGACGGATCTTCGTCTATCCGTGACTTTCTATCCGCTCTCCACTGTATTTCTCCTCTTTTCACAAGATGATGCACTCTTTTTTATTTTGGAACGCCATGTAGATCTATTTTGTGCAAGTTCTTCCCATGTATTGTGGTCTATTTCAAAGGCTTCAACTCATAGTACTTGACCTCATTCAACTGAAAGCCACAGCTTCATATCACTTACATTGTACATTTCAACAATAATTAGGAAAATCTTGGTACCAATTTTCAACTGGGCGGTCTATAAAATCAACCATTCTAGGAATTGAACACTCCTCCCCTCCCTAAATGTTGATGATTGAATACTTTGCACTACTGCTTTGCTATGCTGACTCATCATTCCTGAATTGAAATCTTATAAATAATAAATTTACTTTATAATCTTAAGTCTTATTTTTGTACTAACTAGAGTATGTGCTGTCCGTCAATGTGCTTCAAATGTTGTTCTTTTTATTGTGTGCCACATTTTGGAGAGTCTGTGTGGCCGTGGACAGCAATGGAAACTGCAAAGCAGAACTAAATATAAGGCTGGAGGTGGCTTTTACGTCCCTGTAAAGGCTAACGGTGATTTGGAAAAGCAACATCAGTGTTGGAGAGAATGTCAAACTGTATAAGTCGCTGGTGCTTTCTGTTGTGTTGAGAGACTACAGTCTTTCGAGTACGAATGCTACAGACAAATTCTATGAATTTCCTAAGGGAACATAAGACCAATGTGTACGTAAGAAATAAAAAAGAAATATATGCAGGTGTACAAGAACCACTGTTTTCAATAGTGAAACAACGAAAACTAGCATGGTTTGGACATGCATGCAGACATGATTTCTTGTCAAAAACAATACTGCAGGGAACCATCAATTGGGAAGAAGCAGAGGAGGACAAATAAAGGCGTGAAAAAACATCAAGTAATGGACATGACAAGATTTTTCCTCACTCATCCACATCGCTGAGGATAGAAATTTCCTGAGGACTCTGTGTGCTTGAGCATCCAATGTGGCACCCCTACGACCCTGTTACGGGTCGTATGCTAGAGTTACAGGTTTTATTGACATTGATGTAGAATACGTTCCACTGATGTGTATACAGATACAGGGAGCCGCATTAGCGCAGTGGTTAGCGCACTGGCTTCTCATATAAGTGGTCCTGGGTTCATTCCCCAGTTGAGGCGGAAATGTTTTCAGATCGCAACGGCTCCCAGGTCGACCCAGCCTTAAATGGGTACCGGATTAATCTGGGACGTAAAGACTGCGAGGGAGAGGAGATGGCTACCGCCCTCATTTGCAGAGCCTGTGAAATGTGAGATCGCTAACATCTCACACCCCTACTGCATTAATATATGCTTTACTTACTTTTTTACTATACAGATACAATCACATGAATACCTATAACCATTTGGTGATACAGTTAAATCCCATTAACAATTTGGTGATACGGTTAAATCCCATTAACAATTTGGTGATACGGTTAAATCCCATGAACAATTTGGTGATACGGTTAAATCCCATTAACAATTTGGTGATACGGTTAAATCCCATGAACAATTTGGTGATACGGTTAAATCCCATGAACAATTTGGTGATATGGTTAAATCCCATGAACAATTTGGTGATACGGTCAAATCCCATGAACAATTTGGTGATACGGTTAAATCCCATGAACAATTTGGTGATACGGTTAAATCCCATGAACAATTTGGTGATACGGTCAAATCCCATGAACAATTTGGTGATACGGTTAAATCCCATGAACAATTTGGTGATACGGTCAAATCCCATGAACAATTTGGTGATACGGTTAAATCACATGAACAATTTGGTGATACGGTTAAATCCCATGAACAATTTGGTGATACAGTCAAATCCCATGAACAATTTGGTATGGACCAATGAAATATTTATATAATAGAAATGTTAGAATATGAAATTAAATAAAACAATAGCAAAGAGAATCAAAGAAGAATTTTATGTGTATCATGGACAGATAAAAAGACAAATCAAGAAGTGTTAAGTTCAGTAAAACGTTGAAGAGGGATGGCTCCTTAACAACATTCTAACAAGAAAAGCTGTATTTTTTGGTCATATAAAGAGATATAAAGGAATGGAAAGATTAATATAAATAACCAAAATGTCAGACAAAGTGGTATGTGCTGCAGTAACCAAACAAATAAGCAGAAATATTATATAAAGTACTAAGGTTACTGTTAAAGCCTAACTATCAATGTAAAAAATCATTAATAAATAGCAAATAACAAAAGAACAAGGACTATGTTCCGGTCCAACTGGGACCTTTTTCAAGAAAAACACGAACATTAAACGCGAATAATCAAAAATATAAATATTTATTTGGAGACATCTTTCTTACAACAAGACGCACCAAATAATGCGACACACTTGGTAACTGATTAATTATGTGTGTTCATAATGATTGAGCACTATTAGTGCACAGAAATTCCCACAGATTCAATAAAATCAGATTCCAGAAGTAATGAAAAGAGGTGATAAATCATATCAAATGAAAGCCCAATGTACAAGATGACAAAAGTGAACACAGACCACACAAAGTATTGTGTGTGTGTGTGGAAAACAACATGAGGATAAAAGCAAAACCAACAATAAGCAATGTCTGTCAAGATTTGGGGGGGGGGGGGGGGGAGAATATAAAAACGCAAAAAAAACATCAATATTTGATGCATAAAAATGATAGTGAGGAGTTACCAATAGACAACGTCAAGACTGGGGGTGGTGAGGCAAATGGGTAGGGGTGATCAGTTGTGACAGCCAGGAATAGATTATGCATTTAACAAACAATAATTAGAATGTTGAAAAATATATATATATATATATATATACATAGTATATATGTCGCTGTTAGCACTTGGTCGTCTGCAAAGTGTAGTTCGTTCAATTTGTCTGCCATGTTATCTTCTTCGTTGGCACTAGATTTATTTATATATATATATATATATACACACACAAACACATAGGTACATACACATAAGTATACATATATACACATATAGAACATGTACTGGTATATTAAACATATTCACATGCATACACATATGAAAATTAATACCTATACTTATGTGCATATATACCAAAAAGAATATAAAAACATATATATATATATATATAAACATACAAATAAATACATATATATGTATACAAAAATATGCTCATCCACAAGTGTGCATACCACAAAAATACATGCTCCAATAGACATATGTGTCTATATATCTGAAATATATATATTTCAGATTACGCAACAATATATGGGACAGAAGAGGTATAAGAACAACCACCAAACTACAAGTATATCATGCTGCTGTTATACCAACCTTACTATATGCCTGCGAAACGTGGACAGTGTATGCTAGACATGCAAGAAAGTTAAATCATTTCCATCTTACCTGCCTACGTAAATTACTAAACATCCATTGGTGGGACAAAGTACCAGACTACGAGGTCTTGGAAAAATCAACCTCAATAAACATCCACACAATACTTATGAAGGCGCAGGCACGCTGGGCAGGCCATCTTGTGCGTATGGAGAACTCGCATTTGCCAAAACAAATATATTATGGAGAACTCAAGGCAGGATTTCGAAAAGCCGGTGGACAGAAAAAGCGTTTCAAAGACACGCTCAAGTCATCCTTGAAACATCTTAACATTGACGTAGGTGCTTGGGAGAGCCTCGCTCAGGATAGAACAGCATGGCGTTACAGCATTAGAACGGGAGCACTAGCGGCGGAAGAATTGAGACAAGAAACTGCAAGACAGAAGCGGACACGTAGAAAAGAAAAAACATCTCAACCTCACACAGATACCTTCTATTGTTGTCAATTCTGTAAAAGAACATTTTGTGCGCGCATTGGACTTGCTAGTCATTTAAAAACGCACTATTAACTTTATTATTTTATTATTTATTGTTATTATTATTATGGTTGAGTTTTTGGTCATCGTCGATCACGATGGACGAATATATATATGTATATATATATATATATATATACACAGACAAATATATCTCTTTTCCATTGTCAATACATAGATGTATGAAAATTAATTACCCACAATCACATACGTGCATCCACACACAAGTATATGGTTTCACACAAGAATAAGCACACATAATAACACAAAATGCATGGAACGATTAATAGATGGGAGTAGAGTTAATGGAAACAGGGGAAGAGGGTGCCCCTATGTATCTATCTATGTGACATGTCTTGTACAGAACTTTGTCCTCACTACCAGTCTGTATGCCTCTCGGTTCTGTACAAGCTGCACAATTTCTCCCATTGTCATGTCTTTAATGTCAATCATACCCAATGATACCTACAGCTGCAAAAATGTCATGAATACTCGACTGACTGTGGTTAGCTTACAGCTTGGGTGCCCAGTATGGGAACCTGTTCTCTCATATCAATGGCCTACAATTGATATAGCTAGACATCCACCATTCAGCGAAAGTGGTAAAACACTGCATGTAATAATTACCATGCCAAAGTTAGATATGTCAAACTAATTGCTCAAACAAAATGGTGACACAACACAATTCTGTTTACTGAACAACATCCTGTTGGAAATCTATTAGGGCCATTGTCTGGCTACAGGAGAGATAATGAAGGAGTTTGAGAACAAAGAAAAAACAAAACACATCTGTGACAAATGAAATACTGACTTAGTTACCATGACACAAGACATTCCATTCTCCGGACTACATCTTGCTAATCAGCAAGAGTGAGAACAAACACAGGAGACTTGTACATTTTTGCACAAACAAAATGAAGAAAAATAACAATGTATTCTGTTTACAACAAATTGTATTGATTAATTAATCTCTCGCCTATGTGACAACTATGGCCTAGTCTTCTAGTTGCAGTGTGCAAAGATAACTTAAACTCTGACCTGTGTGACAATTGGTCTTCTAGTTCAGTGTACAAATATAACTTAAAACTCAGACCTGTGTGACAAATGATCTTCTAGTTCAGGGTTCAAAGGATATGGTCATCTCTTCTTTTCTGGTATGTCATAGGAGACAATGAAGGAAATTGGGGGTAGACTAACAACCAGTCACCTGTGAACAAATTATCTTGACATCTTCTCTCAATTTCTTACTTTGTGTCCTCTATCAATTTCTTACTTTGTGTCCTCTATCAATTTCTTACTTTGTGTCCTCTATCAATTTCTTACTTTGTGTCCTCTACTGATTTCTTACTTTGTGTCCTCTATCAATTTCTTACTTGCGTCCTCTATCAATTTCTTACTTTATGTCATCTATCAATGTCTTACTTTGTGTCCTCTACTGATTTCTTACTTTGTGTCCTCTATCAATTTCTTACTTTGTGTCCTCTATCAATTTCTTACTTTGTCATCTATCAATGTCTTACTTTGTGTCATCTATCAATTTCTTACTTTGTGTCATCTATCAATTTCTTACTTTGTGTCCTCTATCAATTTCTTACTTTGTGTCATCTATCAATTTCTTACTTTGTGTCATCTATCAATTTCTTACTTTGTGTCCTCTATCAATTTCTTACTTTGTGTCATCTATCAATTTCTTACTTTGTGTCATCTATCAATTTCTTACTTTGTGTCCTCTACTGATTTCTTACTTTGTGTCCTCTATCAATGTCTTACTTTGTGTCCTCTATCAATTTCTTACTTTGTGTCCTCTATCAATTTCTTACTTTGTGTCATTTATCAATTTCTTACTTTGTGTCATCTATCAATTTCTTACTTTGTGTCATCTATCAATTTCTTACTTTGTGTCCTCTATCAATTTCTTACTTTGTGTCATCTATCAATTTCTTACTTTGTGTCCTCTATCAATTTCTTACTTTGTGTCCTCTATCAATTTCTTACTTTGTGTCCTCTATCAATTTCTTACTTTGTGTCCTCTATCAATTTCTTACTTTGTGTCATCTATCAATTTCTTACTTTGTGTCATCTATCAATTTCTTACTTGTGTCCTACACTGATTTCTTACTTTGTGTCCTCTACTGATTTCTTACTTTGTGTCCTCTATCAATTTCTTACTTTGTGTCATCTATCAATTTCTTACTTGTGTCCTACGCTGATTTCTTACTTTGTGTCCTCTACTGATTTCTTACTTTGTGTCCTCTATCAATTTCTTACTTTGTGTCCTCTATCAATTTCTTACTTTGTGTCCTCTACTGATTTCTTACTTTGTGTCCTCTATCAATTTCTTACTTTGTGTCATCTATCAATTTCTTACTTTGTGTCCTCTATCAATTTCTTACTTTGTGTCATCTATCAATTTCTTACTTGTGTCCTACACTGATTTCTTACTTTGTGTCCTCTATCCCCCAAGAATAAAGAAGCCAAGCGGACATTGCATCTTTGTCCTTTTGCAGCAGACCCATAGGTAGCAAGCCACATGCCTAACCATATTAGCCTTCTCTAACAACATACATGGAAGTGTCACTACTCTTTTTGCTTACTCCATTTTCGGGTCCAGATACCACACAGGTGACTCACATGGTAGATCAGCGTTTCTCCGAATGATGGTCTGTGAGTTACCAGTGACTGGTTCTCAAATTATTAGTAGTAGTAGAAGGTCCTTATATACATCGCATAAGATCTTTGACTCACAGCACTCACTCCGATCCTGATTAGAAGTTTGGGAAACAAAATTGCCAGTCTACTGCAGTTTGAGAATATTTGTATAGATAGCAATGTAGAATAACTTGCAATACACAATTTACTCAGTTTCAGATATCATCTCCAGATGGTAGCATATTTAGGGTGAAGTGCACACATGATGATGTCTTCCTCCTTCGCAAGCGAAGATGAGTTTGACATTTAATTAGATCCTCAGCAAGTGAGCAAAAAAACAATCATCAGGGACTTGCAAAATCTCTGGGGAAACCTCCCATCAAAAGGAATACAGTGAAATCTCTCTATAGAGCATCCTTTTATAACAAATTTCCTCATTTAACAACACTTTTGAAAATCCCCAATTATATTTATTCTTGATTGTTTGTACCATATATAGTGAATTTCTGTTATTACATACATATTTTGTTGGTCTGGACCAATATGTTATAATGGAATTTGCCTGTATTAGACAAACATGAATCTTGAGCTGAAAGTAAATCTGTTCAACCTGACATGAGGAAGAAGTGAGAAAAACTCATACTCTCTTGTGATTCTAACATCATCATCACGTGTTGTCAGAGGTGTCGGCTACTCCACCTTATATTAAGTTGAAACCATTGAAACACTATGATAAATGACAAAAACACTCAATAGAGATTGTATAAGTAACATCGCAGATAAAACACAATATTTGTTATAAAAAAACCACATCTTAAACTAAGGAAGCACTAAATATCTACAAGTGATATGACTGGATATAATTGGATGACAAACGTGTTCTGAATATATCATTTTTATGTGGTTATAAAACCTGATGACTGTAAAGGTAAATATTAATTTTAACTTATTTTTAAGTTAAAAGTGTCATTTTCTTTCTTAACTGCTAGGTGTCACTTCCTTTCCATATTCATGAAATCAAGAAAGACACAGTATCATTTCCCATAATGAAGTCCTTGTACACTGTTAGCATCAATAATTAACCCTTTCAATCCCCTATCGCCTGATATATATTCATTCCTAAATAAGCTGTTTTCACCTGATTTACACACAGTCATTTAGGTTGATATCATTTACACATTCCATGCCAATCTATTTATCTTCTATCTTTCCTTCCACTTTTACCCTTTTACGGGTGTCGAGGGAGATACAATGTTCTTGTTCTCGCGTTTCTGGCAGCTTCAGATATTGTCATTTGGTGTTCGTGTAATGTCTTTTTGATGTTGTCAATCCAGTGTACTCTAGGTCTACCCCTGGCTCTTCTTTCTGCTTCTCCTCTCTTCATGTTTGATTTATAAACTAATGAATCACACAGCATTCTTTCCAGATGACCAAACCATTGCATTTGTTGATTTTGTATGTATTGTAGAATTGTTATGACACCCACTCTTTCTCTTATAACACTTGCCACAAATAATAGAGCTTTGGTATTTGTACTCCCATGGAAAAAACTGCAGAAAGCATGAATACATATTCTATAGAACTGCTCACTGTACCATACCACATAAATCTTAAACAACCCTGGTGGACAAGCTCTTCGGCCTTGCATCTTTGTTGGTGACCACAGTGCAGTTCACTGAAGAAATGTGTACCAGCATCTGAAACAGCTGGAGAATGAAGGAGAAGTTATTGTTCGCACCAAAGTGGACTCCCTATATAACAAATTGGCCTGGACAAACAAAATAGTTGTGTAAATAACATAAATTTGTGTGGCTATATACAATAAAGAATTAACTGATTGGGGATTCTGAGAAGTATTGTTAAATAGGGAATTTTAACTTGAATACTGCCCTGGCCGTGCTGGGATCAGAGGAAACGAGAGAGCTGACTTATTGGCAGGCAATGCGGCGATAGACGGCACATTGCTGAGAAGAGATAAAGCAGACTTAATAAAGGCAGTAATAAATTCATTTCAAGATGAAGATGATGTCAATGAAATACATACACATATAGAGAATGTTAGAAATGGGAGTATCAAGAGGTGAGGAAAAGTAAATTTTTTGGAAAGTCTAGAAGATCACACAATCAGCACCTAACAGGGACTCTACATACACTGAGATGGCCACTGGAACGGAGCACATATGGGAATGCCCCGCATGCTATGAAGCCAGTTTCTAATCAAGAAGGCAACTTTGTCATATGTGCTAGAGTACATATTCCACTGTATTTATTTTACTTATTTTTAAAAATATATTATTCTGCTATAAGTGTAATTTCTCTACCTATGTTACTAATCTACATTAATATTACCTTTTATCAGCATTAATAGTACCTTTTTAAAATCTGAGCTAATCATCATCAGGTGCCATGCCGGCTAGTGTAGGCGGTCATGGCTCTCCACAGCTCTGTCCACAGTATTATGTATCAAGGTCGTTGTTATTTCCTTGCCGTGCCAGGCTGTCAAACTATCTAATATTTTCTCACGTTGTCACCCTGTCTCTGTTGCCTTCAATTTTGCCTGTTGTAACTATGTTCTCTAAACCTTCCTGTGTCATGTAGTGGCCAAAAAAAAAAAGATTGGCTTTTTCTTATATTGTTGATTAAGGTCTGTTTCGCATTTAACTCTTTCAACACCTCTACATTAGTTTTTCTGGCAGTTCATGGTATTCTCAGCATTCTTCTGTAGAACCACATCTCTGTTGCCTCTAATTTCCCACTTTCCAGTTTGTTTATTGTTCAAGACTTGCACCCATATGTTATTATAGGGATTATATAGCACTGCAGAGCTCTCTTCCTCACCTCTAATGACAAGGTCATATTACACAGTATATTTTTCATTTTTCTGAATGTTATTTTTGCTTGTCCTATTCTACTTATTTCTGTTGAACTTCTTCCATCTGCTGTAATCGTTGTACCTAAATATTTGAATTGGTGGACCTGTTTTAATACTATATCATTCACTTTGATCTTGCAAAGTGTGTTATTTTGTTTAATACTACCTTTATTATCTGTGGTAATATTTTTACCTGCGTTAATATTGCCTTTTATGTGTGTTAATTTTTATTGTATCAGCATTAATATTGCCATTTTATCAGCATTAATATTATCTGTTTATCAGCATTAATATTGCCTTTTATCAGCATTAATATTGCCTTTTATCAGCATTAATATTATCTGTTTATCAGCATTAATATTGCCTTTTATCAGCATTAATATTATCTGTTTATCTGCATTAATATTGCCTTTTTATCAGCATTAATATTATCTGTTTATCTGCATTAATATTGCCTTTTTATCAGCATTAATATTATCTGTTTATCTGCATTAATATTGCCTTTTTATCAGCATTAATATTACCTTTTTTATCTATGTTGCTGTACATGCTATCACTATTGACCTATCAGATGAACCATTGTGCACCATTACACTCTCGGTAGATGGCATGCAAATATAGTGGGATTTTCATCTTGTGGAAGCACCAGCGCTTAATCTGTACAATTATGTTTCCTTGAAACGGAGGAGTGCTATAAAAACCACTGACAAGGTATCTGATATTCATTTCATTCATTTTCCTTTTGCACTGAAGTTAGTGCATAGGGCAGATCTCTCCAATTCTGTCTGTTCAAAGCTATTCTGTGCAGTTCTTGAATAGTATGAATATTGGTTGTTTTACTTTCTCTAAGTATTGTTCTTCTGAAAGTTTCTTTAGGTCTACCCCTGGCTCTTTTGCCTGTAGGTATCCATTCAAGAGATTGGTGGTGTATTCTGTTGGTGTCTGCGCGTAGGATATGCCCGATGTAGGACCAACGACGTTTTCTGATAACATCTGTGATGAAATTTTTATGTGTCTCTTCTCTGATTTTATCATTCGATTTGAATTCACTCCATTGGGTGTTAGTTATCATACGAAGACATTTGTTCTCGAAACTCAGTAATTTCTTTTCTGAAGATAAAGAGCTTTTCCAGCTCTCACATCCATATGATAGCACCGGTATAATGCAGGAATTAAATAAGCGCATATTCGTGCGTGTGCTGATTGACTTTGACTTCCTGATATTAGACAGTCTGTTAAATGCACTTGGTGCTAGGGCAATGCGAGTTGTAATTTCTGGCATGACATCACCGTCGAGTGTTAATTTGCTTCCTAGATAGAAGAATTTCTGTACTTTATCAAGTTGTTGTCCATTTAAAGTAATTTCGTTAGGTGAATTGGTGAAGTCCATAATTTTTGCTTTTGCTGAATTGATTTGGAGACCTATTTGTCCTGCAATGAGTTTTAATCTATCAGTTTTGAAGAATTGTGTTTGAAAACATGCGGTAATAATCCTTTCATTGACTGCTTCCCAGCTTGATAACGCTTTTTCATCATGAGATGTCATTATTATTGCCACTCCTTCCTTGTGGAGATCAGGTCTGCCTGAGTAAATAATGTGTTTGTTGTCATTTTGAAGGTATAGTTTCCTGGACCCAGTCCAGCGACACTCACTAATTCCCAAAATATGTATGCCGCAGTTTGACATTTCCCTACACACCTGTGCTTGTTTACCTATTTGATATAATGAACGTACATTCCAGTAACCTATTTTAAATGAATCTTTTGCATTTAACAGTTTTGGTTGGTGTTGTTGACGTGTTGTTTAACATTATAAGGGATTTCTTTAGAAGTAAGTTTGGTTATAATGTGTTGTTGTTAACTAGATCTGACTGTACGACAATCACATGATGATGATGAAGAGAAATCACACGTGCTATCTTGAATATCTGATGTTGTAATACACATTGTCACACAATAATTCATTTGAATGAAAAAAAATTGGTATCTAGGTGTTACTGTACGACAGTCTCACGACATTATCTGATATGTCGGTCCAATAATGCATATTTTAAAAACTGCAACATAACACATCTCCATTCGTTGCACAACACCTCCTGCTGGAGATCTTAGTAACATCATTGATTGTCCTGCTATAAGATCCAGCGGGATTGCCAGAACGAACGTATGTCTCTTGTTTTTGCTCTATTACTCAATCATTGCAAATACAAAACTTCCAAAGTACAAAGACAAATTATAAACAAATTAAAAATGTATCAATTTCAGTGAATCTTTAGATCAGTGGTACTCAATGTGTACCATAAGGTCCCCAGAACTGTGCAGTGTTTCGCTGAGGTGGAAGAGCGGGCCACAAAGAAAAACTAACAAATTTGGAAGAATGGGACCACAGATATAGTGACTATCTGAGATTGTTCAGACTAAAAAGACATAATATTAGTAATAAAATCCTTTAAGAAAGATTAACAGCTTGCATGTTATGTTACAGGAAGGGCCATGGAAACTAATCTATCCTGCACTAGCAAAAATGGTTGAGAACCATTGATCTTGATCAGTGACTCTCAAATGGACAATATGGTTCCCCCAGGAGGAGCAGAAAGATTTCCAGGGAGGTTACAGGAAGGTGGCTTTTTGAATTTAATGCAGCTTTTTTAAATATTTAATTAGAGGCATCTATCTATAAACCCATAATCCATCAGGGCTGTAGGAGTACTGCATTGGATGCATAAACACACAAAGTCCTCAAGCGATTTCCATCTTCAGCAATGCGGACGAGTGAGGAACAATCTTGTTTTGCCCAGTACTTGATGTAGTTTGTCCATACTTTTATTTCTCTTTTTCAGCTTGTTTGATGATTCCATGCAGGATTGTTTTTGGCATATATAGTAATTTCCGAGGGGAAAATAATGAGCTTTATTTTTGTAGGCTTCAGAGTGACCAAAGAGAAAACATTGTTCCAAAAGGGGACCTGAGGGCCAAAAAAAAGTTTGAGAACCCCTGATCTATATGAATACTACAGGTGAATGTTATTATTGATCTATGTGAATACTGCAGGTGTTACCACTTGTGTATATGAAAACCGCAGGTGTTATCACTGCACAAATGTTCATTATCTTTTCTCTATATCCTGCTGGAAGAATATGGCAGGCAAAGACAGCATAAAAAGAAAGAATATACTGTGCAATTTGTCCCTGTCAATAGAGGTGAGGCAGAGAGTTCCTCAGAGCTACGTAACACCAATTCTAACATATGGATGCAAGTCTTGGACAGAGCTACATAACACCCATTCTAACATATGGATGCGAGTTTTTGACAATAAATAAACAAGGTAGTGGAAAATTAGAGGCAACAGAGATGTGATTCTGTAGAAGATTGCAGAGAACATCCTGGACAGCTAGAAAAACTAATGAGGAAATGCTGAAAAAGTCAAATGTGAGATAGTGGTTACTTAATGTCAGAAAGATACAAAATTTAAGTTTTTGACATGTTATGAGACAGGAGAATATAATTACAACAGGTAAGATAGAAGGCAAGAGAGATCGAGGATGACAGCATGAGAAAATATTAGATTGTCTGACATCGTGGCATGGCACAGAGTCAACAACGATCCTGATACAGGAAATAGAGAATCATGGAGAGCCATGATTGCCTATGCCAGTCGGCACGGCACCTGATGATGACCTCCTGCGGGAATTCTAGGAGAACTATTGTCCAGCTACATGAAATTCAGCAGGAGTTTGAGAATGAACACTAACAAGCCTTATTTTTAAAAATAAGTACTAACTATGCTAGTATCACAAAGCTCCTTGAAACTTTGCATGAGACAGCACATCTTTAGATGCAGACTCCAGATGAGATGTATCACTGATCAAATGAACTTGATCACATCTCACAGAAATGGCATTGTTTTTCATAAAAACCTGCATTGTAAACTGAGACAAACCTGTATTGGGACAAATGTGACTTGCCAGTTTGGCATTACTCCCTACCAGTTTTTTTTCATATTTTTTCAGAATCAAATTTTTCAATTCTCTTATAAGTAAACCATGGCTAACTATTAAAATATTGGCTTCATAAGGACTGCCAGAGTTAGGTGAATCTAGTTGACAAATTCCTGAATCTGTACTTGAACTGTAGCTCCCTCTCGCCATTGGCTCTGTGTGCCTGTAGCACTCTGGTGTGTCTATATGTAGTGGCCCTGAAGAATGAGCTAGAAATGAATATTTGAAGAAAAAAAATTGTGTGAACATATAAATAATAATGGATGTATATTTAGTTCAAAGGGTAAGATCATTCTGAAAAATTGAAAATTTTTAAAACATCAGACAGTAAAAGGTAAACTAAACAATATTTGGAGATGCTGTAATAAGGACCCAATTTTTAGTAAAATGTTTATGACAATTCATGTGGTTTTGTAGCAATTCTAAAAACTAATATGTTCATTTCTCCTGAGTTTTGTTGTGATTCTAAAATCTAACATGTTCATTTCTCCTGAGTTTTGTTGTGATTCTAAAATCTAACATGTTCATTTCTCCTGAGCTCATGCCCCAACTTGAGCCACCACAAGTTTACCTGGAATATTACAAACCTTAGTACCTATTGTTCCGTTTCACAACCAATCATTTTGAAGCAAGAAATAAGAGTTGAACAATAGTGTCTCAATACATGAAGTTTGAGCTGAACAATAGTGTTTCAGTATATGGAGTTTCAGAAAAGATTCAGTGAAACCTGGTAGTAGCACATGAAATCTACTGACATCAGATTTGTATTGACGCAAATAAATCAGCTATACAGCTCACTTCCGTTCTCTGGAACTCATTCTGCTTGAAACCTAGAAGGATCATTATCCTGCTACAAATGAGATCTGGTGGGAGTTTAAGAACAAATGCTAGCAAAAAACAATCACATTCCACATGCAAGTATTAAGACTGGTATCTCATTAGTAAAAACCTTACTGCATGTACTATTATTACTCATATGAAATCTTTCCAGGGCGCAGATTTCTTTATGTAGGCTCTGAACACCTCACAAATCTGGACAAGTTAACCTGCTGCAATCACAGACATGTTTAACCTGCTGCAGTCACATACATGTTTAACCTGTTGCAGTCACAGACATGTTTAACCTGCTGCAGTCCCCCACAGACATGTTTAACCTGCTGCAGTCCCCCACAGACATGTTTAACCTGCTGCAGTCCCCCACAGACATGTTTAACCTGCTGCAGTCCCCCACAGACATGTTTAATATGCTGCAGTCACAGACATGTTTAACCTGCTGCAGTCCCCCACAGACATATTTAACCTGCTGCAGTCCCCCACAGACATATTTAACCTGCTGCAGTCCCCCACAGACATGATTAAACACTATGAAATGTCTCTTGTCTATCCTCATATTAGCCCTTCTTTTTCCTGTTGTAGAAACAATGCACTATATTAGTAGTTTGTTCATGTTGTTACACCTCTTTACATGGCCACAATTGCTGTTACACCTCTTTACATGGCTACAAATGTTACACCTCTTTACATGGCCACAAATGTTGTTACACCTCTTAAAATTGCCACAAATGTTGTTACACCTCTTAAAATTGCCACAAATGCTGTTACACCTCTTTACATGGCCACAAATGCTGTTACACCTCTTTACATGGCCACAAATGCTATTACACCTCTTTACATGGCCACAAATGCTGTTACACTTCTTTACATGGCCACAAATTTTGTTACACCTCTTTACATGGCCACAAATGTTGTTACACCTCTTTACATGGCCACAAATGTTGTTACACCTCTTTACATGGCTATAAATGTTGTTACACCTCTTTACATGGCTATAAATGTTGTTACACCTCTTTACAATTTTCCTTCAAAAACCAACTACAAAGACCCAGAATTAATTTTACCTTGCATATCCTCATCACTATCAATCCATTCCATGGGATTTAAATAAGACTTCATAGGTTGTACTGAATTATTTTTAATGCCATCCGGTTCTTCAGTTGACTTGATGTTCTCAGAAATCATAGACCCAGCAATTAATGAACACAAGTAATCAAAAAACTCTAAAGCCCTTTCAGTAACCTGAAATGTACAATAAAGCAATTATATGGCTGGTTTATAATGAATCTTTGGCAAGGCACCAGCTGTAAAAATAAATTACATCCGATTGAGAGCAAGCATATTGCCAGTATATGGAACCAACACCGATACCAAATGTCAAACATAGTCTTTAACAGTTGCAGAAGAGGAAAATCATTACATGGTAAAATTAAGTATCTGGAAAAAAGCAGCAATGGTTATTAAACTAGATAACATAAGAAATGAAGAAATTAGGAAAATACTTGGTTTAATGTCATGTATTGAATATATTGAAAGACAGCAAGTAAAACATTGAAAAATGTATGCACATCTCTGGCCAATGCATACCCGGGCATAGAGGCGTTAAGAGTATCCACGATAAAGAAAATATTCTGGAAAGAATGTCTCTATATATATATCAGGATATAACACCAAAGCTAGACCAAGAAAACAGTGGATAGAAAACATCAAGATAACCTTGAACAATCTTGAACTTAATGAAATGAGGGCAACACATCTGGCTTTGGAACTACAACTTAAGCTTCCACCCCTACACTTAATGGCAAGTGTGGATACTATCAATCATCATTCACATGGGGATAGACAATATTTTCAGTAGCAATTTATGACTGTGAAACATAGACATTTAATAAATCAGTGGCAAAGAGCATAGCTGTCTATGAAATGAGATGCTACAGAAAGATTTTGAGAATACCATTGAAGGTGATAATAACACTAAGCTTTGATGAGGTTTGGCTCTTAAACATTACGCACGAAAGCTGAGATTTTGTGACGAATATAGACATAACAGCATGGAAAAATTAATAAAAGAAGATATGGTTGGTTGCTGGTAGCAAGGATAAGACATCTCAGATTGTTTAAACATGGCCAGCTCGCCTAGAATCGTAAGAAGTTCAGAAGGACCAAAAAGAAGATTACATTATAGAAAGGATATGTACCTACGAAGATGGCTGGTACTTTCTTGTTTAGCGGGCATACACATTTAGCAAACAAACTGTAATATAGAACAATAATCCCCTACAAGGAAACAACAGAGAGTAACGAAGAGACACAATCTATTTTACAGGCAGTATTCTTTATTTCATATAGAATGATGTTAAATAGGTTTTTCACAACCATCAGTCGTGTTCACCAAAATAATTCAGCCAGGTAGCTTTGGAGATGATATCTAGCCCATCCCATTTCTTGTTTCACCATTCAGAGCTGTCATAAAATTACTCCAGCTTGTCATTGCTGTAAATATTGTGTAAATATTGTGTAAATATTGACATGCACTATCGGAAATGTTTATCTAAACATATATAACTTATTAGAAATATAAATTGAATGCCCACTAAACTGTAAAGTACCATCTGGCTTAACCCTTTCACTCTTATGATATTTCCCAATTGTCAATCCCTGATCCCTAATGCAAGGGGCACAACTCCTCCAAAATATGGATATGATGATGATAAAATTGCATTTTCTTTCAAACTATTCATCATATCACACTCAGACTTGGCAGATCAACAGAAAAATGAATAGTTTTGAATAAACCTATATCAAAGATAATTTAATACATATATGTTTTAAATAATAAACTGTCAAACTCAACATAATGTGGGGAAAATTATTTTTTTTACCTTTGGGGTGTTGAGTAGAGGAGTCATATTGAGACGAAAATATTGAGATATATTCTCAAATCCCCTTTTTTCCAAACAGGGTGAGATGCCCAAAACGTTGAACCTGTCATCTGTACTCCAGTACATGCCATACTCAAACAGAATAAACAGGTCCATCACAATATAAATTTTTAAAATGACGTTTTATTTCAATGTCGGTTGCAGATGTTCAGCGCGTGTCTTCTTTCCTTGTTTGTTCTTTGCGTTATATTACATACAAATTTGTCCGATCGGTTGCAAATTGATAAACTCATCGTTGACAATGATGCTAAAGTATTCATAAAGTGTGGCAATCTCAGCAAGATTATGTACAGACCCAATGTTTTGTACAAAACTTTCAACTTCCACTCGAAAAACTACATCACTACTGCGAAATTTGCGATATCACAATTAGTGCCACTCATGTCCATCTCTTTGTCGGAAACATTAGGCCTATCTAACAAGAACTTCACTGTCACTTTCCACGTTATATTTGATACGCAAATTACCCACATCGTGCATATTTCCATCGTAACTACGGCTGTCATCATCAGTGTACATATGAATAATATCTTCCATTTCCAAAATTAGGTCTAATAATTTGATAATATTAAAAAAAATCGTAATAAATTCATTTTCCCCCCGATCTCTTAGATTAAATATAAAACAGGAAGCTAAACCATGGATCTATGCAACGGTCATGGTTTTTAATATTCCCGGCGCAAAATAAAAATGTAATATCGATCGCAATGAAACAAGTAACAAAAACCGAGCTGCAGCGGCTCAAAAATCGGTTAAAACTCCACTAATTACAAAAAATCTTAATAAATAATTTTTATGCTCTATTGTTTCGATTAAAACATAAAACAGGAAGCTAAACCACGGATCTACACAAAGGTCATGGTTTCTAATTGACCCAGCACAAACTAAAATGTAATATCGATCGCAACGACATAAGTAAAAAAAACAACACTGGCAGCGACTCGAAAATCAGTTGAATTTCCGCAATTTAAAAAAAAAAATTGTAATAGATCATTTTTTTGGTCAGATTCCTCTGATTAAAACATAAAACAGAAGCTAAACCACGGATCTACGCAATGGTCATGGTTTCTAATAGACCCGGCACACACAAAAAAAGTCATATCGGTTGCAACGACACAAGTAAATAAAATCAGCGAGCGGGCATTCTAAGGGGCAGATGGTTAAGGAGTGCATATTATTAATTATGAACATTTGTTTATCAACCGCTGTTAAAATTTGAGAACCTTGACAAAAGCAGATGTAAGATACATAAAGAAATAAAATATAGAATATACCAGGAAAAGGACAACATTTAAAAAATGAAGAACCTTTTATGTAATATCTTTGTTAATTGAGGTTAGAAAGAGAGTTATTATAAAGAAGGTTAATAAAGGGAGATATGGCCAGATTTCAACTTTTTAATATTATGTGTATTGTCATTCAGATTTCATGACCTTGTGAACTCAGATAGGTCTGTACTGATCTGCCCGCTACACATTGAGAGAGCCACGTATTTAAACAGAAGTTTAAACAGCTAAATGACTTAATACTAATTAATTTACAGTCAAAACAAAGCAAATTTAGATGGCATATCTGCAAGAATGAATAATCGTGAATACGTCCGAAATAAATGTCTATCTGTAACAATATATCATTTTTATGGGCAGAAAAAGTTAACAAATTTACTACACCAGCACTTTAATTACTTGACAACACCTGCACTTTAACCACTAGACTACACCTGCACTTTAACCATTTGACAACACCTGCACTTTAACCACTTAACTACACCAACACTAACCAATTGACCACCCCAGCACTTTAACCACATGATTACCCCAGCATTTTAACCACTTGACTACTCCAGGACCTGCACATTTTTCATTTATCTACCTGTATTATGGTAGATTTATATACCTGTATTATCTACCTGAAATCTTACCTGTTTTACTGTCTCGGCTCCTTCTGGTATATAATCCTCCATGGAGATGTTAGCAGCTTCTGCAGCTTTTTTGTACTCTATGACACATTTTCCCTCTAGTTCTCCAAAGCCCTATAATAAATAATAGGAGAAGAATGAAGATATTTCCAGTCCAATGCTCACATTAACAACACAAATTCAGTACTACTGTGGAATTCATATCTATGTACCGAATATGGTGAATAGGGCAGAAACCATTGCTCTAAAGATATCTATCTATGCTCTGAATATGGTGAATAGGGCAGAAACCATTGCTCTAAAGATATCTATCTATGCTCTGAATATGGTGAATAGGGCAGAAACCATTGCTCTAAAGATATCTATCTATGCTCTGAATATGGTGAATAGGGCAGAAACCAGTGCTCTAAAGATATCTATCTATGCTCTGAATATGGTGAATAGGGCAGAAACCAGTGCTCTAAAGATATCTATCTATGCTCTGAATATGGTGAATAGGGCAGAAACCAGTGCTCTCAATTGATATCAATCTATACTCTGAATATGGTGAATGGGCAGTTATCCGTGCTCTCAAAGGATATTGAATGGGGCAGAAACCAGTGCTCTCAATTGATATCAATCTATGCTCTGAATATGGTGAATACAGCAGAAATCAGTGCTCTCAATTGATATCAATCTATGCTCTGAATATGGTGAATAGGGCAGAAACCAGTGCTCTCAACTGATATCTATTTATGCTCTGAATATGATGAATGGGCAGAAACCAGTGCTCTCAACTGATATCTATTTATGCTCTGAATATGGTGAATGGGCAGAAATTAGTGCTCTCAAAGGATATTGAATGGGGCAGAAATCAGTGCTCTCAATTGATATCTATTTATGCTTTGAATATGGTGAATGGGCAGAAATCAGTGCTCTCAATTGATATCTATCTATGCTCTGAATATGGTGAATAGGGCAGAAACCAGTGCTCTCAATTGATATCTATGTTACGAATATGGTGAATAGGGCAGAAACCAGTGCTCTCATGTTTAGGCAAAATGATACAGATGTGTGTAGTTCTTGTATGATGGTGAGGCCCACTCGTTGATGGTTGTTCTGCAAAGAGTTTCTCTTGGTGCACCTCTCTTTCTTTTGTCATCTGGTAACCATGCTGAATGCTTGTAATGGCAGTCATATTCAGATTTTGTATTTTTATTTTTTAGATTCATTCTCAAACTGTTACAGGATCTCTTGTAGCAGGACAATAGTCCCACTAGATTTCCAGCAAGATTGGGTCTAGAGCATAGGTTCCCAAACTTTTTCGGGCCAACTTTGCAAGATATATATTTTGTAAGTCCCTACCCCATTATAACAGTTCTCCGCCATCAAACCTATTGATATTTTCGATGTAAATAGCAACTAATGATACATTACTGCTTATACTGTAAAACTATTGAAAACGGATTGGTCCATATGTGCTTCATCTTGAACACAGTTATCGCTATACAGATTTTGATGAAACATAACCTATATCTAAAGATTGTATAGTGAATGCTTGAATTACATTATGCACAATTTCATACGCTGGTTTAAATATGAAAATTTGGAATAAATATTAAGAGAATGCATAACAGTAGTAATAATCTTATTGTAATAATTAATACCATAACATGTATTATAAAATGTATAACAAAATCACGAAAATAATTAATTTTGAAATATATATTAATGTTAATTTTTTTCTATAGGGCGCCAATGACCCCCTAGACCTGAGGAGGAGGGGGGTAACTGCCCACTTTGGGAACCTATGGTCTACAGAATGAAAATGTGTTGTGTCACAAATTTATTTGCGGCAATGGCCCAACACATCTGTCATCTGTCGGGTAGCTGCACATGAAATTTGCAATGTGGGAAGAACAGTTGATGAAAGAACTGCAAGGAAGTAGTTTTCTGTGTACATTGTTTGGAGACACTGACAATGAAACTGGGCTAGTGTCATGTTAAATCATGTGCCCACTGACCAACAAACCCTGGTTTTGAATCCACTCGTTATTCGTGGTATGACAGAAAAGTTACTTCTGTATTTCACCCAGCCATCAGGAAGTTGTGTACTAGAACTCATGGTCTGGGAAGATCGAGGAATGGTGCCATTGCTAATGAGCAAGTGATGCTATTCAGGTGGCATCTGGTCAACCACTGACTAGTCTGAGCACAAATGGTAAACCATGCGCTATGATGCTGACTCATAGTTCCATCATACTGTACAATGAAACAACACTGAGACAGGATTAGCAAACCGTCACTGAGAGCACAATGGCTCGTAGTAAAATGAAGAGTATTCTGGAGACAAAGGCCGACCCTGAAAATGAAGGACTACCAAAATAAAAGAGGCGACGAACTCCACATATATTCAGCACACAAGAGGGCCACTTCCAGAAAACTCTTCTACCCCTGACGCTGAAAGGCAACAAAGAGTTTATAGCTGATCTAACGAATAGCTAGATCACAAACCATGGATGATGGAGCCCTGTGTGAAGCTGGTGACGGTAATCCCAGTACAAGTGGTACAATGAAGCAATTGTAATGTTCATCACAAACTATGAATGATGGATAGCTTCAAGCAATAATCCTGCTATCTCCAAACTACCTACTAACAACCGGCAGGAGTGTGAAACTACCTCCTAACAACCGGCAGGAGTGTGAAACTACCTCCTAACAACCATCAGGAGTGTGAAACTACCTCCTAACAACCGGCAGGAGTGTGAAACTACCTCCTAACAACCGGCAGGAGTGTGAAAATGAACAAAGAATAATTAATTCACCTACATCTTCATCATGAAATCTTCTCTTGTACAAATTATTTTTTTTTGCGGATTCTGCCGCAGGCAATTGTGCATCTGGACTGTTAATAAAGCAATGGCATACTACTGAACATATTTTGATTGTCTAGAAAATCACCCCAGCCAAAAAATGCTGCCTATGATGGCTATGTTCTTGAATAAGTTACGCTCCCAATTTTTTGTTTTATAAACTAACTTAATAGTATCATTGTTAAATAGTTACAAACCCTTTCTCGTAACCTTCTGTCCAGAACAAGTTTGCCTGAGAAAGACTTGTTGGCTTCAAGGATTGTTTGTGCAGTGACAGCCGCCCGGGCTAAATCGCTGGAGAAGATATGAGTAAATCTCTCATTTTCAAGTCGTTTAGCTAATAGCTGAGCCTGCTGCATGCCAATATCTGATAATTGTGTGTCCATCTGGCCTTTGAGAAAAGAAAATGTATTAATTTAAAACAGGATAGTTTAATTCAGATAATCCTATAACTTAGGATTTGACGCTGCACTGAAAAGAAATCTACAAATAAAATTAGGGATACAAAAAATAGATGGTTCATATGCTTAATAGTTAGTTCCTAGGGCTAATAGATGGCACATAGGTTTGGAGGTTCATGTAGTGCAATGTTTAGAGCACTGGCTTTGCATCAGTGGTCCTGGGTTCATTCCCCAGTTGAGGCGGAAATGTTTTTCAGATTGTAACGGCCCAAGGGTCAACCTCGCCTTAATTAGGTATTGAATTAATCCAGGCATTAATAAATACAATGGGTTAACTACTTTTACATAGGTTTGACAGTTATAGCAATAGATGGTATATGGTTTGACAGTTATAGCAATAGATGGTATATGGTTTGACAGTTGCTAGGGTCAATAGATAGATAGTACATAGTTTTGATAGTTGCTAGGATCTATATATGGTACATAGATTTGACAGCTTGTAGAATTAATAGATGGTACGGTACATGGTTTGACAGTTTGTAGAATTAATAGATGGTACGCTACATAGGTTTGACAGTTGCTAAAATTAATAGATGGTACATTTTTAGCTAGGCTGCTACAGATTAAACATTGTTCCCTTCTCCAGCCTGATCCTCACCCGTGTGCCACTTTCCAGGACCTGCCTCTGGTTGTCTATAGGCACAACAAAAATCTAAATGACATCTTGGTCCACAGCCACCTTAAGTACTCTGTTCCTGACCATTTTGGCACTGTTCGTTGCTCAAGCAGTCATTGCTACACGTCTTTATGTAGTTCAAATGCACTCTGTTTCATTTCGTAAGGCCACTTTCACTACAGATGAAGCCTTTACATGTGAATCCTGTAATGTCATTATGTTATCATATGTAAATACTGCGGCAAGTAGTATGCCATTGAAACTGGCTTTTAATTGAGCGACCGCTTCTGTAGCCATCTTTATGCCAACAAGCACAGAACACCTACTCCTGTTGCCACATACTTCAACGGTGATGACCACCGTGGTGTTCTTTATATTCAGGTCAATGTCATTAGATCCTGCACCACTGATGATAGATCAAGGTACGCTCTTGAAAATCATTTTATTTTTGAGTTTATCTTTATGCCTCAAGTCTTTTGGACTTAATTCGGACCACTCTTTTGTTTAGTTCTCAGTTGGCGTGGTCTTTGTCTTTATTCATTTTGTTCCATCTACTTTTTGTTCGTTTCCACATGTATTTACGTTTTTATGTATTTCCTGTTCTATCCTTCCGGCATCTCACATCCATATATGTGTCGTGTCATTCCTACGAGTCATCTTTGAATGTTATGTCCTTGTCATCTTGATAACGGCCATTTGGTCAAAATGTCGATTATGTCCTCTTATTTGTATGATTGTATACTGTTGTCTGTATTCTTTCACGTAAGCATCAAACATCGATAATATGTTAGTCATCATCCAGTAAGACTACATTATATGTGTTTTATGTAAGTACTGGAATCAATAGAAGGTTCATATTTAATAGTTGCTAGAATCTAGGGATGATACAAAGATTTAAAACTTGCTGGAATCAATAGATGATTCACTTGTTTGATAAATAATTTCTAGAATCAATAGGTGGTTCATAAGTATAGTTAAGAGTGGAAATATACCTTACCTTGCAAAATTTTCTGTCTGTTTGCCATGGTCTCACCACTGAAAGAAAACAAAATCTGACATGAGATTCAACATAACTTCATAAACAATAATTCATTCATCAATACCTTAAATCTGTATTCCAAGAACTCTCAAGAGTGACATTAACAAAATGTAAAACTGGAATCGCTTTTACCAACATGATGATGAAATAATTTATTTATCTGTGAGCAGGTAGCTCTTCACACATGATGATGATGAAATAATCCCTTTAGCTGTGAGCTAAATGTTCTTGTGAAAAGAAGAGAAATGCAGCAGCTCAATGGCAGAGAGTAGTTAGAAAGTCACAGATAGACTAAGATGTATTTATGACAGTGGTATACAGTGGTCATTCCATACCCAAACTGTCCAAGGACATTTACAGCTTGAATAGGGCTCATTAGCCATCTACAAACTCATAATCAAGGACATAACGCTAATTGAATTTTCAAAAGTGGATGTAACAAATGGTCATCATCACTTGTGATGGACGAACAACAGTTGTGAGCAGATAGCTCCTGACAGCCCATTCTCTGACAACATCACAGGTTCTTTTCAGTTGTGTAACTGAGGCTGCACCCAGACTCACATTAAGATTGTCTCAAAGGTATGCTTGTATAAGGAGAGTTTATGGATGTATGTTTAGTCCCAGAAGTGAGGCATTCTGGTGTTTCAGTATCCCTTCCAGAAGAACCACACATACTTCTGGACCAACTATATCATCATTCTTCTATCAGATGCTTGACCCATTCACAGTGACCTCACATCTAGTATTCTACCTAGGAGTCTGCCACAAAAGGACACAGATGCAATGCCCGCTGGCTTGCATCTGATCATCATGCATGGAGATTAAAGTTGGAAGCAAGAGGATAAATTAAAAATTCTTGAGACTAACAGGAATTGAATCAGTCTGGATGTTATATGAATGAATACAAATGTTATATGTTTGTGCTAATGAGGATCCTTCAATACTTGTACAGGATGTTCATTGTTGTTGTTGTAATAGCCCTTGTCTCAACTGGTCTGTTCTCAGTGACTTGAGTACACAGTTTGAATGTCTTGATAAAATTGCATCTTTTATGGGAGATGTGGTTAATCAAGTACGGAAAAACCCATTTACTCAGATTATTCAATGCCGTTAGAACAGACTAGTTCAATTCCAGTTAGTATCACAAATTTTTCATCATCCATGGAGAACATTTCATAGAAAACAAAAGTAATTCACAGAAGATATCACAATTATTTTTGTGACAGGTTGTCAACCTAATCCAACCTTTCCTTAGTCACCTCCTACAATATGCCTTGAAAGAAGACAGTAGTTCTATTCTTTGCATTCTGAACTATAAGTCCAGGCTTTGGTTACCACATGGATGTTCTAACACCATAAATTTCATCATTGTTACATGCTATTCACATTGAAAGTTGACTGAAACAGACCTCTAACATCCTGTCTTGGTGGTGCATTTTGACTGTAGTCCATCAATTTAATGTTTCCATGCCATAGGTATTTCTGCCTACTTCTTGTTTGCCACCTCTCAACTTTACTTTTGAATCAATTTATACATTCTGAAAAATAGTTGTCAAAAAGCTAATACTGAGGATATTTCCATAAGTGCTCAACTTGCCAGTTCATCAATAATCTACTTCTCACAGTTAACAAGTTGGGAAGTTACCAGCAAGTATGAAATGGAAATCAACACAGAAAATATCTTCTCAAGGCTAACTGTGAAAAGCAACATCAGTGTTGGAGTGAAAGTCAAACTGTATAAGTATAAGTCTCTGGTACTTTCCTGTTGTGCTTATGGAATTATATTATTTATGGAATGAGAAGCCATCTCGTGATCCAGTTTTATTTCACAAGGATATGTATTATTTATTATTATTATTTAGATGTAATATATATGATTATCATATATATAATGATACTACATAAAAAGGTGCACTTAGAGACAGAAAATGACTTTGGAAGGCATATATATTGATTAAGTATGCCGAGGCTGCATGTAGGCTACTGCTTGCAGGTGCAGGACTGAGTCAGGATGAAGTTAATACTAATTGTAATAGTTATGTTATATAATTCATTCATCATTCTAAGATATTATCTAACTATCTTTGTCCTGAAGATAGTAAGATATACTTAGTATAATAATAACTTATTTTATACTAATAATACTTTCTACACCAGATGAGCCATGATTGAAATTAAAAACAAGTTACACGAAGATCAAACAGACTAGACACATTGATGTAATGTATATCGTATAAGTTAAGGGCCTGAAACAAAGAGCGTACTTACTGACGAACTAGACTGATCATAAACTTGCGGTTAAACATTGCTGAAACAACTATTTTATCATTCACAATAACAATTTATTATCACCAACGACTCCACACTGTACGAACCTTGACCCGGATATAGTATTTTAGAAGCGGTTTCCGTTTGGCGGTTCTCAACTTCTCACACCTTCATGGCGACTGGCCCCTTCATGGGTGTAAATTCTTCTTCTTTTATGGTCGCTCTCAATATCTCCTACCGATTCGCAGGATATAGTCCGAAGAACGGAATGCGTCGTGTCATGGTTTACAGCCTAGTTGAAATATCTACTTTAGTCCTACTTTAGATTGCCCTCTGGACCACTTTGACCATCTATAACAAGCTTTCTCAACTTGGTGATCGCGAACACCTTGGTGCTCTCGTTTAATGACATGTTCTCGTTCCATGCAAGATAAAAAGCACTTGCGTTCACTAAGGATTACGCAAGCGTTTTTCTCGCCGACCAGATCTAAACTCACTGAGCTGGAACTGTCAACACCACCCTCCCTCAAACCCCCTTAGTCGTTCTTAACAACATGCATGGCTGGACTGTTGTATTTCTATATTCCCCTTACTGGTATCGACAATACAAGGATGTATTTAAAATGTAATTTTTAGCAATTTATTGGGTCTGATGGTTAAATTCAGAATTACTCACTTGATCTCTGACCTGAAGAAAATAAATGCTGCAAACCTAATTTTCAGATTTCCTCGTAAAACATCATTCAATTCATATCGTTGTGTTTGCACAAAGTTTCTTGGCAACGACATGCGACTACTGAAATGACTATGTAAAAATTACACATATTGGAGTGGAGTATCATTGGCTAAGTTGGTATGCTCGGGTTCAATTCTAGAGTGTCACTTTCTAAAAGTTGTTTTTTTATGTTATAGCTGCTTGATATCTACACTGTTCACAGAAGTTCAAGGTCTAAAACATGAAACTGAATACGAATTACAAAGGCACACAAATTCACTACAGGCAGCGTGCGAAGAATTCAATATGAGATTAAACACATTAAAAACAGAAACAATAAAAATCTGATCTGAGTTTGGCTAGGAGTCAGAATTGCCAGTGCATATTCCACCACAGCCACAACCAAACCCTGGTACAAAAGAAATAACAATCTTTGCTCACACTGCGCAGCAGTCATAACCTTCATTGCTGCTAAGCCTTTGCCTGCCCTTATGATAATGTGGTCAACATGTTCCCTGAACATCAGGCTTCTGTCAAAAAACACACCCAGATATCTCATTGTGCTAGTTCTTTCTAAACTTTTGCCGGACAACGAAACTTGTGGCATGGGTGTCTTTACCATGTGATTGTTCAAGGAAAACCACGTCACGAATGCCTTAGACGGATTAACCACTGCTCCCGTATCTCGACACCAATTTGTCAGTCTGTCCAGCTCCTTCTGTAGTTCCACGACGCACTCTTCTCGATTTCTGCCCTGTCTATACACCAGGATATCATCGGCATATGACATCGTTCTGCCAACACCTGTGATTTGATTGCCAGCGATATGTACTGTGAGTTGGACACTCACTGCGGACATGGAGAGAAGATTACAGGCTTTCGAGTATAAATGCTACAGAAGAATTCTACGAATTTCCTATAGGGAACATAAGACCAATGTGTACGTAAGAAATAAAGTAGAGATGTGTGCAGGTGTCCAGGAGCCATTGCTTTCAATAGTGAAACGACGAAAACTAGCATGGTTCGGACATGTATGCAGGCACGATTCCTTGTCAAAAACAATACTGCAGGGAACTGTCGAGGGTGGAAGAAGCAGAGGAGGACAAATAAAGACATGGACAGACAACATCAAGGAATGGACAGGGCTAGATATTTCCACACTCATCCGCATCGCTGAGGATAGAATTCGCTGGAGGACTCTGTGTGCTGAAGCTTCCGATGTGGTACCCCTACGACCCTGAATGGTTATGGGTTTTTATTGATATTGATTGATTGATATGTACTGTGTATACATTGAAAAGTATAGGAGATAGAGGCGATCCCTGTGGCAGGCCAGGGCTAATAACCATTGGTGTAGATATCCAGTTACCACACTTAAGAACTACAACCCTGTGCATCAGGGCGGCGCCAACCCAACGCACGACAAAAGGATTAACTGCAAGATTTAACAGCTGGTGCATCAAGATATCCAAGGACACCCTATTGTACGCATCCTCAAGGTCTATTGCAACCGCACATGTCTCCATGCGCGAATCCAACCCCTCAAAAACATCCTGCGCAAATATGGCTGCATTCTGCCATGTCTTCTTTCCTGGACGATATCCTCCTAACAATGTTGGTAAACACTTATTTCTTTCAAGATAACACGATACCTTCCGGGCTACAATTTTTTCCAAAAGCTTGCCAATCGTATTCTGCATAGTTATTATTCTGTAGCCATGTATCCTGGTGTGGTCCTTCCCAGGTTTGGGTAGTGGAGCTAAATAGCTGTGCAACCAGTCTTCTTTCACTGTGCCCTTTAGAAGGCTATTATTGAACATGTCCGCCAACTCTCCCAACTCCTCATCCGTTCTTCGACTAATGTCATCGTATCTAATGCCATCTGGCCCTGGTGCTGTGTTTTTTGAACTTTTCAGTGCCTTCCTGATTTGTTTGTTAAGAAATGTTTGTTAACCATCAACAGAAAACTAAAACTGTCAGTAATTGCGGATTGACTCCAGAGGAGACCGAAGCACCCGTGTATGTTTCATGTATGCTAACCCCCATTGTGTTGCAGGGGCCCGAAAGGGGAGCAAAGAATAGCAATACTGTTTACCTTCCACGCATGTCGTAAAAGGAGACTAAGGAGGTTATGGGATGGAGTTGGCTGTCCCATTCCATATAGGGTCAGTGACCCAAAGCCATGCTGAAGTTGGATGTGTCAGGCCGAATGGCGCAGATATCGCTAGATGCTGTAAACCATGACGCAACGCATTCCGTTCTCCGGACTACATCCTGCTAATCTGATGGGAGTCTGAGAACAAACGCAGAAGAAGAAGAAGAAGACCGTATGCAGCGATGATGATCTTTGGATTAACTAACCCAAGCAGAAATTCGATTATCCGAATTAATTGGGATCGGGCCGATTCGGATACTCGAAAATTCGGATAATTTGATATAACTCAGGAATGAGGCAAAACAGGGTACATACATATAATAATACATTGAGAAGAACGGAATTTTATTGATAAAAGTACAGTAATGTGGAAGCTACTATGTTTTGCAAATAAACTACATAGTAACGGCACGTACGCATTGCCACGGGACCTCTCTACCGCGTCCGCTAACGCTCTCAAATATTTCACGCAAATTCTACTAGAATAATTGGGGATTCGAATAATCGCGTTTCTACTGTATAACAAACTAGTGAATAGTGGCAAAGTCTTTCATCGGACTATGTACCACCCCCTCTACAGTCTACTCCACTTTCAAACGTAGACCGTTTAAGATGGATTGGTCATGTGGAAACAATGGCAAACGATCGCATTCCCAAAATAAATGATCTTGGTGAGCTTTCATCTAGTAGACATCAAAGGTACAGATCAAAGCTAAGATATAAGGACATCTGTCGGAATAAATATCAGACAAATAAAATATGTTGGACATATTAAAAGACATGATACCTTGTTGAAGACCTTACTTCAGGGTAAAGTCGACGGGAGACGAGCGAGTGGTAGGCAGAGATACAAGTGGGAGAGAAACATCACGAGATGGGCAGGTTTTTTTGTTGTTCGCCCCATTTTGTAAACATCACCACAAAAATTCAATCATGCCTAATGTTTAAGATTATCCATCCGTATTTTCCTTTGTCCCATTTATTATTATCCTACCCTCAACGTCCATCTGAAGGATAGATCTATACTTATTTGCGTCATAGAAGATAGAACTCGCTGGAGTACTATGTCCATGCATCCAATGTAGTACCCTAGCGACCCTGACTGGCTGTGGTTTAATGGATGGATTTACAATAATGACTATAGTTACACAAAATTGCAATAATTTAAGTCAAGACTATTTATTAAAATATCAACATTTTATTCAGGGTTCTTTTATTTCTTCTAAATAGCCATGTCAAAGTAAATATGTAGTTACACAAACAAGAACTAGCCACCATGTCAAAGTAAATATGTAGTTACACAAATAAGAACTAGCCACTATGTGAAAGTAAATATGTAATTACACAAATAAGAACTAGCCACCATGTCAAAGTAAATCTGTAGTTACACAAATAGGAACTAGCCACCATGTCAAAGTAAAACTGTAGTTACACAAATAAGAACTAGCCACCATGTCAAAGTAAATCTGTAGTTACACAAATAGGAACTAGCCACCATGTCAAAGTAAAACTGTAGTTACACAAATAAGAACTAGCCACCATGTCAAAGTAAATCTGTAGTTACACAAATAAGAACTAGCCACCATGTCAAAGTAAAACTGTAGTTACACAAATAAGAACTAGCCACCATGTCACAGTAAAACTGTAGTTATACAAATAAGAACTAGCCATCATGAGACAGCAATTTCAAATTGTTAGTTCACGGATCGTAACAAAGCACAGGTCTTCGTCTGGTGTATTTCTTGTTAGAGATATTGAAAAAGTTTACAATACATCGGATGTTGTTTCTCCTTCGCAAGCACAGATCAGCACGACGGACAAAAATAGTCTATTTAAAATTAAGGTTTGTGCGCCATCAGGTTGCTGAGAATTTCCAGTCGTGTCTTTCGTCATTTATACCCACACGTGAACTCATCTGTAGAATACTTCAATTTGACATTATTTGGCTTTTCCTGTGATTTTAATTGGCTTGCGACACAAAGTACAGTAATGTGACCAATGAAATTTAATTGAAAAGTCAAATAGCGTCACTTTTAAAGGATAAATCCAAATACATTGACAGGACTTTAAAATTGACCAAGAGCTCGGAAAAACCTGTTACAGTTTGAATATAAACAATGATGATCATGATACGAGGAAAGAAAAGGCATCTTAAATTTTGTTATCTTTTTTGTATGTTTCAAATTGCATGCAGTGTTCTCTTTCACCAGACATGTTCTCTTTATACAGTGAAAACATATTGCGTGCAATAGTTGATATTCCAGGAATATCAGTGGGAGGACATTACATAAATAATTTGAGATATGCGGAGGACACTGTTCTGATTTCAAAAAGTGAGGAAGACATTCAAGATTTAATTAAGGTAGTAGTCACAGAAAGTAAAGAGAAAGGTCTCTTCCTAAACATAAAGAAAACAGAAGCAATGTTTTTTCAACGAAACGAAACACCACAGAGTGTAATACCAATGTGAATGATATAGTATTAAAACAGGTCCACCAAATTCAAGTATTTAGGTACAATGATTACAGCAGATGGAAGAAGTTCAACAGAAATAAGAAGCAGAATAGGGCATTCAAAAACAACATTCAGAAAAATGGCAAATATACTGTGTAATATGACCTTGTCAGTAGAGGTGAGAAAGAGAGTTCTGCTGTGCTATATATCGTCTATAGTAACATACGGAATCGAGTCTTATTAGGAAATTAGAAGCAGTAGAGATGTGGTTCTACAGAAGTATGCTGAGAATACTATGGATTGTCAGAAAAACTAATATGGAGGTGTTGAAAAGTCAAATGTGAGAAGGAACTTAGTCAATAATATAAGAAAAATACAATCTTATTTTTTTGCCACGTTTTGAGACAAGGAGGTTTGGAGAACATAGTCACAGCAGGCAGGATTGAGGACAACAGAGACAGAGGATGATAACGTGAGAAAATATTAGACAGTTTAACAACCTGGCACGGAAGGGAAACAACAATGATTCTGATATATTATACAGGAGACAGAGAGCTGTGGAGAGCCATGACCGCCTACGCCAGCAGGCATGGCACCTGATAATGATGATGATCTTCTCTTGTCAAAGTTTTTAATATTTGTACGTGTCTGATCACGTCATGCTGGACGGGAGAAGAGTTGGGATTTTTTAGGAGCTTGTGACAATGCTATAATGATTGAGAAATGCATTTTCGTAGTATTGAAACTGCTTTTACTGACATTCAATTGGACGCTTACCCCCGCACGTCTCGACATAGAGTAGTCTTCCTTGTCTAGGTTCAGTTCTATGTTCACGCCAGATTTTTCATTCCTGTTGCAAGGGCGATGTCCGAAGGTCAGAAAACAACCTGCCTAATATTGGATATGTGAGGGCTGGGGTTAGCGATGCCTTAGTCTTCAGATCACATCACTCACCGAATAGCTTATTCCTCTGTATATTCTCCAGCAATAATGGACACTAAACAAACAATTAAAATACAGAATCGATGCTTTTGAGATGACTTAGGCTCTTGGGAGAGCCTCTCTCAGGATAGAACAGCATGGCGATACAGTCTCAAAACTGGAGAATCAGCGGCGGAAGAGACCAGGCAAGATACTGCAAGACAGAAGCGGGCAAGTAGAAAAGACAAAACATCTCAACATCCCATATACACCTTCTGCAGATTTCAATTGTGTGGAAGAACTTTTTGTGCTCGCATTGGACTTGTTAGTCATTTAAAAACGCACTATTAATTTTATTATCTTGTATTATCTATTATTGCTATTTTGGTTGAGTTTTGGTCTTCATCAACTACGACGGAAGAAACATCATATAGAAGAATGAGGAGAACATCATGGGAAGCGAAGAAAATAAAGAGGTTCTAAAAACACTTAATATGAAAAAAGAATTACTAAGAGAAATAAAGATCATGCAAATAAATTATTTTGGACACATTAAAACACCTTATTGAACACTTTATTGAAGACCTTACTTGAGTGTAAAGTGAAAGGGAAGCGAGCAAATTGGAGGCAGAGATACAAGTGAGAGAGCAACATCACAAAATGGACAGTTACATTCTAGCAGAGTGCCCCACAAAAACAAGAGACAGGGAATGTTGGATGTCTGTTGCAGCCAACCTTCGTTGCGGAGACCGCACTTGATGATGATTCTCCAGCACAACCTGGCGTCTGTGTTCTCTGTATCTTGAGAAGTCCTGAAGTATGTGGCCAAGGATTTTTGATTCCACATCACAATTCGTCTGTGTATTATGCCTTTCGGCTGTGTTGTTCGTCCATCACAAGTGATGATGACCATTTGTTACATCCACTTTTGAAAATTCAATTTTAGTTATGTCCTTGATTATGAGTTCGTAGATGGCTAATGAGCACTATTCGAGCTGTAAATGTCCTTGGACAGTTTGGACATGGAATGACGACTGTAGACGGATCTTGGTCTATCCGTGACTTTCTAGCTGCTCTCCGCTGTTGAGCTGCTGCATTTCTCTTCTTTTCACAAGATGATGCGCTCTTTTTTAGTTTAGAACGCTATGTAGATCTATTTTGTGCAAGTTCTTCCCATGTATCGTGGTCTATTTCAAAAGGTTTCAATGTGTTCTTTAACGAGTCCTTGTAGCGCTTCATTTGGCCACCTTGAGATCGTATACCCTTCTCTAGCTCACCATAGAGAAGTATCTTTGGCAGACGATGGTCTGGCATACGCCCCAAATGACATGCCCAACGAATCTGTGTCTGCATAAGGATCGTGTCAATGCTTGGGATACCAGCTCTATCAAGGACAGTGGTATCTGGAATCTTGTCATGCCATCTGATGTTCATAACTTTTCTGAGACAATTTGTATGAAAATGATAGAGTTTTTTCACATGACGTCTTCACATTTCATTTTTCACTGCTTACAACAGCACTGGAAGTACCACTACTCTGTAAACTTTCAGCTTAGTCTGTAGGTTAATGCCATTTCTACTCCAAACATTTGCGTACAATCTTTCGGCGGTAAAGAAAGTCTAGCAGTTACGCCTGTTATAAAGTGAAATAATGTGGTTTGTTGATGTCGTTGCCGTCGATGTATTACATCGGGGTTGTCTTCTATTTGTCACAAATAAATACCACTTCTTTATAACTTAGAACAGTGATACATTATAAGGCTACCGTGTTACGTCACCGTAGAAGGCACAACTGATGGTGACATGTGAACACATTGGCATGTCTGACCTGCGTTCATCTTGACTGGTTCCGTCATGCAACGTGGCGGAAACATAAAACAGTATGTTAATGATGAGTTATGAGATTATCTACTTCGACCAGTTTTTAATTTATGTTCAGATATTGAATTTGAAGTCTGCGGGAGAGTTAGAAAATGAGAATCAAGCACATGATGGAAGCCGGATCTTGAATTGGGGTTCCCAGATGTATCTTCTGCAGAATTGTTCGAAATTTGTGGAAGATTAAGTAAATGTGGCGACGGTAATGAAATATTTGATTGCTGCGTAAGTGAATGCAGGGGCGTAGTTTGAAGATGCACATGAGCAGGTGGTGGTTGTGCAGTTAATAAGATACTAGGTTGCTGTAAATTGTGAGAGTGATTCACAAACTGTTGTCTCTGAGTAATTGGTCGTAGAAAATCCGGATTGCAATGATAATTATGTAGCATAGAATTTACATTTTGAGAACTGCCAGAAACTATAATTTTCTGCCCTTGGTTTTTGTGATGTTGATAAAGTTGAAAGTCTTGATGAAGGCTCGGATATTTGAGCATTGATATGTTCAGAGGTTTCTGCAGTGCCGCATGTAGCGCTGGGGAATTCATCTTGAAATCACATAGACGTAAATTTATCCCTTGACTATCGTCTTCCATTTTCATCATTTTAACTGGGCTTATTTTATCTATATTTTGAGATAAGAGATAAAAATAGAGAGGTTAGTTTAATGCTACGAAGGGTAATATAAAATGATAAAATATATAATTAGACATATTATAGGCAGCAGACAAAAAATATACAATAATAGGTAAAATTATTGACAAAAGATAAAATATGTAATTGCAGGTAACAGTAATAACAAAAGATAAAATATAAAATTGCTTGTAACAATAAAGACAAATGATAAAATATAAAATTGCAGACGACACTAATGACAAAAGATAAAATATAAAGTTGCAGGCAACAATAACGACAAAAGATAAAATATAAAATTACTAGGAACGATAATGACAGAAGCTAAGAAAATAAACCCCAGTATTTTTGATGCTACATGAAAAAGATATCAGACAGAATAATCTTCATTGACAAATAGTTAAAAATGAAAATATTTGATGGTAAGGGCAAAAGACAAAGAATGAAACAAACGTAACTTTGGCGACAGAAGCTAAAAAGATGAAAATAAACAGGTAAGTTGTCAATGATAAAGGTGGATATATCTGAATAAACAGATCGTATTTGAGATGAACATTGTAGGATGATAGAAACAAACAATATTACCTATACACCCGATTATAACAATCACGTTCATGGTCGTTACAAATTAATGGTGGGTAACGTTATATGGTTAATGTGTTCAGATGTGATACTAGGTGCGATACTGGGCAGGGATAGATAGAACAATTGTTGCGGTTGGGGGATGTTAAAAGTAATAACAATAAAAATAATGTATCTCTTCCTTTTCATCTTGATATGCCACTGTAGAACAAAGAATGACGGTAGGTCATTGAATTTATCTTTTAACACTTATTTTCTATTTGTCAATTACACCTTCACTTAAAATAAAATAAGATAAATTAAATTCCCCCTAAATAGTTAATTAAATATGCTTATACTTGGTATTATATAGGAAAAAAAACCCAGGATGCAAGTGAAGAACATGCACCAATCTTTGACACAAATCTATCACGATGGAAACCAAATGGCAAATCATAAATAGTTCTTCACACCAATATTGTGTAGTCAATGTCAGATGTGGACACGAACTAACGAACAAGAGAGATAACTTACTACGTGTAAAATGAGATGTCTAAGAATAGCAGGAAACATAACAAGAAGAAATCATGTGAGAAATGAGGAGATTACAAGAATTGTTTGGAACAACATCAGTGGTCAAATATATTGAAAAACAGATTGAAATGCTGTGGCCAATTAATGAGAATGAACCCTTATTGTCCAGCATCAAGAGTTTATAGCGTGACAAGGAGAATAGAGAAATACAAATGAAGACCACGAAGAAGATAGCTTGAAGGAGTTACCAATATTCTGAGATGTCACAATATTACTGCATATCATGCGACCAAACATGGCATAGTCTGGTAACCGATCGTCATTTAATCCTGAGACGCCTAACATCAACAGAAGAGAGACGACAATAGACAGAACGATTATATATGCCTGTTTGGTTAATTTTTAAATCTGGATATTCGATTATCATCGATAGTAATGATCAATGTATCGTTTTCTGACGGAGTTAAGCCAGTATACTTTGTAAATATTTTCAAGTGCGTGTATGTTAGCACTTGTTCACTTATTTTTTTTTGTTCTTTCGATCCTGCTCACACTTTGCATTTGTCATGGTTAACATTGCAACGTGTAGGGAAGTAGGAGGAAAACATCATGAGTTAGAAAGAATACACTCTGCTGGCGCGTACAACTAACACACGTGACAGATAATGTTGGTGTTTAGTTGTAGCACATTCGTTGCTGAAAAGGCGCTTGGTGATGATAATTGCAAAAAATAAGTGATCCATGTTCTATCATCCATACATGACTCGATCATATAAATATAATTTGGTTACGTCCCTTGTACAAAATCTTGTCATATTCATGTACGAATGTTTTGAATGAAATTACATACGACCAGTTCAATATGTTACTGTCATTGATCAGTAAGTAATAGAAACAGATTATATAGATTGAAAAATGATAATAATATTAATAATTAAATATACCAAACTACCACTGTTTCAGTCTAATGTAATATCCGTATTAACAAATACTTGTGAAAGTTAGAAAATAACAAAAGCAATGGAGAAAAATTAAATTAATTTAAAAACAAATATCTCAGAAAACTCTTCAACATTGGTTGGAAAGAATTCAAAACATACAAGCAAATAAGCGAAAAAGGCACGAAACAACACTATGTTTCTAAAACAACCAGAAGAAAACGATAAACTTATATCTGACATTTACTTACAATGATTCAAAACAGACTACTACTACAAGCGCTAAAAAATGGATACCGGATGACAACAACAAGAGAGAGAGAGAGAGAGAGAGAGAGAGAGAGACTCTTCGCAGAACAACCATCAAAGAGAGTATAACTATGGATCTTAACAATATTCAATAATTACACACAGTTGCGTCACATTGCTCGAACTGGAGAGCTCTAGGTTCTGGCATAGCAACGTATTCGGCGCAGAGAACGCATTGTCAATCCTGGATTAGAAGACAACAGTTTAAGTGATTTTCGCATGCTTCCAGATTACCATCACACAGTCCAGATTACCATCAGACAGTGCCCTTCAAAAACATTACTATACAGATTCGATGGATATACAGCCAGTGGTAGACCTCGCAAACGATGAATTACAGAAATAAAAAAGTCAACGAAAACAAACATATGAAGCACACATAAAAATCTTTCTCCAGAGAACTCTTTTATTCTTGACGCTTCAAGGAATAAAGTGGCATAAAGCAAAAAGAAAGAAGACAAACACATCAAGTCTTGTTAACTTACATGAATCTATATTGGTACGCTTGTCGAAACATCGCTTACTGATGCTCAAATTCAAGTTGCGTTGCAAACACTGCACATGTGGCCAAACATTTGGTGTAACGATCCCTGGAAAGTATTCCAGAGCAGTGCTACTGGGCAGCATGTTTGGCATGGGCGTCACAAATGATTCAAATGGTACCCTGAAAACAAATACACGAAAATATATATGTGAAGACGACGATGGATAAGAGACATCTTAGAATGTTTAAATAACCAAATGTTCGACAAAGTTGAGGGTGCCGCAGTAACCACAGTAACAAATAGTAATGCAAAATAAGATAAACAGGTTACTGGGAATACCTAATTATGAACAAATTTAGATAGAAATGTATATAAGAAATAAGCAATAAAACAAAACATGACAATTTTCATACGTTGCGGTCCTATAGGGACATTTTTTTCAAGAAACACAAAAAACTACAAAAAACACCAAACCCTAAATATATTAACAGCTAAAATGACTTGATCAAATGACTTAGAATCTTTAAACATGTCGCTTGCTGAAAATTATGAGTTCTACACCGAAATCGGATGTGTCGGGCCACCGGGGCAGATAGACACAACACATTTCAATTATCTGGACCACATCTTGCAGGACATTTAGTAGGATCATTGTCCCGCTACACAGAGACTCAGTGAGAGTTTGAACATGGACAGTGAAGACAATCAAGGGAGAAGAGAATATCCATTAGGAAGGCTGCTTTTTGGAAATAATATGTCACTTGATATATATATGCGTGCGTGCGAGCGCGCGCGCGCGTGTGTGTGTGTGTATGTGTGATCAATTCTCATTATAAGAACTTGGTCCGGATCGACGACATATGTATGTAATAGCAGAAATTCGTTATAACCAGTACAGACAATACGAATAATTATAATTGAGAGAATTCGAAAAGTGTTGTTATATAGAGAATTGTGTTATAAAAGGATACGTTATAGAGGGATTCCGCTGTATATAATCGTACATATGGGAAACTTTGAATTGGTATATGTTTTCAGGGCCGTACTGTGCTATGATGCGTAGAGGAGGCCGCATCTAGTAGATCTCATGTCACATAGTTTGTGAAGACTTGCACCGTAAACCTCACGTCACATAGTTTGTGAAGACTTGCACCGTAAACTCACGTCACATAGTTTGTGAAGAATTGCACCGTAAACCTCACGTCACATAGTTTGTGAAGACTTGCACCGTAAACCTCACGTCACATAGTTTGTGAAGACTTGCACCGTAAACCTCACGTCACATAGTTTGTGAAGACTTGCACCGTAAACCTCACGTCACATAGTTTGTGAAGACTTGCACCGTAAACCTCACGTCACATAGTTTGTGAAGACTTGCACCGTAAACCTCACGTCACATAGTTTGTGAAGACTTGTACCGTAAACCTCACGTCACATAAGGGCCTAATTTGTGAAGAATATTTCTTTTAAATTGTTTAAAGTTGTAAAACGACGAAAATGTTGGTGGGGGTATGATTTCCTATCAGAAGTGATCTTAAAGGGAACAGTTCAAGTTTAAAAATGTAGAGAAAGAAATGAAAGACAATCATGGACAAGCAACATCAAAGACTGGACTGGTCATGATTTGTACTCTCATCCTGATCGTTGAGCATAGAATTCGATGGAGGTCTATGTGTGTGTGTGTTGTATCAACGTAGTACCCCTAGGACCCTGACATGTTATGAGTTTATTGATGGAATGGATGGGTAGTAAAAACCCGTTTACTGAGGTCTAATATGACGTATTAACGTTAAATGTTTGTTGTCCATGAGTAATTTACATACCTGTGCATTGTGTATGTTGATGTTGTCCACCGACAGGTCGATGTTCATAGTCCATGGTCTATTTTTTCCACAGATGAATAATTGCTGATCCTGTCCACATTTGCCGTAAGAGTAAGGGCGGAAGGCTCAATTGAAGTTACATCGCCAGATGTGTCGCCTTTGTTGTTTTTATTTTCAAGACTATCATGGTATTTCCTAACCACTGTTTTCTTGGTCTACGATTTTTTCTATATCCGGATATTCTTTTGTTATATGCTCCTTTTGGTTACAGATTTGAGTTCATTCTCATAAGGTGATCGAACCATTTTACTTGCTGTCTTTTGATATGTTCAATACATGAAATTATATCTACTCTTTTCCTAATGTCTTTATATTTTATTTTATCTAGTTTAGTATTTAGATTTGCAGTTTTTCTCACACATTCATTTCACGAGTAACAATTTTACTTTTAATGAAGACCATATTCATAGTAACTTGAGAATACACAAGTTAGAAGTTGTGATTAGAAGCGAAATTTTGTTAGAGATGCAGTGTGGTCGAATTCATAAAACGTGTTGACTCAAGGTGCGAATCAATTAGGTGCCATTTAAACGGACCTTGTTCAAATCCCGTATATTGCCTTCTGATTTTGTTGTACGAACTAAAGTTTTAGAACTATTTCATAATAATTTCAGATGTAATATCTCATTAACAGAGGCATAAGATGGTCTTCGAGCTTGATGTCTAAACGAAATGAAAGCGTTCGAAGTTGCTGCTCGCTGTCAGCACGGTTAAAATATAATAGTAGGTACGTTTTAGACGCTCAGTTCCTCCCATTTCCCCTTTCTTTGAACTGTCAATAAATTACGTCAACAATAGGAGGGGGGAGGGCTGGGATTAACAAGGGAAGGGAAGTTTGGACCTAAGTTGACGTCAATAGTACCTTTTTTTAAGAGAACAACTAAATTTTTTGAATAGAAAATTTGAAAAATCGACGTAGTTGTTTTTATATCTTTTATTTGAAAAACAAACGTAGTTGTTTTTATATCTTTTATTTGAACAAAATTTAGAGGAGAGGAATGAAACAGTTTTTGACATAATTTAGCACAGGAAAAGGGGGTGGGTTGGTAGAGAAATTGGCAATAACATGTCGAAGTAATCTATGGACAATCACTTTTCGAAGCAGAAGTCGAATGTAATACATAATGTAATCGAATATAATACATAATGTAATCGAATATAATATTTCTTCCACAAGGTGAAACATTTCTTCCATAGGGTGAAATATTTCTTCCTTAAGATGGTACATTTCTTCCATAAGGTCATACATTTATTTCATGTCGTGACACATTTCTTCCATAGGGTGAAATATTTCTTCCATAAGATCATACATTTCTTTCATAAGGTGATACATTTAAATACACAATGACTGTAGATATAATGACTGAATGATATTTTTTAAAGGGTTCTTTCTCAAACTCCCACTAAATCTCTCTCGTAGCAGGACAATGGTCTTATTAGATTGCCATCAAGATGTAGTCAAGAGATTATTATGCGTCGTGCTGTTTTTTTTGGGTTTTTTTTGTGGTTTTTTGCCACAAATCGGACCTCTATGATACGCTACATTTCTTTAAAATAGAAAATATAGCATATTTTTCTTTTCTTTCATGTGCACGGTGTTATTGATTTTGTAATGAAATATGATATGTTAGTTACATACCTTGCTTTTCCTGATTCTCGAAATCCCTTAGCAAATGGGTTGCTGGCAATCTTTAAGGTTGTAATCTGTAGATTTATAATAGTTATAATGAGTAAGATAATAGTAACAATAATAATAATAATAATAATAATAATAATAATAATGATAATAATAATAATAATAATAATAATAATAATAATAATAATAATAATAATACAGTGGGGTCCCATTATAACAACTCGGTCCTGGCCGACAAAATATGTACGTAATAACAAAAATTCGTTATATACATTACAAACAATTAAGTATACATATAATTGAAGATTTCAGCAAATGTTGCTATAAAGGGAAATTTTGGTTCCTTCCCAGTTATCTGGTCTACATTTCATACTTTTTAATAAATCTGTGCCGATCTGTATTTTGTAGTAAATGAAACCGCTGTATTCTTAGTTACACAATGGCTGCTGTAATTGAACTCTGATCGATAATTCAATACCGGTCGAAAATATCATTATTACCGTTGCAATGACTGTTCCCAAAAGGTAAAAAAGAGACATGGGAAACATGACTTACTACGGTCATGGTAAGGAAACATGACTTACTACGGTCATGGTAAGGAAACATGACTTACTACTGTCATGGTAAGGAAATATGACTTACTACTGTCATGGTAAGGAAACATGACTTACTACGGTCATGGTAAGGAAACATGACTTACTACGGTCATGGTAAGGAAACATGACTTACTACTGTCATGGTAAGGAAATATGACTTACTACTGTCATGGTAAGGAAATATGACTTACTACTGTCATGGTAAGGAAACATGACTTACTACGGTCATGGTAAGGGAACATGACTTACTACGGTCATGGTAAGGAAACATGACTGTTAACCATCACTACTGTGCATTAAATTTGAGTAATTTCCGACTTCCACTGCATTATATTTTTGCCCTTTTCTTTACTTACGCGAATTATTTATGGAGGGCATTTGGAAAAATGCAATAACTTGTTTGTTTTTAAAGCTGCGGGTATATTTTTGTGTTTGTAGAAATAAAAGAACGGTCACTAACATTATCGACTAGAATTTCGGTGAAAACTTCGGTAAAACCGATACATTCAATCCAGGATCAATTGTCTTTTACTAGGCATAGATTACTCCGCTGCTAACTACTAGTGAGGGGGAGGGGGGAAGCAGAGGTGGACAAATAAAAACATGGGCAGACAACATCAGGGAACGGACAGGACAAGATAATTCCACACTCATCCGCATTCCTGAGGATAGAATTCGCTGGAGGACTCTGTGTGCTGAAGCATCCAATGTTGTACCCCTACGACCCTGAAGGGTTACGAGTTTATTGATTGATGAATATGGCCCGGTCGATCGACACACAGACAATTTAAAAAAAACACACACACACTGCACATTCCTGGAGGCTATATTTTCTAGAGATGCATGTAAACATTGTTCCATTGACGTTATGACCAGTTTATGAGGTAAGTAAAAATATTTCATAAGTAAATATATAAATAACTTATGCAATTGTAGATAAACTCCCATCAGTGTGCGTTTACACCAAATTATTATAAATTATGATGTCAAATTCCAAGTTAATCCTTGTATCAAAACATCCATGCATGACCGGTTATTTCACTCGAACCTTTTTACATGGCGGTAACATGTATCCTGCCAGGGGTCGTGGGAAACGCAGCGATTTCTCGCTCTAACAACAATATTCTCTTATCATTTATTATCATGTCTGATAACATCAGAATCACACAAAAACGATATCGCTAATCTTCACAATGTTGTAGCCATCCGTAGTGATATTTTAATATTTGATAACACAAGTGATGCTGGAGTGAAGTGTCCGCGTGAAGTAACGGCTTGTGCAAGACATTCCTTCAACATATAGTCCTGGGTGATTACGTTCCTCAACTTATCTGAGCTTTTCATTGGCTAAGTTGAGTATTACGTTGTGTCGCCAGTAAATGAAAAGTTCGAATCAGTAGTGTCGGCCAGCTGGTATGATTAATCTGCAGGTTAATCACGAAGGATGGTTTGCGTTAGACAAACAAGGTATCTAACGAATGAAATTACCATTACTGGGAGAAGTTACACAGGTAAATTTGCGCGACTTTTGAACGGTACAGACAAAACAAGAAACTTGAAGATTTAGTCAAGTGTGTGCATGGGAGCTAGCCTCATTGAAGTAGTTTTGTTACACCTTAAATTATGAAATGATCTCTTTATCTCCTGATTTGTGTATTGTGCCATATTGTAGGAACAGTTTTTAGATAAGTATTACCCATTGAAGACGGATATATCGGGCAACTGCCGCAAATAAAATGGCGACACAACGCATGTCGATCTCTTGACTAAATCCTGCTGAAATCTAGTAGACTTTGTTCCTGTTGCAAGAGAGATCTAGTGGGAGTTTGAGAATAAACGATGAAGAAGAAGAAGAGATAGGTATTATATATGTTGATTGTCTTCTTCGCACACCGGACACGTACATAGACACTAAGATCTCCGCACACCGGACACGTACATAGGTGATCAGATATCCGGGACACGTACATAGGTGATCAGATATCCGGAACATGTACAAACGGTGCTCAGATCCCAGGGACATGCACATAAGGTGCTCAGATATCAGGGACACGTACATAGGTGCTCAGATATCCGGGACGCGTACATAAGGTGCTCAGATCTCCGGAACATGAATATAAGGTGCTCAGATCTCAGGGACATGTACATACGGTGCTCAGATCTCCGCCTCAGTAAATCTGAGCAGCATGAACAGTTTTTACTTGCCCCTATCGAAACACGGACATCTGAATATAGGACTTTACTAAAAGAAATATTTACTACGTCACCGATATGGGCGGTTGTTAATGAACATTGCTGTATTTTCTTATGTATTTACCGTTTACCGTCCATGTTTCACATTTTATGAAGAATTGGTTCGATGTAACATCCTGGCATTCGAATTCGCATATGCATTGATTTTAATTAATTCATTCATTTTCCTTTTGTGCTGAAGTTAGCGCATAGGGCAGAGGTCAGATCTCTCCAATTCTGTCTGTTCAAATCTAATCTGTGCAGTTCTTGAATAGTATGAATATTGGTTGTTTTACTTTCTCTAAGTATTGTTCTTCTGAGTCTTTTGGTCTACCCTTTGCTCCTTTGCCTGTAGGTATCCATTCAAGAGATTGGTGGTGTATTCTATTATATCTACGGGTAGGACATGCCCGATGTAGGACCAACGGCGTTTTCTGATAACATCTGTGATGAAATTTTGATGTGTCTCATCGCTGATTTTATCATTCGATTTGAATTCACTCCAATGGGTGTTAATTATCCTACGAAGACATTTGTTCTCGAAACTCAGTAATTTATTTTCTCCAGATATTAGACATTCTGTTAAAGATACTTAGAACAATTAAACCGTAAAAAATTAACCGTAAGACTAGAGTTATCACGATTCGTCTCAAATTATCAGCGACAGACATGCAGACACCAATCTAATCGTGATTACAGCAATTAAGTCGACGATTAGAATGTGCTAGAAGAGATGAGACGTTTAAATGAAGGTGGTGCGCGGATGAAAGTATCATTGAACGGCCGTGTGAATGAGTTGATGACGGACTACAAGCGTTATCTCGAGTGGTCTTGGCGCCAGTTGACTTCCGATAAACGTTCGGGAGATCAAAACTAGACGTGACGATATGGATCATCGTACAAGTGATAAACAGTGTTGTATACTTGTGAAATTGACATATGCAAAAGGGATGTGGAGACATAATCCATTAAGTAGGTTGTACGTCAGCAGATGATGACAGAGTGGACTGATTGTACAAATAAGGCCAAGTTTGCCCGCCACTTTTTTGAGCACATACTACAAGGCCAAGTTTAACCGCCAGTATTTTGTAAAAATCACAAGTCTGTTGTATGAATAGTTAAACTTGTAATGCCGGGCCGACAGTGTAGCTAAGAATAACAACGCCGTACCATTTCACGTGTAGCATAAATCTACTAAAAATGTTTAGGAGGTGGTATTGACCATCGCCGATACTAGAAATTTTGTAAGCATGCTGAAGCTCCGCCTCCCTGTACATGAAATAACTTCATTTTGGTTGTAGCGCTTGTGGATATTGTCTTTGGCGCTTCCGCCCCGTGCGGTCGTCCCAGTTAACCAATGTCTAGCTTCGAAGCTTGTATAGACTATATCATCCTACATTATGTCAATGGGAGGCAAAAACCACACTAAAGACGCCAAGCTGAAATTTTTTAATTATTACCTTACATTTGGTTGTATGGCCTTGTCTTTGATTTTGGCATGCGAACTCGAAGTATATAAATAGTGCCCAACGAAAACCATAACAATTATCAAAAACGTAACGAATGAGGGATTTTTTACTTTCTGTACAGAGGTCTTTAGTCCTGACGGTCTTGACCGAATCAACTTTTTCTGAAATTTCCTCAAGTGGGAATCCTGACTATTCTTTGATAAGGATATGATAATTGCTTACTTATAGCGGAAACTGATATAAGAATACATGCTTTTCAAAATAAAATTTACTGTTGAAGATTGAGCCTAAAATTAAACAGAATATAAAATCAATGTATATGACAGAGCACAAATAAAGCTGGAGGCAACTGTGTTGTGGTTTTTAACGAAGAATGATGTAAAAATATTGAAGTTCTCAGATATGCTGGAGTAAAACGAAAGATTACAGCAAATGTTAGAGGCAGACAATCACGATTTTTTGGGCATGTTATTAGAAAAGTAAAACTTGAACATTTAGTAACAACCGGTAAGATCAAGGGGAGCAGAGACAGAGGAAGACAAAGAGAGAAATTTCTGGATAGGTTGTCACTGTGGCACAAAGGTAAGTCACTAACTGAACTTTGTAATAACACAAGAGACAGAGAGTTGTGCAGAAACATGCAGGCGATAGATTGATTGATTGACGATTGATTGATTGATTGATATATGATAAATTAATAGTCCTGTAGGTCAACAAGTACAACAATCTCCTGGCAGTGGTGAGACGTCACAAACTTCAGTGGTTTGACCCACATGCTGGGTAAGTAAGCCGGTATATACGTAAGGGTGTTGGGAAGGAGGGGGAATCAGAATAAACTTTGTTCTCACTAGGAAGTTAGACAAAAGACAACAATTTCAATCCCTCCCCAGCCCCAATATTTTTCACAAAAAGGCCATCAAATTTCTCACGAAAAAGAGAGTATTGTTCAGTAAAATGGGCGATGACAATTGTGTTTTTAGTTTTAGTTAAGCCTCCCAGCACTCTTTTACAGAAGATCTATCTACAACAGCTAAAAGCATGGTTTTCCTAAACGCTCATATGTGTGGGGGGGGGGGGGAGTTGAGGTTGGAAGTAGAAGAGTTGAACTGGGAATATCTAGAGGTCAGGGAAGAAAAAGTCAATTTTTTGGGGAAATCCCGAAGATCACACAATCAACACCTGACTGGGACTCTGAGTCTACATCAGTGGCGTATCCTGGGGTCTGAAAGAGAGCATGCAACTTTTAAAAAATGATAATTTTCTACTCACCCAGTTATTTGAAGTTCAGTTCTATTCTGCGGCTCTTTCTGCTAAAGTCCTCTGTTACTTTGTTATAAAAGTCATCATTGCCTTTCATCTCTACAAGAAGGTCTTTTTCAATTGACATCATTGATAGAGCAGAAAGACGACATTGCCCCTGCGAGTTCATTATGACATTTTTAATGCGTTTTAATGCAGAAAACGAACGTTCCACTGAAGACGACGATGCAGGAATTGTCAATATTAATTCACAAAGTTTATGAAGTTCTGGAAGACCACTGTGAAGTCCTTTGTTCAAAAGAAATCTATGAACCACAAAGCCAAACGACTTTCTTATATAAATCATTGTTAAATGAACGGACACATTTTGTTCCTTCTCGTTTCAAACTGCTTAACGCAGGAATCGGTCTGCCCATTTTTACCAAGTCCAATTTTTCATTAAATGTTCGCGATTGAAACGGTCGCTCAAATAAATCTACAACAACATCATTAATAGAATCAGCCATAATAACCACCACAGTAAACAAATATACTAAGTTTAGTAATTAACAATAGCAATACACATGTTTCTGTACAAACACAAAATATTAAATATCAGCTGATTAAAATCACGTTTGAAGTTTTGAAATCGAAACTACATCGCTGTGTAAATGTGCGTGTGTGTTGAGTAAGATCACGTGACGTGTACCAAAAGTGACCAGAAATAGCTTACTAAACAAGTGTGTGTGTATGCAATCAAGATTTAAATTGCTTGCATTGTTATCATTAGTTTAACATTCAAATAAAAGTACTAGAACATAGAAATTGCACTGTTTCACACCAGTAAATAATTGTTCATCAATCAATTTATTATTTGCCAGTGCTAAATTGTTATAATAGTGATTGAATCATAAAATGTATTATTTTTTTTTTCATCGCAAGCTTACTCTGGAGACAAGGATTTAAAAAAAACACACAGTATATCACTGCGCTTATATGTAAAGGGACTATTTTAACGAAAGCAACTTTAAAATTGCTTCAGTGTGGCCACTTGCAACTTTCATATGTGTTGCCAGCACTAATTTTCGGAAAAATTCAGATTTGTGAGAAAAATATTTTAAAATATATTTTTGAGCAATGCTGCAAGGGCTAAGTTTGGATGGGGGATAGATCACTGACTGGTTTATCATTTTCGCAACTCTTGAAGGCATGCAATGCTTGCCTTGCTTATGCTTAGTATACGCCACTGGTCTACATACACTGGGATAGCTGCTAGTACGTATGTCGGAGCACTTATGGGAATGCCCCGCGTGCTGTGAAGCCAGTTTCTAATCAAGAGTAAAGAAGTAGAAGAGTAGGGCAGAGAAAAACATGGATTGATAATGTCAAATATTGGATAGGAATAAGTTTCTCCACACACAAACAATGTACTGAGAAACGAGAGGCATTACTAGATCTTTGTGTTCCCTTTTCTGAAGTGGCAACTCTACGAGCCTAAGGAATTATAGGTTTGCTGAAGATGTCGATTCTGACTCAAAACTAACGAATCCACTCCCTGAACCTCCACATAAGTGCGGGCTTTATATAAAATTGCAGGTTTAGCATACTAAATCACATGATTCCTACCTGTTGGTTCTGGTAGGCAGTGACTGCCATAAATGACGTCTGAGGAAACATGATGACGTACTGCTCATTTTCTGACACGTCACTGCTATCTGTATTGGTAACTTCCTCTATTATAACTTGGGGTTGGAACTTCTGCATTGACACGAGAGATATCTGAAATGACATTAAATTATTAATTGTAAAACATTTCATCAACATTTATTTTGCAGTCATCAACTTAAAAATGAAGCCCAAGGCTAGATTCATGGCGTGGACTATTCCTTTTAAAAATGTTGGATAGTATATTTTAAAAATAAAAACATGACGTGGCCACAGTAAGGCACGTGACTTTTATCACGCGCAGCCCCAACTCCCTAACACACAAGCCGTACGCAGCCTCAACCCTAACGTGATGCATGCAGTATTGACAGTCTTTCTTCAGACACTTATTTAGAGATGTTCAGAAAAATGAAAAATGCGGATATGTCACACCGAAATAAGTAAACATCGCAACAAGGCTCATACCCACGAGACAATGCATTCTGTTCTCTGGACTACATCCTGTTAATCTGAAGGAGTTTGAAAATAAATTCTAAAGAGTACTCTTAGGAAGAAAAGTAAGGTCGGGGCTTCCATATAGTTTATTTCTAGTATTTTTTAAGTGTACGGTCTCAAACTCCTGCTCGTAGCAGCACAAGAGACCCCCTAGATTTCTAACAGTATATAGTACATCGAACGTAAATATGTTGTGTCATTGTATTAGTTGCGGCAATAGTCCAACACATCCGACTTTGGATGTATGTCAATACCTTATATCTGAGACATTTAAAGTCTTCTTTCTGTAGTTATTTTCTTGTCCTTTTGTAATATATTTAGATGTTACTATAAAAATGTAACACACATCTACTTAACGAAATGGAAGCCTAAAGGGGCGGCTTATCGCATGTAAAATATTGTGATGCCATTTTTGCCTGTGCCAAAAATCCACGCTCATCGGAAGTTCTATTGTGTGCACAATTTATACACACATTCACCACACTCAAACAAAGATCAGAGGCGTGGTGGAATTTTATGGGAGACGGTGATAGCATCCATATAACCCTGAAGGGTAATGTGTTTGATGACGATACACAAATTGTACACATCGTAATCATGGATTGTACACATTGTATGCACAGATTGTACACATCGTATGCACAGATTGTACACATCGTATGCACAGATTGTACACATTGTATGCACAGATTGTACACATTGTATGCACAGATTGTACACAACGTATGCACAGATTGTACACATTGTATGCACAGATTGTACACATTGTATGCACAGATTGTAAACATTGTATGCACAGATTGTACATATCGTATGCACAGATTGTACACATCGTATGCACAGATTGTACACATTGTATGCACAGATTGTACACATTGTATGCACAGATTGTACACATCGTATGCACAGATTGTACACATCGTATGCACAGATTGTACACATTGTATGCACAGATTGTACACATTGTATGCACAGATTGTACACATTGTATGCACAGATTGTACACATTGTATGCACAGATTGTACACATATTTAACTGATGTAACAATGTGCTATTTTTCGTACTCAGAAGTGTCATAAAGAGTGCTGGAAACTAAATTTAAATATACTTACTTGTCCAGCTTTGCAGTGGTCAGTATTGGTAAATATACTTACTTGTCCAGCTTTGCATTGGTCAGTATTGGTAAATATACTTACTTGTCCAGCTTTGCATTGGTCAGTATTGGCAAATGCACTTACTTGTCCAGCTTTGCATTGGTCAGTATTTGCAAATATACTTACTTCTCCAGCTTTGCATTGGTCAGTATTGGCAAATGCACTTACCAGTCTAGCTATGCATTGGTCAGTATTGGCAAATACACTTACTAGTCCAACTTTGCATGGGTCAGTGTTGGTAAATATACTTACTTGTCCAGCTTTACATGGGTCAGTGTTGGTTAGTTTCAGTCTCTCGAAGGAAACAATTTGTGAGCAAATAGTCTGACCACTGATAGGTCCTTCTGGTGTTCTATGAGCTTGAGGTGAGGTCACCGTATCTCCTGAACCGGACACCATCCACCGAGAGCTAGAGAAATAATAAAAGAATGTTTTTGATTATAGATGACATGATTCTTTGTCTTCTATATATGCACAGTAACATCCTGTTATAGCGCATACGTTTATAACACCTTTCCCTATTTAACAACACTTTTCAAAATTCCTTATTATTTTTATTCTTTATTTCATATAATTGTCTATACCGAATTTCTGTTATTACATACATATTTCATCCTTCCAGAACAAGTTGTTATAACGGAATTCAACTGTATAATGACATACAATGAATACGACCATACGACCAATACTCATACGAAAAGAATCGGTTATCAAGGATCAGGAACTTTGCTAGGATGTCACACCCTTGAACCATTTTACACTATTATAGATGAAAAATGTATAAACCGTGCATATACCATCCCTTCTCTAGTAAAGTCCTGCGTTCTAATAATCAGTCGCATCAGCCAAGATGAATGACGCTGCGTGAGGTGTTGTTTGCGTTTCTATGTTAATAACCCCAGGAAATGCGAGCGTTTAGCTCTTACTAAACATGTACAGTGGGGTGGTGTTTCTAAGCTTTCTTTCACACCCAGGAAAACGCAGGACTATTCTATTGGTTTGTATTTAGGGATCCCTAGAGAGTTCTTTCACATACAGAAGACTTCATCAACCAATGGTATACAATGCTTTGAGAAGTTCCCTAGAGGTTTTAGCACAGACAGTACCCAATTACATTTGTGAATATGCGGCACTTAGGCACGACATATCGGTCAATGACAGATAATACAAGTAAGACATAGGAGAACACAAGTAAGACATAGGATAATACAAGTAAGACATAGGAGAATACAAGTAAGACATATGAGAATACAAGTAAGACATATGAGAATACAAGTAAGACATATGAGAATACAAGTAAGACATAGGAGAATACAAGTAAGACATAGGAGAATACAAGTAAGACATATGAGAATACAAGTAAGACATATGAGAATACAAGTAAGACATAGGAGAATACAAGTAAGACATAGGATAATAAAAGTAAGACATAGGAGAATACAAGTAAGACATATGAGAATACAAGTAATACATAGGATAATACAAGTAAGACATAGGAGAATACAAGTAAGACATATGAGAATACAAGTAAGACATATGAGAATACAAGTAAGACATATGAGAATACAAGTAAGACATATGAGAATACAAGTAAGACATAGGAGAATACAAGTAAGACATAGGAGAATACAAGTAAGACATATGAGAATACAAGTAAGACATATGAGAATACAAGTAAGACATATGAGAATACAAGTAAGACATAGGATAATACAAGTAAGACATATGAGAATACAAGTAAGACATAGGAGAATACAAGTAAGACATAGGAGAATACAAGTAAGACATAGGATAATACAAGTAAGACATAGGAGAATACAAGTAAGACATATGAGAATACAAGTAAGACATAGGAGAATACAAGTAAGACATATGAGAATACAAGTAAGACATAGGATAATACAAGCAAGACATAGGAGAATACAAGTAAGACATATGAGAATACAAGTAAGACATATGAGAATACAAGTAAGACATAGGAGAATACAAACCTGTGGTAAATATATCTGTATTTTCTTGTGTCTGGTTGAAGAAAGTCAATCCGGACAATGTACATCTTATCCGGATTAAGTCCAGTGATTCTGAGTTTCAAAGCCGGAAACATACGCCTGAAATTTGTGTAAATAATCTGTGTAAATAATCTGTGTAAATAATATGTGTAAATAATTTGTGTAAATAAGTTGTGTATCTATGTAAATAAATTGAGTTAATAAATTATGTAATAAATTGAGTGTAAATATGGGATGTCCATACATTACGTCATAATTAGTGTGGAGTGAAATTTTTGACAAAAGTTCATGTCAACAATGCTGTTTTTATGCACCAATTTATTTGCTTGAATTTAAAACATTTTTATAAAAGTGCAAAACTTTATGATAATTTGTGCGCAAAATTTCTTGTTTTCTTAACTTTTTCTGCTAAATTTCTTTTTACGCTTTCTCAACATGTTTTTCTTACATAATTACGCAGGGAGGAGTATGTTCATGCATTCTTGAAAGCTGTTGACAAAGGGGAGGGGAGGAAAGAGGTTAATAAATTGAGAAAAACCCACCGAAGACGGATGTGTCGGGCCATTAGATCAAATAAAACAGCGACACAACGCATTTACATTTTCTGGACTACATCCTGCTGAAAATCTAGTAGGATCATTGTCTTGCTACAAGAGAGATATAGCGGTAGTTTGAGAATTAACGTTGAAGAAGAGGAAGAAAATTGAGAAGAAATTGTTGACGCAAGCTATGGAACCCGCTTTTAGAAAAAGACAATGCATCTCTTTAAAAAAAAAAACAGTACTATCTCTTATAAAAAAACAGTACCATCTCTTAGAAAAAAAAACAGAACAGCTTTTAGAAAAACAAATTACATCTTTTAGAGAAACACTGCATTTTTCATATAAACAACACAGCTTGTCGAAAAACAACAAAATATTTAGAAAAAACAACACAGCTTTTAGAAGAAAAAAAAACACAGCTTTTGGATAAAACAATACAGCTTTTAGAAAAATGCAATAGGTCTACAACTTTTAGAAAAACAACAACAAATATAGATATAAATTTTGATCATATGAAGACAACATAAAATAAAGCTGGAATCAAAGAGGTAGATAGAGACAGTAAATATAGATTGATGCAGGCATACAGAGGCAACAAGATTTGGTAGAATTCATACCTTCCTGATTTTGTAATGATCATTTCTGTCCCTAAGCGATGAAAGGAATCCCATAGCTCGGCGTGGCAAAGTTCAGCAACGATAGAATTCTGAGACCCATGGGAATCTAATAATAATAATAATAATAGTAATAATAATAATAATAATAATAATAATAATAATAATAATAATATTAACAATAACAATGACAATGATAATAATAATAATAGTAATATTAATAATTACAATACCGTAATAGTAATGATAATAATAATAATGCTGATAATAATAACGATGATAATAATAATAATAATAATTTTAATTATAATAATACTAATAATAATAATGATAACTATATATTTATTATTATTATAATAGTAATATTAATAATGATAATAATAATTGTAACATTGAGAATAATAATAGTTGTAATAATTACAATTATAATACAAGTAATAATAATAATAGTAATAATAATAATAGTATTAATAGTAATGATGTGATGATGTTCGTCCGTCGTGATCGACGATGACCAAAAACTCAACCATAATAATAATAACAATAAATAATAAAATAATAAAGTTAATAGTGCGTTTTTAAATGACTAGCAAGTCCAATGCGCGCACAAAATGTTCTAATAGTAATAATAGTAACAAGCAATGTGTGATAATTGTAATGTAATAAGCTGAGGGGAAGCACCCTCGCACCGTGGTTAAGCCAATAACCTTACACCATGAGGTGGTTTATTCGTTTGTTAAGTCTTGTTTGCTAGTGCATTTTTCTCGAAAATCACTGATGATAATTGTTGTTTTAATCTACGTAATTACGCAAATAATTGCTACTATGGGCAGGATTCGTTGAGATCGGTGAGTACCCATAGGGAAATCCGAATACAATGATGTCAGTTATCTACGTCTTCTGAGCCTATTTTAAACAATAAACTGATGATGACGGTCGTTTGTTTCTGTACAGACGATCTGAAAGAAGGTCAGTGTTAAAGTTGCATGTGTTCTTCTTGTGTTACAACGTGCTTATATATCTAAAGTTTTGTCTCTTCTATAAACTTGAATGTGTTTTGTAATAACCAGTACAGAGCTTAGAAAACATTTTCTTTCAATGTTGTTTCTCTTGGTTAGTGTATTTGCCTCAGCATTTCATATTCCGGACATTCCTGAACGATATTCTCTCCTGTCTGAGGTACCTGTTCATAAGTACACATGGCCATGTTACTATTCTTGAACTTTCTACACATGTGACTGCGGAAATCAGTTGTGTTCTGAGGCGTAGAATTACAAATTTGTTTGGTATGTTCCTAATTTTATTGTCATCTTGTATTGATGTTGGCTTTCGATTTGCTTTGATCATCGGTTTCTTTTGATGGTACATTATTCGAACATCTGGTCAATCATCTGGAGCTCCTTTCTGGGCCAGACGATTTGCTTTTTCTGTCCAGGTAACCTGCAATGCGATGGTATCAAATGCATACTTTGTGCTGTATGCCTAATTTGGTCAGCAGTATATGCAGGTCTAGAAGCTTTCTGGGCTAGACCCTGAAGTGCGTGTAGTGGTGATCTTGTATCTGTCAGGAATACTATAGACTGTGTGCCAAGAGTGAAGTTCAGCAGTGTTTTAGCTGCCACAATCATTGTCTGGTTTCTGTATTATAATAATGACATAATATTTCGGTTGGAGTTACATGTCGATTACAAAACTCTCAAATTGATATCTCGAGACATATTTTGCCGATAGTTAATGAACAGGGACAAGAAAAACGTCGCTATTTTCCACCTCCTTCATCGGGACAGGCTATACAATGACCCTACGGAGTTGCTCGTCAATTATACAGTCCCTTTGAGTCATATGGAATCATCCTGCACGAATGATAAAATTGGACTTTTGCAGTAATTTTAATTGCTGACAACACAAAATGTCCAAAACAAATTACGGGAGAATCTAAATAATGTGAGTTTTGAAGAATGATAGCTAATGAGTCAACACGAATATATGTGTGTAAACAGAAGACTCCCATCTACATAGATCGATAGCTGACGAGTCAACGCGAATGTGTCTGTGTGACAGAAGACTCCCATCTACATAGATCGATAGCTGACGAGTCAACGCGAATGTGTCTGTGTGACAGAAGACTCCCATCTACATAGATCGATAGCTGACGAGTCAACGCGAATGTGTATGTGTGACAGAAGACTCCCATCTACATAGATCGATAGCTGAAGAGTCAACGCGAATGTGTATGTGTGACAGAAGACTCCCATCTACATAGATCGATAGCTAACGAGTCAACGCGAATGTGTCTGTGTGACAGAAGACTCCCATCTACATAGATCGATAGCTGACGAGTCAACGCGAATGTGTCTGTGTGACAGAAGACTCCCATCTACATAGATCGATAGCTGACGAGTCAACGCGAATGTGTCTGTGTGACAGAAGACTCCCATCTACATAGATCGATAGCTGACGAGTCAACGCGAATGTGTCTGTGTGACAAGACTCCCATCTACATAGATCGATAGCTGACGAGTCAACGCGAATGTGTCTGTGTGACAGAAGACTCCCATCTACATAGATCGATAGCTGACGAGTCAACGCGAATGTGTATGTGTGACAGAAGACTCCCATCTACATAGATCGATAGCTGACGAGTCAACGCGAATGTGTATGTGTGACAGAAGACTCCCATCTACATAGGAGTCTTAGCTGACGAGTCAATGCGAATGTGTATGTGTGACAGAAGACTCCCATCTACATAGATCGATAGCTGACGAGTCAACGCGAATGTGTATGTGTGACAGAAGACTCCCCTCTACATAGATCTCATCTCCGTGCGGTACGATCACGCGCCAATTATTTCCAAGAAATTGGAATGATCGTAAAATCGTTTAATTCTGGTTTTCGGTTGTCCTATATCTCAAATATGTGCTGCTTTTTGTGTGCCTTGTATCGGATGATTGTTTACAGAAGAAGAGTACTTTCTTGAAGATGCGATCTTTTGGCGTTCTGTTTTCACATGGTCATCACTTATTAAACGTTCATTTCCGAGGATCAAGTATGCGGATGGTTTTTGAGCGGTACTGCAATACTTCCAAATTAGCCACGATGCAAAGGTAAATGTAATATAAGTTATGAACCAGCGTCACAGCACACGGTTTCCCATAAGTGTTTCAGCTGCCAAGTCTATGGTTGCATAGAAATTGCCTGACAGCACACGGTTTCCCATAAGTGTTTCAGCTGCCAAGTCTATGGTTGCATAGAATTTGCCTGATTGCAATCGTCCATAACAGTTGCTCAGTAGCGATAGCGAAATACCTCCAACTTCCCACAGCATGAGTCCTGGTACACTACTTCCTGATGGATGGGGATACCACAGGAGTTATTATTATTTCAAATCACGAACAGCGAGTGGATTCGAAACCGAGATTTGCTAGTCAGCGGGCGAATGACTTAACGTTACACAAAACGCGGTTCCCTGTCTCCATGTTCTGCTCTATGATGTTCGGTACTTGTCTAGGAAGAAATCTCATATGAAATAAGTTCTATCTATTTCCTGTTTCCATGTTTCTGACACCAGTACAACAATATTCTTCGCAGAGAGGTTATTTCTTCTTCTTCATATTCTTCTGCTTTCAGGAATCCTTTAGTCTTGCTAGACCTCCAGACCAGTAGCTAGTTCGAAGCTCCAGTATTCTCAAAGACTGCCCCAAAGTTTTTACCCCAGTTCAGTCAATTGTGGTCATGTCTTTCTTCACAGAGAGGTTGAATAAACCAGGATTATTGAGTAGTAAACTGCATTCATTAATTATGTTAAAACACACCAGGTAATAAGATCAACATATTAAATTACACCAGGTAATAAGATCAACAGAATAAATTACATCAGGTAATAAGATCTATAGATCTTCGTGTTTCGCACATATTTTGATTTTGAAAACCATCAGGAGCGGGGGGGGGGGAATTGGGGGAATTAGGAGGGGGATTACTAATTTTTCAGTGTGACTCTTAGTATTAAATGTAATATTATGATTTTCTAAGGAGGATGGGGGATTGGTGGGAGGATATAATCTTCAAATATCGCCCTCCCCTCTATCTACAGCTTAATATGTATCACAAACGATCTCAAACAATAGCATAAAAGCACAAACAATCACCTATAATAACATACAATCACAAACAATCACATGAAATCGCATGAAATCACAAACAATCACGTAAAATCAATACAATCACATAAAATATCCGACAATCACATATAATTAAATACAATCGCATACAATCCTAACCAATCAAATTCAATCCCTTGCAATCACACATAATCATTAATCACCTCATACAATCAAATACAATCACAAACAATCACATACAATCACATATAATCACTAATAGTAACATATAATCATATAAAACACATACAATCACAAACGATCACTAGCAATTGCATACAATCACACAATATCACATACTGTCGCATACAATCACTTACGGTCACATACAATCACATATAATCCTGCAAACATGTGCTGAAACAGATGTTTCCGACCTTTTACCATACGGTCTATATGGAAGCATGGATGCGGTCAGTACTGGAGTTTTGTAAACGTTCCATCTCAAACTACCGATGGACCTCTCAATCAACGTACTCGATTTTCAGCAGGATGTAGTCTTTGAAAGCTTATGCGCTGTTTCACGTGTTTGTTTTTGTTTGTGTTTTGTTGATTTTTTTATTGGCGCAAACGGTCAGAGTTTGACCGATGATTTTGACCACTTCCTCTGAGCGGCGGAGGGCTGTGGACCATATTACTAGTAGGTCAGTCTGTACTTTGTAAGTTGTTTAACAGCATAGATCGCACAGCAAGCTAAGAGGTTTTAATGCCCTACCATCCAGCTATCTGAAGTTGTCAAGATGCTATTTGATTGTTTATTATAAAATATATAATATCAGATATTCTTCAGCGTTCTTTCTCGAATTCCTGCCGATTAGCAGGATGTAGTACCGAGAAAAAATTCTTTCTGTCATGGTTTACAGCTTGACTGTATTATCTTGAGCGTTTCGACCGACGCATCTAACTTCAGTGACAGAACACATATGTAATATTACGACAGGGGGAGATAAGTGCAGAAAATAAAATTGTCGTTCTTTAAAAAAAACATGGAATACAACTCACCCACGACAGACGTTATTCCTAGATGATGGCAGAAGGATATCTCGCCATGGCAGAAACAAGTTGTTGAAATGGCTGATGGTGGACTTGTCAAATATTTTAGGCAAGAAGAGGTTGAATCCGATCGAAGTTTTTCTTCAGAAAACTCCTTATTAATTTCAAATGGAAACTCATAATAACCCACGTCTGGTACATTACGTCTGCGCGAGTCTTCTATGAAAGTCTGATGTTTGGATTCCGAATATGAATGTATTATTTTTTCTTCAAAGTTTGGTTTGCAATTTCCTTGGAAAACTAACACATCCTGAGAAATTTTATCCCGGTATATTGGCAAATCTTGTTTGATATATTTACGCGACATTGAATTACTAATAAGTAGATCTGGGGTGAGTTCATCTTCAGTGTCTGACCCACGTTTACTTTCAAATTCTTGACTTCTATCATAAAATTGATTGTCCAGACGTAATTTTTCAATTTGATTAGGAGATATTCGTGGATAAGTTGTCGTAAACGGTTCTGTGTTTGTTCCCTCGTCTAATATCTTTTTAGACGAAGATCTAAGCAGGTTATCGACAGAAAAGGCTTGAGCCCGACAACTTAATGCCATGATTTGAGTCTATTAAATTCCTGAATTCGTGTTTGATTTATTTCTTGTCTTACCAGACATGACTATCGCAGATGTCCGCATACAGAGATCATGTACATTTTTCTAGAAAAATTTCTAAAAATGTGCAGCTAAATATAATTGTAAAAAGAAACCCCGACACAATTTTACAGCATTTCGCAACGCGATTTCTGTTTAACTGGATACATCCAGATAGATCCTCGGATGGTTAACAAAAAGGTCTAAAGACAATGAAACGTCTTGTTTCTCAAATACATGTTGAATTTCTTCATTGATATGTAACTATTTTCTAAGTTTGCAGTGTCTGGTTCTGAAACAATTCGTACAAACTGTCTTATTTAATGAAGATATTTATCTACTGCTAATGACCTAAAAAGGTTATGAAGATGTTTGGAAAACCAATCGTATTGTTCATACAGCTTTCATTATCTGTGAAGTGTTTGACAAGAGAAACATCGCAGCCCAAGTCCTTCATAAACTAACCAATCGTTGAGATGTTGAATACTTCTAGCTGTCACTCGCTCTTTTGTAGTTTTGTTTTGGAAAATTACGCTTTTCAAGAAAGTTGGATGGAAGCCATTTGTAGAGAAGTTTCAGTACACATACCTGGCACGAGATACATGGTTGAGGTTAAATAAGGATCAAGTTCCAATAGAAATATTTAAAATAAGGTACCCGGTTAAACCAAGAAGGGATATGTTCCATTAGATATATTTGAAAAAAGTCACATGGTTAAAAGAAAGAGTAAGAACCATTACACATATTTGAAATAAAATACCTGGTTAAAGATGGAACAAGTATCATTAAACATATTTGAAATAAAGTACCTGGTTAAAGAGATTCAAGTTTCATTAAACATATTTGAAATAAGTACCTGGTTAAAGATGGAACAAATATCACTAAACATATTTGAAATAAAGTACCTGGTTAAAGAGATTCAAGTTTCATTAAACATATTTGAAATAAAGTACCTGGTTAAAGATGGAACAAATATCACTAAACATATTTGAAATAAAGTACCTGGTTAAAGATGGAACAAGTATCACTAAACATATTTGAAATAAAGTACCTGGTTAAAGATGGGGCAAGTTTCACTAAACATATTTGAAATAAAGTACCTGGTTAAAGATGGGACAAGTATCACTAAACATATTTGAAATAAAGTACCTGGTTAAAGAGATTCAAGTTTCATTAAACATATTTGAAATAAAGTACCTGGTTAAAGATGGAACAAATATCACTAAACATATTTGAAATAAAGTACCTGGTTAAAGATGGAACAAGTATCACTAAACATATTTGAAATAAAGTACCTGGTTAAAGATGGGGCAAGTTTCACTAAACATATTTGAAATAAAGTACCTGGTTAAAGATGGGACAAGTTTCCATAAACATATTTGAAATAAAGTACCTGGTTAAAGATGGGGCAAGTTTCTCTAAACATATTTGAAGTACTTCACCTGTTTATTGTTAGAATGTGGTTGCTTGTACATGATGTGAAATACTTCACCTGTTTATTGTTAGAATGTGGTTGCTTGTACATGCTGTGAAATACTTCACCTGTTTATTGTTAGAATGTGGTTGCTTGTACATGCTGTGAAATACTTCACCTGTTTATTGTTAGAATGTGGTTGCTTGTACATGCTGTGAAATACTTCACCTGTTTATTGTTAGAATGTGGTTGCTTGTACATGCTGTGAAATACTTCACCTGTTTATTGTTAGAATGTGGATGCTTGTACATGCTGTGAAATACTTCACCTGTTTATTGTTAGAATGTGGATGCATGTACATGCTGTGAAATACTTCACCTGTTTATTGTTAGAATGTGGATGCTTGTACATGCTGTGAAATACTTCACCTGTTTATTGTTAGAATGTGGATGCTTGTACATGCTGTGAAATACTTCACCTGTTTATTGTTAGAATGTGGATGCTTGTACATGCTGTGAAATACTTCACCTGTTTATTGTTAGAATGTGTATGCTTGTACATGATGTGAAATACTTCACCTGTTTATTGTTAGAATGTGGATGCTTGTACATGATGTGAAATACTCTCTGTGGCTCACATTAGTCTTGTAAGTCACATGGACATCAAGTCTATGGATCATAGATTACATGTGTCATGGCGCCCGAATAATAATATCATCTGATAAGATTGGGAGGTGCCTACTATTGTTTGTTTGTTTTTTACTGGTTTAAGGTCTCTACTTGCTAAGACACGATGCTTTCAACCTAAGACCAGTGTCCATTTTGGCTATAGGCTGGTTTATATCTTTTTTTTTGGGACCTTATGGTCAAAGAACTAGAACGAAACTGTGCTTATTACGAACATGTGTGTTTCCAGTGATGACATATGGATGCGAAGCGTGGACATTATATAAAACATTATCTAAAAGAATAACATCGTTTGAATTAAAGTGCTACAGAAGAGTTCTGAATATACCATGGACATCAAGAAAAACAAACCAGGTGGTACTGGGCACAGTCAGCGTCCAAGAGGGCTGGCTTCTGAACACCATATTAAAGAAAAAGCTAGGTTTCTATTCGGTCACGTTAAGATACATGGTGGTATGAGGAGGGTGTTTTTGGAGGGGATGATAGAAGGTAACAGGGGTAAAGGCTGACCAAGACGCTGTTGGACAGAAGACATACATGAATACTTGCATATATCCCTAAAGGAGACTGGAAAACTTGCTCAAGACCAAGGAGAATTCAATAGAGCCATAAGGAAGACTACTTTCTGGAATGAATATGTCACATGATGATGATGATGGTGAGATACGAAATTATATTATAGTGCATGTAATTTTTTTTCGATAGAACATCCATTGTTTCTGGAGTCTTTGTTGAGTGTTTCTCAGTTTAAGTGACTTTTGTGTTTTTTTTGTGTTAGAGGAGTAAGGAAAGTAAATTTATCCATAACATTTATAAATGCTGTAGGGGTGCGAGATGTTAGCGCTCTTACATTTCAGTGGCTCTGCTATATGAGGGCAGTAGCCTTCTTCCCCCCCCCCCTCGAAGTCTTTTCTTCCTGGATTAATCTGGTACCCATTTAAGGCTGGGTTGACCCGCGACCCGTTATGATCTGAAAAACATTTCCCCTTCCACTGGAGAATAAACCCAGGGCCACTAATATGCGAACCTTTTGCGCTAACCACTGATCTACGTGGCCCCCTAAAGTGAAGCCCTGAAAAGGACATTTGGAAGCCCTGATGGTGAAATAATCCCTTTAGCTGTGGACAGGTAACCCCTCACAGCCCATGGCTTTATGACAAAAGCACAGAATCTTCTCAGTTGTGTAGCCGAGGCCACACCCGATCACTATGTAATGGACGAACAGCAATACTTTGTGTCATCTGGTAACGCCGATCAACGAAAAGCATCGAAATATAATCGAAAATATGAGATCAAAAAGTTGTATGGCTTCTGTTGATGGTTCTTATACTGGCGGTTAGTCTTTTGTTGGTCAGTCAACTAGCTACATTTAGATTAACACTCTTGTCCTAGTTTTCCTATGTCGCGGAGAGATACATATCGTGTCTCGTACGGTCAAGCTACCACAATCATTGACGGCCAAGGTATCATATTCAACGACAGCCATGGTATTATATTCATGAATGACCAAGATACCATTTAAATGGATGACCAAGATACTATATTCATGGATGGCCAAGGTATCATATTCATAGATGGCTAAGTTACCATTTTCATTGGTTGAAAAGGTACCCTATATATTTTCTGCCGCACAGGATTGTGCATCCGAATATTTCAGGAAACAATAACATCCCATTGACATAAAATATTTCATTAAAAATCACTACAGTCCAAAACATCTGAATAGGATATGCTACAAACTTCTGCGGTCTTAGAGTAAGCACTAGAGGGATACTCCGTAATAAATAGTGGAAAGAATACAAACCCCAAACTGGAGTAAAATGCAACTCAAATTAAAATAATACCAGAAACCCGACCTCCACTTTTGTGTTATCATTGAAAGCTCTCATATAACCAAATATAACTAACGTCCTCAGTTAATTAAAGCACGCATTTCCAGTGTTTTGCTGGACCCCGAGAGGGAAGCAATGAATAGCAACACTGTTAACCTTCCAAAATGTTGTAAGAGAAAACTAAGGAGATGTTGGGGTGGAGTTGGCTGTCACAACCTGTTTAGGGTCAAAGTGACCCATAAGCCATGCTGAAATCTGATGTGTCAGGCCGAAATATAGACATTTGATATACATGTATATGCAGAAACAAATTTTTGCTTTGCGTAGAGATCGCAGCTAAGCTGTAAACCTTGGCAAAGCGTATTCCGTTCTCCCAGCTACAACCTGTTAATCTGCAATAGTGTGAGAGAAAAGACAGACGAAGAAAGATGCCAACACGACAATTACGAAACACCTTACATTTTACACCCCCCCCCCAATGCCTGTAGATAGGAACGTTCAATCCTCTACCACCGCATTAGCAAATAGTAACAAGATGTGTAGAGCTAGGAAGTAGGCCATAATGTAGATCAAAAGCCCCCCCCCCCATTCCAGATTTTCCGAAATAAAAGGTAATCAAATTTTTCTTCAAAAACATCTGCTACACGTACGAATGCATTTTTTTATGAACCCCCTCCTCTAAGAGAGATTATATCTACGGCCCTGTCCCCTACAAAACAAAAGATGTAATAAAAAGTACATCTACTTATGGTATAGTTAGCATGTGTTCCGCAGGTAGTTTAACTGATCTGCCCGAGAGTCTCAAAGAGTCTTGAGTCAGGAACTGCTATGTCTTCAACCCGAAGACACTCCATTGAGTCTTCTAGTATTTACATTTATTTTGTCATTTTCGGTATTTATATCACCATAAAGATGGTTCCGATCAAAAGTGTAATATATCCACATTACTTCAGGAATGACTTTAATGTGTTAGGATATCAATTTTGTAAGTTATTGATAAGTTTTGAACATTGGGGTATATGACGCCATTTTCCCTTACATTTTGTACATACATTTTCACGCCAACTTATTTTCGTAAAAGTATAACTTTTTTTATTTTCTTTGGTCGCAGTAAGTATTGAAATCCGACATGTCAGTTGCTAAATACTGATATTGAGCTTCGTGCTAGCAAATTTGCGCCATTTTGTAAGACTTACGTAAAACACAGGTTTATATATCGTCTCAATGGGACACCATAGACTATATCTAAAACTAGTGGGTAATGATGGGCAATGATGAGCACACAAGAAATCATAAAAATTACAATACACAAATCATATTCAACGTTTCAACCAAAAGGTCTATATCAAGACACAAACAAAACATTAAAAGACGACGAATAGAAAAATTATCACAACGTCCAACGGAAATATGGAAAGGATATGATTTCTATATTTCCGTTGGACGTTGTGATAATTTTTCTATTCGTCGTCTTTTAATGTTTTGTTTGTGTCTTGATAAAGACCTTTTGGTTGAAACGTTGAATATGATTTGTGTATTGTAATTTTTATGATTTCTTGTGTGCTCATCATTGCCCATCATTACCCACTAGTTTTAGATATAGTCTATGGTGTCCCATTGAGACGATATATAAACCTGTGTTTTACGTAAGTCTAATTGTTGTTACGTTTCACGCAGTTACCTTGTATTGATTGTCATATTGCCATTTTGTAAGAGAAATTAGCCACATTTTCGGCCGACATTATAGACAATCTCATGGGTGGATGTGGAATTTTCTTTTAAATTACGAATTTTGTTGACAAAAATATGCCTATATACTATAAAATTTTGTGTTTGTAATTGGATTATTTACAGCACTGGTACAGTGTGAGTGGAAGTTATTGATTCTGATATTTGGTAAGTTCAAATGTGTCCCAAATAATTTTCATTTCTAATTTCCAGCATTGTATTTTATTTGTAAAATTAATTGCTAACTAAAAATTTAATTAAAAAAATTAACTTGTGATAATCATATTCTCTGTCCAATTCTTTTTAAAAATATATATATAAAGTGACATATTATTTTCAGAACGTTGTCTTCGTCGTGGATACTCTGAGTGCCTCTCTGTTCCGGGCAAATAGGCCTGAATTGGCCAGAGACATGTACATACATTCTTCGATGTCGCTGGTCCATCGTCCTCTTGCTCTTTTCCTCTTCTCCTGCCTGCCATTCTGCCTTCTAGACTCAGCCTTTCGATACCATCATGTCGCTTCAAGTGTCCAAAATAGCGTCCTTCTTATGATGGTATTTAGAAACCACCTTTCATTTAGTTTCAGTAATTTCAAAACTTCAATGTTCTTCTTTTTCTCTGCCCATGATATTCGTAGGATCTTTCTGTAAAACTTCATTTCAAATGAATTTATTCTTTTAGATATCGTTTTGTTTGAAGTCCAAGTCTCGCATTCAAATGTTGCCACTTGGAAAACACATGATCTTAAAAGGGTGAATTTTAATATCATGTGTTTTCCCAGTGGCAACATATATTGATATTGCATTATAATGTACATATATGTATATTTAGAAGAACTATTTCTTGTTCCTGCGATGGATGTGAAAAAAATTGAATAAATTTAATTCATTCCAAACGCTAATAATACCCAGTCGCGAATCCGAAATGTAACTAATGTTAGCAAACCAATCACCCCACTCCCCCCTCTTCTCTTCCCCTCTTCCCCCCCCCCCAGCATCGAAAGAACATAATATGTGGGAAAGTTAAGCTTGTTGCCCAGTGGTTAACAAAATGTATGACTTAGAAAGGAGATATGTAACGATGAGTCCGTGATAACATTCATGAAGATGATACTGTTGACGGGATACATTGTAGTTGAGTGTACTTGAAAAACTTGAGAGATTAATCATTTCTTTACCAGTCCACACTGAAACATTCTCACGGCTGTCATAAAAGGAAACGGTCATACAATTTGGTATTGTGTCTTATTCAGGACCCAGCAATCAACTGCAATTTATTTTGCTGATGTGATTTTTTTTCTTTGCAATATTTACGTGCCATTAGTTGTCATTACTTTCTGAATGGTACGCCCAATTGTTTGCAACTTAAATCGAGCCGAAATGAAACTTAATTGAGGTATACACGTTTCTGTTAAACAGAACCGAAAATTTTATATTTTTATGTTTATTTTCTCTTCCTTATTCTTGTTATTGTCTTGCTATACAATTTCCATTGTCTTCTTCATAGCTACCTTCCCAGTTTGAATTGATCTATTTCATATATTTTTTGTTTCCTTTTTTTCGGTCATCTCGATAAGACCTACTGGTCGAAATCTCGAGTTCTAATATTTATATGATGTAAGACTACATTTTAATCCATTATTTTTCTTATACTCATGTGCTGAAATCGAACCAGGCATCTGGGTGTGCGAAGCGCTCGTATCAGCCGCGGAGAGTCATCATACAATGACAGATTCTTCAGCGTGTCTTGATATTGGCGCAAATAAAACGTGGACACAGCGTAGTTCCATTCTCTCGGCTACACGTTGATGGAAATCTATTAGAATCAGTAAAATAATTGATGAGTGATCTGCAGGAGTTTGAGAATGAAAGAGGGAAATAAATAACACATTCCGCAATTTCGAATAATCGTATTCTTCTGAATTTATTTTGAAAACACTCGACAGCTTGCAGGATGCAGTTCGGATATATTGAGAACCATCGAGAGCTTGCAGGATGCAGTCCGGACATATTAAGAACCATTGACAGCTTGCAGGATGCAGTTCGGACAAATAAATGAACCAAGTCGTGGTTTATATTGTGGCTGTGATAACTTCTGATTATTGTAACATCCATTTTCAGGACGCCATTTTAATTAAATCACTACGATTGTCTACAGCAGGGGTCGGCAACCTTTTGCTAACTGTGTGCCAACTTAAGGTTTCAAATTATTCAGGGTGCCAACATCACATATCATTTTATACAAGTCGAGGCCAATATTCTTATTTTACCATATATTTTATTTTTATATTTTAATTAAATAATATATATTGGTATTCAATTCTATGTAAAGTTGTAAACAACATTAAAATAGAGTTTCTTGAAAGATTTTTTTTTAAACTTTTTTATTATTAATGGGAGTCGTGCCCTTGCATGGTCTTGACCAGTTACTCAATATCGACCACATACTTTGTCACTTTGAGTTTAACACAATTTTCTGAATGTTCAGGCGTTAGGTTAGTTCATGCTGTCGATTTAGCACTGCTTTCATGAAAGAGAAAATTTGCTCACAGGAATAGGTTGATCCAAAAGCTGAAAGAAAAGATCGCTAGTTGACGTTACTGTCGTTAGTGTCTGAGATTTCGCATATAGACTGTTCCCCTGACCTATTTAGACTGGTGTTACAACAGGTCTGGATAAGTCTGTGGCTGGTACCCTGCTACGCCCAAGTGCCGAAATGAGCGAGGAAACTCCGCTAATCGATTTATAATCAACTTTATACAGGAAATGCGAATAGTCTGCATGCCATTTGAAATTGCTTGGCGTGCCAAGTGTGGCACGCGTGCCATAGGTTGCCGACCCCTGGTCTACAGGATGGGTAACCAGCCCTCGCCTATTCCTCTTTGTTGTATCCTCTGTCCTGCATAGTGCATCACTCTTCTTCGTTCTCTTATTGGTCTCCAGCAACACTGTATAGAAATGGTGTTCTATTAGTTCTCATCGATGCAAAGAAATCCATATTTTACATCCTGTATCTGTCTACCCATGGTCGGAGGATCTTACCCGCAGCATACAGGACCAACTAACACGAAACAGTACACCCTAGCGTGTTATCGTTCACATAGAGTGAGTCTTTTTTCTTTTGAAAACTACACAGAACGTCCCCCATACAATTTTTTTACCCTTTCTCAGGAAGCAGATTCTATTCAAATGATAGCACACCGTCTTGAGTTGGAGACTTCTGGACATGAAACAAAACTCTGGAGAAACACCCACCTGTAACCCTCACAATTTTCATTGCACAAAAATATACAAGTACTGTGTTGCTTTGTAATTCATGTGACAAGAAACAAGCAAACATTTTCTGTTGTGGTATTTGATTGAATAGATGAAGCCTTTCATTATCTTTCACGACGCTATGATCTGGCATACGTCTCACAACTATTCCACTAGAATTCCTATATAGCGCACCCTTTTATAACACATTTCTGTACGTAGGGGTTGTCAATTAATTAGGAAAATTACTAGGGGGAGAGTGTTTAGGTAAATTTAAGTTGTTGACAAAGGGGGGGGGGGTGTGGGTTAACAAAAGTTGACGTTAATAAGACCTTTTTAAACACCATTTAAATTGTTGTTTAAAAATTTTAACGGGTGGTTTTTATGTGGTTTTGGGGGGGGGGGGGTTTGGGGGGGGGGGGTTGGTTAATTTCACATAATTAAGCAGGGCATTCTTGACAATTTGTTGACAAAGCGGAGAGGATAAACAAAGTGGCAAAATATTGTTGATTTACTTTATAAACAACCCCCCATATCCCTACATAGCGTATTCTTTTATAACAAAATCCATATTTATACAGTGGATGTCCTCTAGAGCGCATTCTTTTATAACATATTTCTCTATTTACACATTGGATGCCCTTTATAGCGCATTATTGTACAATCAAATTCCATATTTATACAGTGGATGTTCTCTAGATAGAATTATTTTATAACAAATGATCCTACCTTACAGTAGAATCCAAAATATAACGCATTCGTTTATAATAAATGCTCTGACATACTGCTGCGTATATGGGTCTCACAATGGCCCACTAGACAAACCATGCAACAGAAGACATTAATAGATGACATGCCGTTATCTTGAGGTTCTCTTATGGAAGCGTTGTAGCATGTCATCTATACAATTAAGACCCCCTCTGAATAGAAGGCTCCTTCAATAGGCATTGCACTAAGCTGAAAGCTGAAGTCTCCTGGGTATGAACGAAAGCTCAGAGAATCTACCCAACTGCACAATGTAAAGAGAGTCTTCTTCTTCTTCTTTCGTTCACTTGAAACATGTCTATATCTGTAATTCTGTCTCCTTAATAAAACTCACTGTCTTTTGTAGTTCATACAGTGTCCCATAGAGTTTTGATTCCAGTGTTGTTTCCTCTGGCCAATATGTCTGCCTCAGCGTTTCATGCTCAGAACACTCTTGAAGTATATGTTTGGTACTCTGTGCTGCCTGTCCACATGTACACATGGCCGTGTTGCCAATCTTTAACTTTGTATACATGTGACTGCGGAGTCGGTTGTGTCCTGTTCTGAGACGTAGAATTATAACTTGTTCTGGTCTGTTCATAATATGATAGTCATCTTGTGTTGGTGTTTGTGGCTTTCTTATTGACTTGGTCATCTATTTTTTCTGATGGTAGGTGATTGGTATATCTGGTTGGTCTTCGGCAGCACCTTCCTTAGCCAGTTGGTCTGCTTTTTCATTTCCTGGTATTCCACAGTGAGAGGGTATCCACTGCATGGTTACCCTATACTGGTAAGACAATTCGCTAAGTAGTTTTTTCAAGTCTGTTAGTTTTTCAGACTGGAGAGATTGAAGCACTGACCTTGCATCTGTCAGGAATACCACAGGCTGTAGGTCAGAGTTGGAGTTCAGCAGTTTTTTAGCTGCCACACTAATTTCCTGGATTTCTGCATCATAATTATTGCAGAATTTTCCCGTCGGTGTTCTGATTGTATCTCTAGGCTTGTGTGGATATTCTATATATACACCTGCACCTCCATTCCTCACGGCATTCTGTGCTGATCCATCTGTGTATACTCTGACCCATATATCTTGTGGATGTAAAGAGAGTAAAAAGGAAGTAAGAGCTAATCGTTCGAAAATCTTCGGGGTTCTCAAACAAACAAAACAAACATAATAAATGGTGCATCCTATACAGTATAATCCTTATATAGCGCACCTGTTATAACAAATGTTCCTTTATAGTAGAATCTATCTATATCATGTTCCTTTATAGTAGAATCTATCTATATCATGTTCCTTTATAGTAGAATCTATCTATATCATGTTCCTTTATAGTAGAATCTATCTATATCATGTTCCTTTATAGTAGAATCTATCTATATCATGTTCCTTTATAGTAGAATCTATCTATATCATGTTCCTTTATAGTAGAATCTATCTATATCATGTTCCTTTATAGTAGAATCTATCTATATCATGTTCCTTTATAGTAGAATCTATCTATATCATGTTCCTTTATAGTAGAATCTATCTATATCATGTTCCTTTATAGTAGAATCTATCTATATCATGTTCCTTTATAGTAGAATCTATCTATATCATGTTCCTTTATAGTAGAATCTATCTATATCATGTTCCTTTATAGTAGAATCTATCTATATCATGTTCCTTTATAGTAGAATCTATCTATATCATGTTCCTTTATAGTAGAATCTATCTATATCATGTTCCTTTATAGTAGAATCTATCTATATCATGTTCCTTTATAGTAGAATCTATCTATATCATGTTCCTTTATAGTAGAATCTATCTATATCATGTTCCTTTATAGTAGAATCTATCTATATCATGTTCCTTTATAGTAGAATCTATCTATATCATGTTCCTTTATAGTAGAATCTATCTATATCATGTTCCTTTATAGTAGAATCTATCTATATCATGTTCCTTTATAGTAGAATCTATCTGTAACAAATGTTCCTTTATAGTAGAATCTATCTGTAACAAATGTTCCTTTACAGTAGAATCTATCTGTAACAAATGTTCCTTTACAGTAGAATCTATCTATATCACATTCTGTTATAATACATTTCCTATTTAAGAACATTTTTCAAAAATCCCTAATTATATTTATTATTTAATGGTTGTACTATTATAGCAATATATGTACTATTATTTTTCCGGTTGCAACATACGGCTGTGAAACATGGACTCTAGGCAAAACAGCGCCTTCGAGCTGAAATGTTACAGGAAGATACTTAGAATATCATGGAAGGATAAAATCAGAAACTCAGATATTATAAACACATTGAATATTCCAGAGTGTTGGTTACTAAACACAATAACAAAAAGAAAACTACGCCTGTTTGGTCATATAAAGAGACATAACTGTTTACAAAGACAAATAATGGTGGGAAGAATACCTGGGAGAGGAGAAAGGGAAGACCAAGAAGACGATGGACTGACGACATTAAAGATAATATAAATACATCGCTAGAAAATGCAAGCCACATCGCCTAAGACAAAGAGAGGTTCAGAGAGTTCATTGGGAAGACAACGTTCTGGAAGGAATACGTCACATGACAGACTATTACAGCAAATTTCTGTTATTACATACATTTTCGCCAGTCTGGACCAGGTTGTTATAATAGGATTTGTATTTTTTTTAAACCGTTGGGGTTAGTCAGGATGTAGCGATCAACCCAGTATTATTTGTATGTAGTGGTTTTTTGTGTGCAAGAACTAAAGAAAACAATTTTTTTTTAAAAATAGGGGATCTCCCTGGCGTAGTGGTTAAGCTGTTCGCCTTGTGTTCAAAGAAAATTATACAATCAATCAATGATCGAAAACATTTTTGTAATAAGAAGACCCATAACACGTTGCGTTCGTAGGTGTGCCACACTGGAAACATCATCACAAAAAGCTCTCCAAACAACTCTATCCTCAGCTTCTCGGAGGAGTGTAGAAAGATCACGCCCAGACCATTCATCGATGTTATCAATCCAAAATGTTCTCTGTCCTCCCATCCCCTCCCTCAACCCTCAACTGTTCCTTGCAAAATAATTTTAGAAAGTTAGTCGTGTCTCGTTACCTGTTCACACCAAACAAGTTAACGCCGCATGACCACTGTCAAAAGTGATTCTTGATAACCTGCAAGTTTGTTTATTTGCTACCAAACGAATATATTTGTCTTGGGTTCTACATAACTAATTATTAACAAATGTCTGTTGCACATATTTTCAAAAACAAAATATTTCCGTGTCTGCATTGAGTGTCCATCTTTCACATCCGTATACAAATATACTTAGCACTAGCGATCTAATAGATTGATCTTTACTGTAATACTGATCTTACTAAAAAAAAACGTTTCTACAGACGATGGAAAAATGGATAGAGATATCGAGACAAGAATTCAAATAGCCCAACTACGTAATTCATGAAATTAGACCAATCTTGAAACACAAATATATCCCGATGTAAACCAAAAGACTCATATTCACTTTGCATTACAAAATTGTGTTAAAATGTCAAACATAAAAACAAACTAAATACAAGAGAGGAAGCTTAATACGTGTGAAATGTCTAAGAAAAGCAGCAAACAGAACAAAAAGAAATCATGTGAGGAATGAAGATATTTACATGAATTGGAACAATGTCTAGTCTGTGGTTAAGCATATTAAAAAACAGACTAAAATGGTTCGGTCAGTTAATGAAAATAAACTCACACTGAACAGTAGCAAGAGCATACATCATAAACATTGAAATAGAAAGAGGCAGCAGAGTAAGACCACGAAAAGGTGGATTGTAGGAGTTACCAACATTCTGAGTTGTCACAATATTCCTGCATTTCAAGCGACCAAATGTACCAAAGCCCGAAAATCGCGTCTTTCAATTCTGCGACGCCTTACAGAAAAATCAGAGAAACGAGAATAGACAGATTGATTTTTTAAAGAAAACATGAATATGCCCAGTAGACTGAAATATCTTTTGGAAACGGCCCAGTTGCATTACTGCCTGTCCAGATGTGAAACAGTGGTGTTGAAACAGCTATCTTGGCTGCCTGAGAACCGTTCTGTCGCACTCCGTCACAGAGCTCCACATTACACAATCAATCAGTCAGTCAGTCTGTGTGTCAGTAGTCAGTATGTGTGTCAGTCAGTCTGTGTGTCAGTCAGTCAGTCTGTGTGTCAGTCAGTCAGTCAGTCAGTTTGTATGTCTGTCTGTCTATCTATCTATCTTTCTATCCATCAATCTATATTTCAATCTATCTATATATCAATCTATCTGTATATCAATCCATCCATCCATCCATCCATCCATCCATCTATCTATTGTCATTTTTACTTGTGCCGGTAAGCGTCGTGGGGGAGATGGAGTTGGAGTTTTCTATCTTTGGCCATTTGGGTCTTATTGGCTATGGTCAGCGCGCGTCTCTTTAGTTTTCTTGTATTGTCCCCACTCATCTAGTTCTTGGTCTTCCTCTAACCTTGAGTCATAATTTTCTGTTGTATGCACGAACGGCTGGTTACGTTGCTTCCATTCTCATGAGGTGACTAAAACAGTTGGTTTGCGATTTCTCGATGTAATCTTGACCTGAGATCGTCTTTATTTCTTTCATGAAATCTTCATTTTTTTTGTCGGTATCTTCTTGTGACGTATATAGCTTTCCTCATACATCTCATTTCAGATTGATCGATATTTGAGTGTTGGTGACAACTGCTGGCTAGTCACACATTGGCTGTGACAAAACACACGCTACACAAATTACACAAATGAAATCAAGAACAAAGTGAACACATTAGAATAATATATATTTTATGTTTTAAACAGTAACTTAATATGCCATTGCTAATTTTATGGCAATGTCATGAAATAATTTTCAGTTGTGAGACAGAAGGCAGTCAATATTTAAATCATCAACTAGTACCGTCTCAGCAACCAAGGTTCGCTGCAACAGACCTCCAACATCCCCTATCTCCTGTCTTGGTGGTGAGCTCTGCTGACTATAACCTGTTCATCTCGTGATGTTACTCTTTCACTTGTATCTCTGCCTATCTCTTGCTTGCCTTCCATCAACTTTCCACCCTCAAGTAAAGTCTTAAACAACGTGTCATATCTTTTAATATGTCCAAAATATTTTATTTGCTTGATCTTTATTTCCCTTACTAATTTTTACTTCATTGTCTTGTTAGAACCTCTGTTTATTTTCTTCTCTTTCGATGATGCCCTCCATATTCTTCTATATATTCACAGTTCTATCTATCTATCTCTATTTATCTATGTATTCCGTAAACCCTTTGTTGCCTTTCAGCGTCAGGGGTAGAAGAGTTTTCTGGAGACTGCCCTCTTGTGTGCTGAATATATTGTGAAACTTGTCCCCTCTTTTATTTTGGTGGTCCATAGTTTTCGTGGTCGGCCTCTAGGTCTGCCTTCACTGTATCTGTGTAGTATAGCTTGCTGTATGGGGTATGCTGTCTGATGGTAGTCTGCTGATGTGTGCCAACCATTTGATCTGTAGTCTCTTAATATATTCTAAGATTGGGGCGGTGCAGGTGCTTTGTCTAATGTCCTCATTTACACTCTGTCTCTTAGTGATAATTCCTATGTTTCTGCGTAAGCATGCCTTTTCAGCTGTCACAAGTTTACGTTTGTCTTGTGCTGTCGTTGTCCATGTTTGACTTTGGTAGCACAACGTTGGCATAATAATCGTTTTGAATAGTGTTATTTTGGTGTTTAAATCTACATTTGTGTTTCAGAATATTTGTGTCATTTTGCCATTGGGCTTGGTATGCATCTATTGTGTATTTCTTTGCTGCTCTTTCCGTCTGTTGTCTTTGTTGTTTATTTGTCTCTGCAGTTGCTTTTCTGGTTAAATTACTAGTGCTTGGTCGTCTGCAAATAGCAAGTCGTTTAAGTTATTCTTCAGGTTGTTTTCTTCTGTTGTCTTTGCTACTCTGCAGATGTGATCTATGTATGTTATAAAAAATAGGAAAGGGGGTGGGTTTAGTAGTCATCCCTGTCTCACTCCCGAGTAAATTTGCAAATTATCGGATGTACCTGGACTCGATATTACTTCGCATTCACTATTGGCGTATATACTCTTGACATAGACTTATCAGATGATAGGGAACTCTATATGTCTGTAGTGTTACCCATTGTTGCGCTCAATACACTCTGTCAAAAGTTTTCTCTTGGTCCACGAAAGCCAAACATAAATTTTTAGTTATGTTCTGTCGCTCTTTCTGAAAGTTATTTTACAGTACAGATACAGATTGCATCTGTACAGCGTTTATTTTTCTCTGAATTAAATAAGACTTCATGTGTTCCTTTTCTTGATTATTGCATTTTTTTCGTTGTTCAATATTTATATATTTGGAATCGCATGCCAAAGATAGCAAATGAACTGCAAGTATATAAATAGTAACCAATGGAAAGTGTCACACAATAATAAGAAACTGACCGAATGAAGGCTTGTTTACTTTTTGGAATTAGGTCTTCTAAGTACCGTATATGGTCACGCCGTAACTGTTTGAGAATCACTGCAGTAATGCGATTGGTTGATTATTCTGTTACAATAGTGTGCAGAGGCTGGGATCTATTAAGATGCACAAATGCAAGGTGGTGTGTGTGTTTGGGGGGGGGGGGGAGGGGGAGGTGTCTGATATGTATAACAATTGTTGACGGCGGTTGGGGGGAGGTGGGTATGAGAGGTGGGTTACAGTCAATAAAACAGTTTTTATACACCAATTAAATCGTGCGAATTAGAAGAAAAAAACAATGCACCGTTTTTTTCCGCACTTTTTCCGCTACACATTTTGAGGATGGGTGGCATAATTAAGTACGGGGTGGATACTTGACAAGTTGACAGGGGAAATGGGGTCAGACATTGCCAAAGGATTGTTGACGTAATTTATGGATAGGACCACGCACAAATACAAGATACACAAAAACAAGATACACATATACAAGATATACATTTACAATATACATGAATGTAATATACATAGTCCTAAATATTTCTACGCAAAACATTTTAGTATGTATTTCGTATTCGTGTTGCACCAATCGGCTTCATGAGGTGGAACACGTGATCATTAGATTGCTGCCTGTATGAAAACAATACTACACACTTTAGACTGTCGAGAATGCCTGTAGATAGTTAGTTAGTCGTCAGATCATTATGCCTGCACACAGGACGGCTGCATTGAACATCTGATGTCGACATAAATATATTCACAACCTCACAATGGCTGACAGTTTGAGTTCCTTGGTGACACACGAAATTCTAACACCAGACGTTAACCGGTAATTTCTGGGGATTACACCCCATTTCTCTGTGTTCTGGACATGGGTAAAGTAATCCTCGTCTTTCATTCATTTCATATGTCCGCACTGTTTCTCGAATTTAATTCTGGGCGCCTTCCTGGTCCGTTGCACTATGACCGGGCCCAAGTATAGACTTCTGAACAGAAAGTAAATAAGACCTCATTCGTGACGTTATTTATTATTGTCGTAATTTTCGTTGGCCACTATTTATATACTTGGAGCAAAATGCCAAAAAAGCCAAGGCTAATCAAAGAAATTCACGGAAATAATAATAAAAAAAACAGTCTTTCAAATCATGTTTACTTTCTGTGCAGAGATTTTACAACACTGCGGAAGGCCACGGTTGAACTGAACTGGATACAGTGGTAGAATTATGCAGTTTAGTTAGAGAGATTCCTGAGTGTCTAACTCAATCAGCAGTTCAACCGTGACCAATCACTGCTATAAGACTTATCAGCGTAATCACAAGTCTTTGTGCGTCATGTTTTCCATAATTTCCTAGTCGGCGTTAGCAGGTGACAGACAAAGCGTATAAATAGTGATCAGCTTTGATTTGATTTTTCTGGATGGTCTTATTTGACAGTTGGTCACGGTTCGATGCTGAAGAAGGAAAACCTCATTATATTTAATGTTTAGGTACTTGTCACGTGTGGCACGGCTAAAAATAGAGTGATACACAGAGGGGTAAGGGAGGAGATTTTCCGACCAGTTTGCTCGGGTACACGCGAATTACAGTCAAGGGAAAATATAATAAAGAGCATTTGTTATTATTTTTTGGGGAAACCTTGTGTTGATTTATTATGGACAGATTATTTCTCTTGAATTTTGAATTCAATGTTCATCATAGTTTATACTCAACCCCCCCCCCCCTCCCCCCTCCCCCCGTGAATCAGTAAACTTCTCACACTTTCGCCAACACACGACCCACCAGCAGAATCAAAGCCCACAAGCCTTCATTCATGACGAGTATGATTGTTGTTATGTTTTCATTGGTCACTGCATATACCGGTACTTTATCTCCCCTGCCAACGCAGAAAAATGTAATGCACAAAAATATTTCTTTTAAACGACGATAAAAGATGGGGATGTTTTATTTTGGTAACACATCTACCTACTTTTGTATTCATCATCATCAAGTGCCGTCTCCGCAACGAAGGTTGGCTGCAACGTATCACCAACATCTCCTGTCTCTTGTCTTGGTGGTGCACTCTGCTAGACTGTAACCTGTCCATCGTGTAATGTTACTCTCCCACGTGTATCTCTGCCTACCTCTTGCTCGCTTCCCTTTGACTTTACCCTCAAGTAAGGTCTTCAATAGGGTGTCATGTCTTTTAATGTGTCCAAAGTATTTTATTTGCCTGATATTTATTTCTCTTAGTAGTTCTTTCTTCATATTAAATGTCTTTAGCACCTCTTTATTTGTTTTCTTCTCTTTCCATGATGTTCTCCCTATTCTTCTATGTACCCACATCTCAAAGGCATCAATTTTGTCTTCTAATTGTTTATTTAGTGTCCATGTTTCTGAGCCATACATTAATATGGAATAGATGTAGCATTTTATAATTCTCATTTTTAACTTGTTTGTAATTTGTTTAGATATTAATAATTTCCTCATGCCATTGAAGGTACTTTTAGCCATTCCTATTCTCCTTTTAACTTCTGTTTCACATCTGCCATCATTTGTGACTATGTGTCCAAGATATTGATACTGTTTTACTTGTTGTAGTTTCTCTCCCTGTATGTTTATCTCCTGTTCTTCTGTGTCTTTGCTGATTATCATGGTTTTCTGTTCTTTGAATGTTTATATCCAGTCCATATTCATTACTTGATTTATTGACTTGATCTAGTAGTCTTTGTAGTTCATGTTCACTTTCTGCTAAAAGAACAGTGTCATCTGCATATCTAATGTTGTTTTTGTAAAACGTGTGTATACTTAACGATAAAAGATGGGGATGTTTTATTTTAGTAACACATCTACCTACTTTTGTATATCTTGACGATAAAAAAACTTGTTCTGATTCTGCGCGTAAACCATCTATTGGCGAGAGTAATGGGGCAACCGCATGACAACTACCAAAGTTTACACCTTTCAGATTTCACTGACTACTGACAACTCTATCGACATGTCTCGGGGCTGGTGAACACACTACAGTTCATTGGTGAATTCCATATTCGTATCTGACTTCGAGTGTATAACGAGGAAGATGGCCTTTGTTTTAATTAAATAAATAATAACCATATTATAACAACGATATTTTCTTATTCATTAGACATGTCACCGATCATTCTTAAAACTCTCTCCTTGTCCTGTTGCTCGACAGATTTTCTAGGTCGTCTCACAGAATGAATAGCTTCCGGATCACCGGGCCAATGGGAGACTTCGACGGAATCGAGGCTTGAGCGCGAGCTACTACTCTTCCTTGGAGGACTTGACGAATGAGATGCGTTCGACGTTGTTAAAGTATGGAGAAACAAATGGGTTGGAATTGCTAATTTTCCTGTCGATGTGTTTATGCAAAGATCTTCAAATTCTTTAGAAACTCTCCTGTCTTTGCATGCAGCATATCTGAGTCCGGCTGAGGAAAATGAAATAAATTTATAGAATAAATAATTTGTATAACTCTGAAGTATTCATACTTTGATTTATATATCAAAATAACTATTATTTGTTTCCGTTCCCAGAAATCACCTTGTATGAATCTCTTGTTCCCAATGTGGAAATCAAAAAACTTTTGGGAAAGGGGGATTTTATATGAATCAGACATTGTTCCATGAATTAGACACTATCCCATTAATCCCATATCTACCCATGAATCAGACACTGCCATGAAACAATGCCCCCTGGATCAGACACTGCCCAATGAATTAGACACTGCCCTATGTATCATACACCAGGAATCAGAAACTGCCACATGAATCAGACAGTGCCCCAAGAACCACACACTTCCCCAGGAATGAGACACTGACCCAGGAATCAGACATTGCCTCATGAATCAGACACTGTTTGTGAGTCGGATGCTTCATCATGAATCACTGCTTGCTAGAAAATAATTGAAAATATATATTTATGGTCTCACGTCACACGAAAAAAAATCTAGATCTTAACGAGTAAAAAAATGTAGCATACCTCTGTTCTAGCGCATAGGTGCCAACTATGTTCCTTCCACAAATGTAGCATACCTCTGTTCTAGTGCATAGGTGCCAACTATGTTCCTTCCACAAATGTAGCATACCTCTGTTCTAGCGCATAGGTGCCAACTATGTTCCTTCCACAAATGTAGCATACCTCTGTTCTAGCGCATATGTGCCAACTATGTTTCCTCCACAAATGTAGCATACCTCTGTTCTAGCGCATATGTGCCAACTATGTTTCCTCCACAAATGTAGCATACCTCTGTTCTAGCGCATATGTGCCAACTATGTTTCCTCCACAAATGTAGCATACCTCTGTTCGAGCGCATAGGTGCCAACTATGTTCCCTGCACAAATGTAGCATACCTCTGTTCTAGCGCATAGGTGCCAACTATGTTCCCTCCACAAATGTAGCATACCTCTGTTCTAGCGCATAGGTGTCAACTATGTTCCCTCCACAAATGTAGCATACCTCTGTTCTAGCGCATAGGTGCCAACTATGTTCCCTCCACAAATGTAGCATACCTCTGTTCTAGCGCATATGTGCCAACTATGTTTCCTCCACAAATGTAGCATACCTCTGTTTTAGCGCATAGGTGTCAACTATGTTTCCTTCACAAATGTAGCATACCTCTGTTTTAGCGCATAGGTGCCAACTATGTTCCCTCCACAAATGTAGCACACCTCTGTTCCAGAACATAGGTGCCAGCTATGTTCCCTCCACAAATGTAACACACCTCTGTTTCAGAGCATAGGTACCAACTAAGTTTCCCCTACAAATTTATAACACCTGTTTATAGGGCCTACGTGTCAACTATGTTCCCTCCACAAATGTAGCACACCTTTGTTCTAGAGTATTCGTGTCACCTATGTTCCCTCCACAAATGTAACACCCCTCTGTTCTGGAGCATAGGTACCAACTAAGTTTCCCCTACAAATGTATAACACCTGTTTATGGGGCATGGGGCCTACGCGACAACTATGTTCCCTCCACAAATGTAGCACACCTTTGTTCTAGAGTCTTCGTTCCACCTATGTTCCTTCCACATACGTAGCACACCTCTGTTCTAGAGTATTCGTGTCAACTATGTTCACTCCACAAATGTAGCACACTTCTGTTCTAGAGTATTCGTGTCAACTATGTTCCCTTCACAAATGTAGCACACTTCTGTTCTAGAGTATTCGTGTCAACTATAATCCCTTCACATATGTAGCACACCTCTGTTCTAGAGTATTCGTGTCAACTATGTTCCCTCCACAAATGTAGCACACCTCTGTTCTAGAGTATTCGTACCACCTATGTTCCTTCCACAAACGTAGCACACCTCTGTTCTAGAGTATTCGTGTCAACTATGTTCCCTCCACAAATGTAGCACACTTCTGTTCTAGAGTATTCGTGTCAACTATGTTCCCTCCACAAATGTAGCACACATTTGTTCTAGAGTATTCGTACCACCTATTTTCCTTCCACATTCGTAGCACACCTCTGTTCTAGCGCATATGTGCCAACTATGTTTCCTCCACAAATGTAGCATACCTCTGTTCTAGCGCATATGTGCCAACTATGTTTCCTCCACAAATGTAGCATACCTCTGTTCTAGCGCATATGTGCCAACTATGTTTCCTCCACAAATGTAGCATACCTCTGTTCTAGAGTATTCGTGTCAATTATGTTCCCTTCACAAATATAGCACACCTCTGTTCTAGAGTATTCGTGTCAATTATGTTCCCTCCACAAATGTTCCTGTAATAGCAGATGAGATGTAAAATCGCACCAGCAAAACTCTCGTAATTAATCCGGTTTCACTACCACCTTTTTGACCATACATCGTCCACCCCTTCCTAAGTCACTCATCGCGCCCGGGGGGGGGGGCGGGGAGTTAACTCCAACTTTAAGAAACTCTACCTCATAATATATACCTTGTCCTTTTCCAAGATAATCCTCTGTACTGATCTCAAACAATGTCACTCATTCTGTGTGACGCGACTGAACATTTGTCGTTTTACGTATACTTTTGTCTTCAGCCAATGAAAAGTATGCACTACGTCGAATAGACCACGCTGCGTGAGATCATCACGCACGATTATCCTAAAGAAGGACTTGGTATATACAAGATCCATTTACTAGATGAACTACGGTAGTGAAAATTGATTCGAGGACAGAAAATCCCACCAACTCTTGCTGGCAACCGACTGTTTCTGTGACGTCCTAACACAACCTTAACAGTTACCTTTCTCGTCCATGGTGTTTGACCTTTGTCTGTAAATTGGACTTGTAGACCCGGTGCCAGCGAACGTTACTGGGTACGGATCGATAAAGTCAAGATCGGTTGCCTCGTGTATGTCGGGTACCTGTGATTTATTGTGCCTGTTCTCGTTATCCTGTTTTTCTGCAAAATAAAATGTAACAAAAAGAAATAATAACACAAGCACAGACAAGTTGAGATAATTATATAATCTTTATCTGTGATTGTTCTCACATTCCTGAATATTACCAGGATGTAGTCCTGACAACGGAATGCGTTTCTCCCATGGTTTACTGCTATATCAGTGCATATCGGCCTGACGCGTCCGACTTTAGCATGGTATATGGTCACTTTAAGCCTATAGGCCTATGAGATCGGATTTCTAAGTCCACCCCTCCCCCTTTTTAAAACATCCCCAGAGTAGCCTTGTACGACATGTCTGGCTGGTAAATTGAGTACGTCAAAGATTTAGAAGACCTTCCAACAGAATTAATTAGGACGATATTTGTTACGTTTTTTTATTATTGTTTGGGATCGGTTGGTCACTATTTATATAACATAGTCAAGGCGACTCCAAGTACATAAATGGAGTCGCCTTGGCTATTTGTGGCTTGCGATTCTAAGTATGTAAATAGTAACCAACCAAAATACAAACAATAACTTTAAAAAACGTAACGAATGGGGTCCTAGTTATTTCTGTTGGAAGGTCTTTATTTCAAACGGTCATGGTAAGAGCTGGTATTTAATGAGTTTGTCTCTCTTTTGGAGAGGCGTGCCCCTTTCAACCAGCGGACAACAAAGTCCAATTAGGTTATATCAGGACACACTACCATACAATATTAGAGGTAACAAAGACCCGAAAGGCACGGTAAGAGCGTGATCATTCTTTGGCTGTATCTATCAGGCCATGACAACACGCTGATAAATTATATAGTAAATCATGACACTAGGCTGCAGAGGGTTCAGGACTTCTATGGCACTTTAGATAGTTTAATGTGGCCCTCAGATATATTTTAGATTGTTTTACATATTAGAAATATCATCATTTCACTTTCGGCATGTAGCCATTCTTCTTTTATGATCAAATGTTAAACATCTAGTCCAATATTAGTCATGTATAGATAGGTTTGTTTTATGTCATCTTGAGTTCCCACATCTTGAGTTCCCACATCTTGAGTTCCCACATCTTGAGTCCCCACAACTTGAGTCCCCACATCTTGAGTCCCTACAACTTGAGTCCCCACAACTTGAGTCCCCACAACTTGAGTCCCCACAACTTGAGTCCCCACATCTTGAGTCCCCACATCTTGAGTCCCCACATCTTGAGTCCCCACATCTTGAGTCCCCACATCTTGAGTCCCCACATCTTGAGTCCCCACATCTTGAGTCCCCAAATCTTGAGTCCCCACATCTTGAGTCCCCACATCTTGAGTCCTCACAACTTGTTTTTGCAGAGACGATCGAGTGAGCCAGATTGTCGTTCTGTAAACAGCAATACTGGGACAGTTCCAATGCTTATTTGGCCCCTGTTGTTTACTTTGTGTTCACGCCATTGAACGACATTTTAACCACTCTCCATATGGTGCACGGATTAAATTGTGTAGTGTAAACATACTCTTCCAAATTTCGTGGCTCGGAAGCCCGCGTTTTCCGACTTCGGCGGTGCGGAAGTATCTTATGATACCCACATGAAAGCTGGTTCACATGGAAGCATCTTATGATACCCACATGAAAGCTGGTTCACATGGAAGCATTTTATGATTCCCACATGAAAACTGGTTCACATGGAAGCATCTTATGATACCCACATGAAAGCTGGTTCACATGGAAGCATCTTATGATACCCACATGAAAGCTGGTTCACATGGAAGCATCTTATGATACCCACATGAAAGCTGGTTCACATGGAAGCATCTTATGATACCCACATAAATGCTGGTTTTCAATGGAAATCTTGCAGAATACCGTTTATTGAGGAATATGAAGAACGTATTGTAACGGCACACATTTTCTGACCACATCGCCATCTTGGTGCAACCGTAGCTCCGGCAAGTAGTTATGTTTGCTCCCATATCTTTGGATATCTTATGATGGTGATGTTGATGATTTTCCTCCTTCGAATGTTATGAGTATGACATTTAACAAGTCAATTAGGTTTCGTGTTCGTATGTCAAGGATTTTGTTTTCTTGTGAAGACATGTTATCTAGTCGTATTGATGGATACATTGGCTGATGGTGAGTCGTCTCGGCCTGGTTTCTCCGGCTTCAGTACTGGTGATTGCTTGGGAAGGACAGTTGTCCAGATCGATGTCAGGGATGACCAGATCAATCTTAATTTCAAGCCTCTGTTAGCTGGACGAACCCCATCTCCAATTCAAGGAATTGGCCTCGATTTGAGTGAGGTCAAGGCCAGGAAAAATATTTCACAGAATAAACAGAAATGACCACATAGTTTAGATAAGGTTTAGAGATTAGTTTTTCAAAAGAAGATTTAAGATAAGGTTTTGAGGTGGAGTTTTGAGATGAGGTTTTGAGGTGGGGTTTTGAGGTGGGTTTTTGAGATAGGGGCAAGTAATTTGAACTTTCTCTTCTGTCTCTTTCGAATCGCCTGCAGTGTTCTACTATTTTTTTTTAAATTTACTGTACTGATCTGACGATGCCAGGCTGGTTATTCAAAAGCTGTGATTTCACGAAGAGTTTGGGTTAGTGTTGCTGTGCTTGATTAATGTCTTCAAGTAGCCCTTGAAATATTTTTGTTGGATTCAACTTAAATTTGTACCCACACAGCTCACGGTAGAACAGTCTATTTGCAATACGCGCGTCTGGCATGAGAAGTAGCCAAACACAGTTATTCCCAAATAAACAAGACACGGATACTTTCATTTTAGACTTTTGAAAGATCTCCCTGTCAAAGAATGTTATTTGCAATAGCACATCAAGGAGCATTATCAGACTACGATGTTGAAAAAATATTAATCTACTTTGCAATCTTACAATGGACAGTCCATGATTCAGCTGCACATAACCGCCGAAGACGGATTTAGGCCATGGCGCACATTAAACGTGTCACAACGCATTTCCAATCTATTTAATACATCCTGCTAGAAATCTAGCAGGACCGTTGGCTTGCTACACTAACAAATGTAACAGGACCGTTGGCTTGCTACACTAACAAATGTAACAGGATCGTTGGCTTGCTACACTAACAAATGTAGCATGATCGTTGGCTTGTTACAATAACATATGTAGCAGGATCGTTGGCTTGTTATATTAACAAATGTAGCAGGACCGTTAGCTTGTTACATTAATAAATGTAGCAGGACCGTTAGCTTGTTACATTAACAAATTTAGCAGGACCGTTAGCTTGTTACATTAACAAATGTAGCAGGACCGTTAGCTTGTTACATTAACAAATTTAGCAGGACCGTTAGCTTGTTACATTAACAAATGTAGATATATTCAATATCACAAAACCAGTTTAAATATTCAATGCTACGACAATTCCACTCCCCCACCTAGACTCAACAATCTTTAACTCGTTTTTGATATATGTATACAGCATTAATGGGTATAATCAGAAACATAGCGATTTTCTAGCATGTTACTATTTACCTTTGGATTGTGGATACATGTATTTTAGTTACTGACCTGATAGATAACCGCCGACTTG
>CM067319.1:5287500-5458950 GCA_034231615.1 Meghimatium bilineatum | reverse complement strand
ACTTCTACTGACAAGTGATTCTTACTTCTACTGACGAGTGATTCTTACTTCTACTGACAAGAGTGATTCTTTACTTCTACTGACAAGTGATTCTTACTTCTACTGACAAGTGATTCTTACTTCTACTGACAAGTGATTCTTACTTCTACTGACAAGTGATTCTTACTTCTACTGACAAGTGATTCTTACTTCTACTGACAAGTGATTCTTACTTCTACTGACAAGTGATTCTTACTTCTACTGACAAGTGATTCTTACTTCTACTGACAAGTGATTCTTACTTCTACTGACAAGTGATTCTTACTTCTACTGACAAGTGATTCTTACTTCTACTGACAAGTGATTCTTACTTCTACTGACAAGTGATTCTTACTTCTACTGACAAGTGATTCTACTTCTACTGACAAGTGATTCTTACTTCTACTGACAAGTGATTCTTACTTCTACTGACAAGTGATTCTTACTTCTACTGACAAGTTATTCTTACTTCTACTGACAAGTGATTCTTACTTCTACTGACAAGTGATTCTTACTTCTACTGACAAGTGATTCTTACTTCTACTGACAAGTGATTCTTACTTCTACTGACAAGTGATTCTTACTTCTACTGACAAGTGATTCTTACTTCTACTGACAAGTGATTCTTACTTCTACTGACAAGTGATTCTTACTTCTACTGACAAGTGATTCTTACTTCTACTGACAAGTGATTCTTACTTCTACTGACAAGTGATTCTTACTTCTACTGACAAGTGATTCTTACTTCTACTGACAAGTGATTCTTACTTCTACTGACAAGTGATTCTTACTTCTACTGACAAGTGATTCTTACTTCTACTGACAAGTGATTCTTACTTCTACTGACAAGTGATTCTTACTTCTACTGACAAGTGATTCTTACTTCTACTGACAAGTGATTCTTACTTCTACTGACAAGTGATTCTTACTTCTACTGACAAGTGATTCTTACTTCTACTGACAAGTGATTCTTACTTCTACTGACAAGTGATTCTTACTTCTACTGACAAGTGATTCTTACTTCTACTGACAAGTGATTCTTACTTCTACTGACAAGTGATTCTTACTTCTACTGACAAGTGATTCTTACTTCTACTGACAAGTGATTCTTACTTCTACTGACAAGTGATTCTTACTTCTACTGACAAGTGATTCTTACTTCTACTGACAAGTGATTCTTACTTCTACTGACAAGTGATTCTTACTTCTACTGACAAGTGATTCTTACTTCTACTGACAAGTGATTCTTACTTCTACTGACAAGTGATTCTTACTTCTACTGACAAGTGATTCTTACTTCTACTGACAAGTGATTCTTACTTCTACTGACAAGTATTCTTACTTCTTCTGACAAGTGATTCTTACTTCTACTGACAAGTGATTCTTACTTCTACTGACAAGTGATTCTTACTTCTACTGACAAGTGATTCTTACTTCTACTGACAAGTGATTCTTCCTTCTACTGACAAGTGATTCTTACTTCTACTGACAAGTGATTCTTACTTCTACTGACAAGTGATTCTTACTTCTACTGACAAGTGATTCTTCCTTCTACTGACAAGTGATTCTTACTTCTACTGACAAGTGATTCTTCCTTCTACTGACAAGTGATTCTTCCTTCTACTGACAAGTGATTCTTACTTCTACTGACAAGTGATTCTTACTTCTACTGACAAGTGATTCTTACTTCTACTGACAAGTGATTCTTACTTCTACTGACAAGTGATTCTTACTTCTACTGACAAGTGATTCTTACTTCTACTGACAAGTGATTCTTACTTCTACTGACAAGTGATTCTTCCTTCTACTGACAAGTGATTCTTACTTCTACTGACAAGTGATTCTTACTTACTGACAAGTTATTCTTACTTCTACTGACAAGTGATTCATTACTTCTACTGACAAGTGATTCTTACTTCTACTGACAAGTGATTCTTACTTCTACTGACAAGTGATTCTTACTTCTACTGACAAGTTATTCTTACTTCTACTGACAAGTGATTCTTACTTCTACTGACAAGTTATTCTTACTTCTACTGACAAGTGATTCTTACTTCTACTGACAAGTGATTCTTACTTCTACTGACAAGTTATTCTTACTTCTACTGACAAGTTATTCTTACTTCTACTGACAAGTGATTCTTACTTCTACTGACAAGTGATTCTTACTTCTACTGACAAGTGATTCTTACTTCTACTGACAAGTGATTCTTACTTCTACTGACAAGTGATTCTTACTTCTACTGACAAGTTATTCTTACTTCTACTGACAAGTGATTCTTACTTCTACTGACAAGTTATTCTTACTTCTACTGACAAGTGATTCTTACTTCTACTGACAAGTGATTCTTACTTCTACTGACAAGTGATTCTTACTTCTACTGACAAGTGAGTCTTACTTCTACTGACAAGTGATTCTTACTTCTACTGACAAGTGATTCTTACTTCTACTGACAAGTGATTCTTACTTCTACCTACAAGTGATTCTTACTTCTACTGACAAGTGATTCTTACTTCTACTGACAAGTGATTCTTACTTCTACTGACAAGTGATTCTTACTTCTACTGACAAGTGATTCTTACTTCTACTGACAACTGATTCTTACTTCTACTGACAAGTGATTCTTAGTTCTACTGACAAGTGATTCTTACTTCTACTGACAAGTGATTCTTACTTCTACTGACAAGTGATTCTTACTTCTACTGACAAGTGATTCTTACTTCTACTGACAAGTGATTCTTACTTCTACTGACAAGTGATTCTTACTTCTACTGACAAGTGATTCTTACTTCTACTGACAAGTGATTCTTCCTTCTACTGACAAGTGATTCTTACTTCTACTGACAAGTGATTCTTACTTCTACTGACAAGTGATTCGTACTTCTACTGACAAGTGATTCTTACTTCTACTGACAAGTGATTCTTACTTCTACTGACAAGTAATTCTTACTTCTTCTGACAAGTGATTCTTCCTTCTACTGACAAGTGATTCTTACTTCTACTGATAAGTGATTCTTACTTCTACTGACAAGTGATTCTTACTTCTACTGACAAGTGATTCTTACTTCTACTGACAAGTGATTCTTCCTTCTACTGACAAGTGATTCTTACTTCTACTGACAAGTGATTCTTACTTCTACTGACAAGTGATTCTTACTTCTACTGACAAGTGATTCTTCCTTCTACTGACAAGTGATTCTTCCTTCTACTGACAAGTGATTCTTACTTCTACTGACAAGTGATTCTTCCTTCTACTGACAAGTGATTCTTACTTCTACTGACAAGTGATTCTTACTTCTACTGACAAGTGATTCTTACTTCTACTGACAAGTTATTCTTCCTTCTACTGACAAGTGATTCTTACTTCTACTGACAAGTGATTCTTCCTTCTACTGACAAGTGATTCTTCCTTCTACTGACAAGTGATTCTTACTTCTACTGACAAGTGATTCTTACTTCTACTGACAAGTGATTCTTACTTCTTCTGACAAGTGATTCTTCCTTCTACTGACAAGTGATTCTTACTTCTACTGATAAGTGATTCTTACTTCTACTGACAAGTGATTCTTCCTTCTACTGACAAGTGATTCTTACTTCTACTGACAAGTGATTCTTCCTTCTACTGACAAGTGATTCTTACTTCTACTGACAAGTGATTCTTCCTTCTACTGACAAGTGATTCTTCCTTCTACTGACAAGTGATTCTTACTTCTACTGACAAGTGATTCTTACTTCTACTGACAAGTGATTCTTACTTCTACTGACAAGTTATTCTTACTTCTACTGACAAGTGATTCTTACTTCTACTGACAAGTGATTCTTACTTCTACTTGACAAGTGATTCTTACTTCTACTGACAAGTGATTCTTACTTCTACTGACAAGTGATTCTTACTTCTACTGACAAGTGATTCTTACTTCTACTGACAAGTGATTCGTACTTCTACTGACAAGTGATTCTTACTTCTACTGACAAGTTATTCTTACTTCTACTGACAAGTGATTCTTACTTCTACTGACAAGTGATTCTTACTTCTACTGACAAGTGATTCTTACTTCTACTGACAAGTGATTCTTACTTCTACTGACAAGTGATTCTTACTTCTACTGACAAGTGATTCTTACTTCTACTGACAAGTGATTCTTACTTCTACTGACAAGTGATTCTTACTTCTACTGACAAGTGATTCTTACTTCTACTGACAAGTGATTCTTACTTCTACTGACAAGTGATTCTTACTTCTACTGACAAGTGATTCTTACTTCTACTGACAAGTGATTCTTACTTCTACTGACAAGTGATTCTTCCTTCTACTGACAAGTGATTCTTACTTCTACTGACAAGTGATTCTTACTTCTACTGACAAGTGATTCTTACTTCTACTGACAGTGATTCTTACTTCTACTGACAAGTGATTCTTCCTTCTACTGACAAGTGATTCTTACTTCTACTGACAAGTGATTCTTACTTCTACTGACAAGTGATTCTTACTTCTACTGACAAGTGATTATAACTTCTACTGACAAGTGATTCTTATTTCTACTGACAAGTGATTCTTACTTCTACTGACAAGTGATTCTTACTTCTACTGACAAGTGATTCTTACTTCTACTGACAAGTGATTCTTACTTCTACTGACAAGTGATTCTTCCTTCTACTGACAAGTGATTCTTACTTCTACTGACAAGTGATTCTTACTTCTACTGACAAGTGATTCTTCCTTCTACTGACAAGTGATTCTTACTTCTACTGACAAGTTATTCTTACTTCTACTGACAAGTGATTCTTACTTCTACTGACAAGTGATTCTTACTTCTACTGACAAGTGATTCTTCCTTCTACTGACAAGTGATTCTTACTTCTACTGACAAGTGATTCTTACTTCTACTGACAAGTGATTCTTACTTCTACTGACAAGTGATTCTTACTTCTACTGACAAGTGATTCTTACTTCTACTGACAAGTGATTCTTACTTCTACTGACAAGTGATTCTTACTTCTACTGACAAGTGATTCTTACTTCTACTGACAAGTGATTCTTACTTCTACTGACAAGTGATTCGTACTTCTACTGACAGTGATTCTTACTTCTACTGACAAGTGATTCTTACTTCTACTGACAAGTGATTCTTACTTCTACTGACAAGTGATTCTTACTACTACTGACAAGTGATTCTTACTTCTACTGACAAGTGATTCTTACTTCTACTGACAAGTGATTCTTACTTCTACTGACAAGTGATTCTTACTTCTACTGACAAGTGATTCTTCCTTCTACTGACAAGTGATTCTTACTTCTACTGACAAGTGATTCTTACTTCTACTGACAAGTGATTCTTACTTCTACTGACAAGTGATTCTTCCTTCTACTGACAAGTGATTCTTACTTCTACTGACAAGTGATTCTTCCTTCTACTGACAAGTGATTCTTACTTCTACTGACAAGTGATTCTTCCTTCTACTGACAAGTGATTCTTACTTCTACTGACAAGTGATTCTTACTTCTACTGACAAGTGATTCTTACTTCTACTGACAAGTGATTCTTCCTTCTACTGACAAGTGATTCTTACTTCTACTGACAAGTGATTCTTCCTTCTACTGACAAGTGATTCTTCCTTCTACTGACAAGTGATTCTTACTTCTACTGACAAGTGATTCTTACTTCTACTGACAAGTTATTCTCACTTCTACTGACAAGTGATTCTTACTTCTACTGACAAGTGATTCTTACTTCTACTGACAAGTGATTCTTACTTCTACTGACAAGTGATTCTTACTTCTACTGACAAGTGATTCTTACTTCTACTGACAAGTGATTCTTACTTCTACTGACAAGTGATTCGTACTTCTACTGACAAGTGATTCTTACTTCTACTGACAAGTTATTCTTACTTCTACTGACAAGTGATTCTTACTTCTACTGACAAGTGATTCTTACTTCTACTGACAAGTGATTCTTACTTCTACTGACAAGTGATTCTTACTTCTACTGACAAGTGATTCTTACTTCTACTGACAAGTGATTCTTACTTCTACTGACAAGTGATTCTTACTTCTACTGACAAGTGATTCTTACTTCTACTGACAAGTGATTCTTACTTCTACTGACAAGTGATTCTTACTTCTACTGACAAGTGATTCTTCCTTCTACTGACAAGTGATTCTTACTTCTACTGACAAGTGATTCTTACTTCTACTGACAAGTGATTCTTCCTTCTACTGACAAGTGATTCTCACTTCTACTGACAAGTGATTCTTACTTCTACTGACAAGTGATTCTTACTTCTACTGACAAGTGATTCTTACTTCTACTGACAAGTGATTCTTCCTTCTACTGACAAGTGATTCTTACTTCTACTGACAAGTGATTCTTACTGACAAGTGATTATAACTTCTACTGACAAGTGATTCTTATTTCTACCGACAAGTGATTCTTACTTCTACTGACAAGTGATTCTTACTTCTACTGACAAGTGATTCTTACTTCTACTGACAAGTGATTCTTACTTCTACTGACAAGTGATTCTTCCTTCTACTGACAAGTGATTCTTACTTCTACTGACAAGTGATTCTTACTTCTACTGACAAGTGATTCTTCCTTCTACTGACAAGTGATTCTTACTTCTACTGACAAGTGATTCTTACTTCTACTGACAAGTGATTCTTACTTCTACTGACAAGTGATTCTTACTTCTACTGACAAGTGATTCTTCCTTCTACTGACAAGTGATTCTTACTTCTACTGACAAGTGATTCTTACTTCTACTGACAAGTGATTCTTACTTCTACTGACAAGTGATTCTTACTTCTACTGACAAGTGATTCTTACTTCTACTGACAAGTGATTCTTACTTCTACTGACAAGTGATTCTTACTTCTACTGACAAGTGATTCTTACTTCTACTGACAAGTGATTCTTACTTCTACTGACAAGTGATTCTTCCTTCTACTGACAAGTGATTCTTACTTCTACTGACAAGTGATTATTACTTCTACTGACAAGTGATTCTTACTTCTACTGACAAGTGATTCTTACTACTACTGACAAGTGATTATTACTTCTACTGACAAGTGATTCTTACTTCTACTGACAAGTGATTCTTACTTCTACTGACAAGTGATTCTTACTTCTACTGACAAGTGATTCTTACTTCTACTGACAAGTGATTCTTACTTCTACTGACAAGTGATTCTTACTTCTACTGACAAGTGATTCTTACTTCTACTGACAAGTGATTCTTACTTCTGCTGACAAGTGATTCTTACTTCTACTGACAAGTGATTCTTACTTCTACTGACAAGTGATTCTTACTTCTACTGACAAGTGATTCTTACTTCTACTGACAAGTGATTCTTACTTCTACTGACAAGTGATTCTTACTTCTACTGACAAGTGATTCTTACTTCTACTGACAAGTGATTCTTACTTCTACTGACAAGTGATTCTTACTTCTACTGACAAGTGATTCTTACTTCTACTGACAAGTGATTCTTACTTCTACTGACAAGTGATTCTTACTTCTACTGACAAGTGATTCTTACTTCTACTGACAAGTGATTCTTACTTCTACTGACAAGTGATTCTTACTTCTACTGACAAGTGATTCTTACTTCTACTGACAAGTGATTCTTACTTCTACTGACAAGTGATTATTACTTCTACTGACAAGTGATTCTTACTTCTACTGACAAGTTATTCTTACTTCTACTGACAAGTTATTCTTACTTCTACTGACAAGTGATTCTTACTTCTACTGACAAGTGATTCTTACTTCTACTGACAAGTTATTCTTACTTCTACTGACAAGTGATTCTTACTTCTACTGACAAGTGATTCTTACTTCTACTGACAAGTGATTCTTACTTCTACTGACAAGTGATTCTTACTTCTACTGACAAGTGATTCTTACTTCTACTGACAAGTGATTCTTACTTCTACTGACAAGTGATTCTTCCTTCTACTGACAAGTGATTCTTCCTTCTACTGACAAGTGATTCTTACTTCTACTGACAAGTGATTCTTACTTCTACTGACAAGTGATTCTTACTTCTACTGACAAGTGATTCTTACTTCTACTGACAAGTGATTCTTACTTCTACTGACAAGTGATTCTTACTTCTACTGACAAGTGATTCTTACTTCTACTGACAAGTGATTCTTACTTCTACTGACAAGTGATTCTTACTTCTACTGACAAGTGATTCTTACTTCTACTGACAAGTGATTCTTACTTCTACTGACAAGTGATTCTTACTTCTACTGACAAGTGATTCTTACTTCTACTGACAAGTGATTCTTCCTTCTACTGACAAGTGATTCTTACTTCTACTGACAAGTGATTCTTACTTCTACTGACAAGTGATTCTTACTTCTACTGACAAGTGATTCTTACTTCTACTGACAAGTGATTCTTACTTCTACTGACAAGTGATTCTTACTTCTACTGACAAGTGATTCTTCCTTCTACTGACAAGTGATTCTTACTTCTACTGACAAGTGATTCTTCCTTCTACTGACAAGTGATTCTTACTTCTACTGACAAGTGATTCTTACTTCTACTGACAAGTGATTCTTACTTCTACTGACAAGTGATTCTTCCTTCTACTGACAAGTGATTCTTACTTCTACTGACAAGTGATTCTTACTTCTACTGACAAGTGATTCTTACTTCTACTGACAAGTGATTCTTACTTCTACTGACAAGTGATTCTTACTTCTTCTGACAAGTGATTCTTACTTCTACTGACAAGTGATTCTTCCTTCTACTGACAAGTTATTCTTACTTCTACTTACAAGTGATTCTTACTTCTACTGACAAGTGATTCTTACTTCTACTGACAAGTGATTTTCTTCTCTTAAGTAGCTCACCATATATCAGCTGTTTTGAGATGCATTCGTCAACATCTGACAGACATGTCCATCTCATGTCAACATCTGACAGACATGTCCCATCTCATGTCAACATCTGACAGACAACATGTCCCATCTCATGTCAACATCTGACAGACAACATGTCCCGTCTAATGTCAACACATGCCTGCCCACACATTGGTGATGGAACCAATGTTCGTTTATTTAAGTGGCTGTTTAGTCAGTTGTGTCATGTCCTAATGCAGAAGATAATAACCTGTTCAGCTCTGTCGAGATAGTCATAGCTGTCTTTTGGGTGGTCGACTTTCCTGATAGCTTTGATGGAGTCCTCTTTTCGTGGTGACTTCTTGATCATTTTGTTCTTGTGTTGTTCCATCCTTTGCCAGTCTGTCTGCCTCTTCATTTGCTGGTATGCCACAGTGCGATGGTATCCACTGCCGTGCTACCCTTCTTTGGATGCTCACTTCTCGTATGGCTTCCTTCAGGTCTGGCAGTTTATCGCTGTCAATGGCTTGTAGGACAGGCATAGCATCAGTAAGAAACAGGACCTGTTGACATTGATTAATTGTGTATTTAATTATTTCTGCAGGAATGTCTAGAGCCTGTACTTCTGCAGAGTATGTGGAGCAGAATATTCCAGTTGGTGAACGTTTGGATTCATTTTCTTTTTCTAGGTATTTTATGTACACTCCAGTATCTCTCTCTATTCTTCACTGCTCTGGTTGCTGATCCGTCGGTATATACTTGTATCCATGCTTCTCTGGGGTACATATCTTCAATCATGTTGCATACTATTATTTTCTTCTGGAGATTATGCAGTTCTCTCATCAGTGTAGTTATTGTTTATGGTGGTTCTGATAGTGAGATTTGAATATTGCTTCCACGGAACTGGGGAAATTGTTGGTGTTATTTCCTTTGTCATTTATGCTAGTTCTTCCGTATATTTTCTGTTTAGTTTTTGTTATTGTGAATAAAGCTGCTTCTCTTCAGCCTTCCACTTGCTACGTCACCGAATCTTGTATCCATTAGATGTGCTGCCATGCTCTTGTACCTTTCTGCATGGATCATGGTCTTAGTGTCCGGCTTGTATTTAAAAGGGGGCGGAGTGTGATTGCTGTATTTTTTCGATTTCATTTATGGGAGAGTTCTTCAAGTCACCTGTGATATGGCAAATTGCTTGATTTTGTACCTTGTCCAGAGCTGGGAATTGACTGCTGAAGTTTATGCTGTTGATCGGTATTCTAGTACTGGTCTAATTGCACCTGTATATACCTATTTAAGGTTGCAGTATTGCACTCTCCCCTCAGTTTGTGTGATGACAAGTACACCGGTTTCTCTTGTATTTGGGTACATACATTTTCAAGTTTTGTTTCTCCTGCTTTGCCCTTACTTGATAGCGTGAAAAGCATCGTTAAGGACTTTTCAGCATTGATCTTAATCATCCATTTCTCTGTCAAGCTGCCATGTTATCTGCTGCCTTTTGTATTTTACTGTTGACGATCTGTAGATGTTCTTCTACACACCACCAAGTCATCAGCGTACATGATGATGTTCTTTTATACCTCGCACCACCAAGTCATCAGCGTACATGCCAGCTTTAGATGTTCTGCACACCACCAAGTCATCAGCATACATGCAAGCTTTAGCGGCATAAGCAGTAATATATCATTAGGTATTATTTACATCGAAAATATCAAACGACGTGAACGCGGAAAACAGTTATAATGGGGGGGGGGGGAGCGCTATAAAACATTTATGTCTTATAAAGTGGGCGGTGGTCCCCAGAAGTTTGGGAATCTATGATGTAATGTTTGAACATCCCCTTAGAATCAAAACAAGAAAATACAGTTTGGCTTACTTCTGCTTGCACCATACGGGGCCGGTTTTTCCGCATCTTCAGAACATAGTTAAAAATGTCTATTTCATCATCCAAATTGTGTTGTTCCACATATTGCATGAAGTAGTCTAAGGCAATCATTGTACCTGTGCGACCAACACCAGCACTGAAAATATTCAATCAACCATTGAAGTGCAATAAGGCATAAACTCAACTTCCCTAGCAATAATTGGTGACCATGGCAATAAAAGCAGTAAACAAATAATTATAAAACATATCTTCTTTTGCTTTTAGGTTAAAGTTCACGCTAGATCGTTGAAATAGTTACCCAGATAATGAATTCAGCAGACCTAGTCGGTAAACGCTTGAATACAATGCTCTACTGCTTCTAAGTTATAATATATTTAATTGTGAAACTTCTATATAATGGTTGGATGATTTCTGATCCAGCGGTCCATGGGCTCATGTCTTTTGATCCAATGCCATTAAAATGGCATTATATTGCTGGGAAGTCTGTGGATTTTTATCCCTCCCAGGGCCAGAGCCAGTGAATAACTATCACACCTCCAGGAAGTAATGTTTCAACCTATGCACTGCTCCGAGCCTCTGCAGCCAAGATAGGGTTAACTGTGGTCATTCCTCTGCAGCCAAGTTAGGGTTAACTGTGGTCATTCCTCTGCAGCCAAGTTAGGGTTAACTGTGGTCATTCCTCTGCAGCCAAGATAGGGTTAACTGTGGTCATTCCTCTGCAGCCAAGATAGGGTTAACTGTGGTCATTCCTCTGCAGCCAAGTTAGGGTTAACTGTGGTCATTCCTCTGCTGCCAAGATAGGGTTAACTGTGGTCATTCCCCGCCACAATGTCTATATAATAAAACATTTGTATGCATGATATTCACTGCCAGACAATTACAGGAAAAGTGTCGCGAACAGAGCATTTGACTCTATATCACATTTGTCGACCTGACTAAGGCATTCGACACTGTAAATCGCGAAGAACTATGAAAGATCATGACCAAATTTGGATGCCCCCCCCCCCCCAGAAATCACCAACATGGTTCGCCAGTTCCATGATGGCATGACAGCCTGTGTGCAAGATGACGGCGCACACTCTAACCCGTTTCCAGTAACTAACGGTGTCAAACAGGGTTTCTCCTGGCTTCGACGCTCCTCGGCATGGTGTTCTCTTCCATGTTAAATGATGCCTTCCAGAATAAAAGTGCAGGAATTTGCTTTTGCTATCGAGCTGGTGGATAAAACATTAGTAATGTATCAACAAGTGCCAGGTGTCCCATACACAGAACCAGTAATCACAGTAAAGAGACAGAAATTCAATACTGCCTATACGTTCGTATATCTCGCCAGCACCCTATCGTAAACTGCGACAATTGACGCAAGGATGTTGCCCTACGTATTATTCGTGCCAGTGTGGCATTCGGGAGCCTTAATGCCGACGTCTGGATCAGACGTCGTCTCAGTTTGACAATTAAGTTGGATGTGTGCTACCCAGTGGTTCTACCAACATTGCTTTCTGCTGCGTTATCCTGGACTGTCCATGTGAGAAACGCTCGACAGCTTAACTCTTTCCACCATCGGTGCCTTAGAAACCTCATGGGAGTACGTTTGCAGGATCGAATACCAGACACGGAAATCCTTCAAAAGTTCCGTATGCAAAGTACCCATGACGTTTTTGATTAGGTCTCAACTCTACTAGAACTGGCGACATCGTTTGTAATCCAGACAAGCATCTTCCAAAGAGATTTTTCTATGGGGAGCTGTGCGATGGTATGCGTTCAAGGAGAGGGAAGAAAACAGCACTTAAAAAACACTTGAAAAACTCTCTCAGGCCTGCAGCATCGATCCTAGCTCCTAGGAGACTAAAGCCTTTGATCGCTCAGCTTGGCACACCCAGATCACTGCTGGCATCACTAAATTTGAAAAAGGAAGAACACTGCGGGAAATTTACAGGGGACGGAAGTAGAAGGAAAAATCCGAAAACTCTCCTACTTGGAATACTCTGCGATCCTGCACGCCCTGAAATAGATCCTTTCTGGCACGAATCGGACTCATCGGGCATCTACGAACTTACTAACCAAATTAGAACAAGAACTAAGGATTTATTATTTGTTTAAAATATTTCTTCATCACATTTTATTGTTGTTTCATGTCATGCTCATCTTCGCTTGCGAAGTAGGAACATCATCATCATCATATCTAATTGTTAAAATTCTACGCCCGTGTATTGTCGGGGCCCGAAAGGGGAGCAAAGAATAGCAACACTGTTTACCTACCAAGCATGTCGTAAAAGGCGACTAAGGAGGTTATGGGATGGAGTTGGCTGTCCCATCCCATATAGGGTCAGTGACCCAAAGCCATGCTGAAGTCGGATGTGTCAGACCGAAAGGCGCAGATATCCCAGCAATGCTGTAAAACCATGACACAACGCATTCCGTTCTTCGGACTACATACTGCTAATCTGCAGGAGTTTTAGAATGAACGCAGAAGAAGAAGAAGTTAAAATTCTATATAATAAAACATTTTTATGTATAGGCCTACGTGCATTAATGATTTATTCAGCTTTCTGAAAACCAGCATTCTGACATATGAGTCCTTGATTATGAACTACGATTCATTTGTGGTACGCTGTTTCCTATCGTAGCGTTTCCCAATATTATTTCTCTGTGTGACGCATGTACCCTTTGCACAACGCTGTCGTAACTTCCACTCTGTAAGACTCTGAGTTCTGTTCAATCTATATAGTATTTTTTAGTGTCATCTTCAGAAGGTCTTCAATATGGAGAAGTATCCATCATAATCTCAGTCTTCCTCTTGTTTACCCGACAATTTCGATTTATTTCACCTCTATTCTTATGTGTTCCTTGTTTGTATTTATGATTGAGTACTCTCGGTAGAAACGTTGATAAATGTGTTTACTTGTTGACATTTTATTATGGCCAAGCTTTAGTAATATACCAACAACTTTAGTTAACATTACAATCAATCAAATTAGTTAACATTACAATCAATCAAATTAGACAGTGAAGAATATTTTACCTGCAGTGTACTATGACTGGACCTGAGACTTCAGGGGTAATCTCTTGTCTGACCACCTTAACGAATTCAAGAACGTCATCGAAACTCAAATTAGCACTGAAGTCCCACCACCCGGGAAGGAAAAACTGAGTCACTTTGCGTGACTCTTCACCCTGCAAATTGATTTAAATGTATGCTGCATTAGTTAAGTATTTGACCCGCTGTGTACTGAAATATTTCATACCACAAAACGTATAAACGCTGAAACAGGATAATGAAGTTTTACTAATCCCTGATAATACACAATAGCACACAAAAAATCGACGTTTCAGAGTAAAGTTTATCAAAAACACAACGCATGACAAACCAGAAATAGCACTGTCAACATTCACATAATAATGGATAGCAATTTTAATTATGCCTATTCCTAGCCATTATTATCTGCACATGAACAGTGTTGTTTCTTACTTATCGTGTGATATATTTCGTCATCTTGATAAAAGTCTTTTGGTAGAAACATTGGTTTATGCTTATTGTTATCATACATGTCATTTCATGCTACAAAGTGAGTCAGCATGAATTTGTAAACCAACGCACAAGCAATATTCACAGCCAGTATTTTCAATAATTTGCAAATATTCACGGCTAGTAATTACAAAAATTTTCAACTTTTCACGGCCAGTATTTACAATAATTTGCAACTATATTTCATTTAGTCGACAGCTATTACCTTTAATTCCAAATTATATTATAAACTAATACTTCACAAATTATATTATATACTAATATTTCACAAATTATATTATATACTAATATTTCACAAATTATATTATAAACTAATAATTCACAAATTATATTATAAACTAATAATTCACAAATTATATTATAAACTAATACTTCACAAATTATATTATAAACTAATACTTCACAAATTATATTATAAACTAATACTTCACAAATTATATTATAAACTAATACTTCACAAAGTATATATACTAATACTTCACAAATAGAACAGGTATGATATGTTATGTATTGAATATGTCGAGAGACAGCAACTACTAATTGTTTTGGATATCTTGTGAGAGAATGTAATAAATCCTACAATAGAATATAATAAAACACAATCTGACTACAGAGAACAAGGAAGACCCAAAAAAATGGATCTATCTAAATATGAACTCGTAATACATCATTGTCGCAGGAGTACCACATTTGATGCACCAACATACAGATTCCTCCAGCGATTTCTATCTACAACAATGCAGACAAGTGAGGAAAAATATTGTCTTGTCCAGTCCTTAATGTCTATCCATATTGCTATTTGCCCTCCTCTGTTTCTTCCACCTTTTCTGCAGTATTTTTTCTTTCTTACAAGGAATCATGTCGGCATATATGTCCAAACCAAGTAAGTTTTTGTTGTTTCACTATTGAACGTAATCATTCTTGTGGATATCTATGCATCTCTATTTCATTTTTTGACTACACGTTTTATTTATGCTCTCTATAGGAGTTAGAAGAATTCGTCTGTAACATTACAGAAACGGATAGATAATATCCACGAGACATTAAACGATCATGGATATTGCACAACGTAGGTGACACATCTGGTATTGAAACGTAAACTAAAGCTCCCACGTCTACTTAACGGTATGAATCAGTAGTGCCGCCAACCACGTAGGGGCACGACAATAAACAATAGATAAAAATATAAATAAATAGTTAGCAATTTAGTAAACAAAGCATAGGAACAAACATATTTTTTTTTTCGGCGTTCATTCGCAAACTCCTGCTGGATCTCCCTTGCAGCAGGACCATGGTCCTACTAGATTTCCAGCAGGATGTAGTCCAGAGAATGGAAATGTGTTGTGTCGCCGTTTTCTTTTGCGCCAATGGCCCGACACATCCGTATTCGGCGGAGTATAAACATATAGAAGAGAGAACTAAGGCCTTTCAAATATGGATAAGTGGAAGAATTGGTATACCTTGGTAGGCAGAGAGAACAAATAAAGAGGTTATAGCTACACAGCATATGAAACCCATGTGTTGCCGGAGCCCCAGAGGGAAGCAAAGAACAGCAGCACTGTTTACCTTATGTATGTCGTAAGAGGTAACTAATGAGGTTTTCGGGTGGAGTTGGCTGTCCCATTTTATATAATGCAAAGTGACTCATAATCTATGCTAAAGTCGGATGTATTAGACCAAAAGGCGCAAATATCAAGATACAGTTGTAAACCATAATTTAATGCATTTCTTTCTCTGAACTACAAATGCTAATTTGCAAGAATTCTAGTAACAAATTTGCAAGAATTCTAGGAACAAATTTGCAAGAATTCTAGGAACAAATCTGCAAGAATTCTAGTAACAAATTTGCAAGAATTCTAGTAACAAATCTGCAAGAATTCTAGTAACAAATCTGCAAGAATTCTAGATACAGTTGTAAACCATAATTTAATGCATTTCTTTCTCTGAACTACAAATGCTAATTTGCAAGAATACTATTAACAAATTTGCAAGAATTCTAGTAACAAATCTGCAAGAATTCTAGATACAGATGTGCAAGAATTCTAGGAACAGCGGAGAAGAAAAAAACTGCATATGAAAATAAATTCTCAGGAAATATAAGTCATAAAATATTTTGGATACGTAACAAAAAACCATCTTGTTGAAGATCTTACCTGATGGGCAGCGTGAAAAAGGTAGGCAGAGATAATATTTTGTGATGGAAATATCATGCGATGTACAATATATTCGTATATTCTATCAAAGTGCACCACCAAGACAAGAGATAAGAGCATATTAGTGATTTGGTGTAGTCAACCTTCGATGCTGGGAATGCGTATGAACGAAGGGTGCCACAAATACTCAATATCTGTGATAAAATGTCAACATTATATCTAATAAATGAAATAGTAAATCATTTGTTTACCTTTCTGATTCGAAAGTTGCGTATGCTGTACTTATTTAGCTGTGAGAAATTGGTCATTTCTACAAGCACGTTTTCAAAATTGACTGGTTCATTAAGATTATCTGGCCAGTACTGGTCAACCTTCAGCTGTGTAGATTCAAAGAGCAGTTTATTATAATATGCGGATTACATTAAGGATTGTACTAAGGATTGCACTAAGGATTGCACTAAGGGTTGCACTAAGGATTGCACTAAGGATGTAGATGTTGATAGGATTGGAGATACATCTTTGGTAAGAAGATATGGTTGATACCTGATTAAAAAGGTTTTTAATTAGAAAGGATATGCATCCTGCTGATGTGCAGGAGTTTGAGAACCATCGCCGAAGAAGAAGGTTGCTTGTACTAGAGAAGAGAGTTTGAAGGCAATGTTCCCTCTAAGACAAAATGCTTGTGAGCAGAAATATATCTCAATGGGCTGATACATTTTGCATACCACTTTATATAGGCAAACCTTGTACCTAAACACAAGATAGTCTTCTTCAGCATATTCTATTTAAGGAAAGTTATATTTTTATTCTAAGAATCTATACACACATTTTTATATGTATATCTTGTGAGCAAGTCTAAACTCTGTGCGCTAATGAATAAAAATATGTGCCCTAACGCACGGTAGCGCAGCTTAGCAAGAACAATGTTTAAATAAGACGTGGAATATCTGCTGTGCTCACCAATGATCTACTAGTCCAATCACCACGTAACAGAAACTAGATGACATAACTATAGTCAGAGCTTCGATTCTTCTTGTGGAAGCTTCTAGTACTTCTTCTATAGAACTATATTTTTACAAATGTTTTGTATGCTTTATGATTTGTTATTTGTGCCTATGAAACATCACCGACTTACTAACACCATTAATATAGTACTCACGAAGGAAACAGTTAATGAAGTCTTTCTGAACGACGACTAACACACAATCACTATCGGATGCTCATGTGAAATAATACACACAACAGAACACAGGACATAATCAAGGTTTCAACCACAAGGACATATCAAGATACGCACATATAATTAAAAATATGACGATTAGAAATGATCACACCACATAAACGTGTCCGAGTGGAATATGAATGTCAGGTGCCCGAATGATAGCAATAGGAACATTTTCTAGAGCGTACCTAGATCTATCATCGGTGGTGCAGGATCTGATGGCAGTGAATTGCGTATCAAGGATCCCATGGTGACCATCGCCGTTGAAGTGTGTGGCATCAGGAGTAGATTTTTGTGTTTGATGGCATGAAGATGGTTACAGAAGCGGTCGCTGAATCTTAAGTCGGTTTCCCCAATATACTGCTTGCCGCATTGTTTACATATGAACACGTAAATTACATTACGGGATTCACATGTAAAGGTCTTATCGATGGAAAAAGGGCCTTGGGAAATGAAATGGAGCGCATCTGAACCACATAAGGACATGTGTAGTAATAACCGTGTGATCAACGAACAGTAATAAAATGGTTGGGAACAGAAGACCTAAGATGGCTATGGACCAAGATGTCCTTCAGATTTTTGTCTTGCCTATAAGCCACCAAAGGTAAGTCTTTAAAAGCGGTGCGGGTATTAGGATCAGATTGGAGAAGGGAATAATGGTTAAGCAGGATGCACCAGATAGTAATCGGGATGACAGGTAAGAACACGTTTAACTGTATCAGAGGATGAGGAAGATCCCCGGGAGAGTTGCGAAAGCGGGAGAATGAGATTGGGAAGCGTTGTCTTTCCAATAACTCTCTGAACCCTTCTCTTTCTTGGGCGATGCGGCTTGCATTTTCCAACGATGTATTCGTTATCTTTAATTTCGTCAGTCCATTGTCTTCTTGGTCTGTCCTTTCTCCTCTTCCCAGGTACACTGCCCCACATTATTTGTGTTTATAAAGAGTTGTTTCTCTTTATGTGACCAAATTGGTGTAGTTTTATTTTTGCTATTATGTTTAGTAACCAACACATTGGAATCTTCAATGTGTTTATAATATCCGAGTTTCTGATTTTTTCCTTCCATGATATTCTAAGTATCTTTCTGTAGCATTTCAGCTCAAAGGCGTTGATCTTTGCCGCTGTTTTACTTAGGGTCCATGTTTCACAGCCGTATTTTGCAACCGGAAAAATAAAAGTTCGAAGCATTAACAGTTTCATTTCTGCTTACTGATATTAACGCTTTCCACTTTTTTACATTGAAACTTTACAGTTGTTAGCATTGAAACCTCATAACTGTTAACATAGAAACATTATAGCTGTTAACATTGAAAACTTATAGCTGCTAAAATTGAAACTTACTAGAATTGAGTATAACCTTACCTTTCCATCCTCCTGTAGGTCAGACAACATGACGATAACCTGGCACTTCTGCTCCCACGCCATACGCCAGAAGTCTGGGACTGTAGAATGCATTGGACCCTGAGTAGCAATATATTCTCTCACAGAGTTTAAGCCCTGAGAAGGAAGACACAAATAGTAGCAATGTATTCTCTCACAGAGTTTAAGCCCTGAGAAGGAAGACACAAATAGTAGCAATGTATTCTCTCACAGAGTTTAAGCCCTGAGAAGGAAGACACAAATAGTAGCAATGTATTCTCTCACAGAGTTTAAGCCCTGAGAAGGAAGACACAAATAGTAGCAATGTATTCTCTTACAGAGTTTAAGCCCTGAGAAGGAAGACACAAATAGTAGCAATGTATTCTCTCACAGAGTTTAAGCCCTGAGAAGGAAGACACAAATAGTAGCAATGTATTCTCTCACAGAGTTTAAGCCCTGAGAAGGAAGACACAAATAGTAGGATATTTTGCTTGCTGTAAACACATCTTTTAATATTTTATATTTATTGACTCAGATGATGATGATGATGGTGTTGATGATGGTAGTGATTATTATTCGTGAAAGTGATCTGATCATAGATCCTTAAGAAAATCGAGATTTTGACTCCATCAGATTCAGTCACATATTAATGATTCTTTACTATTCGTTTTAATGGGGGACATTCTGCCGAACATTTCTTCAACTCTGAAATGACAATGTTCCTGTTGAATGATATTCCACGAGATTGGACTGTCTGCAGTTGAAAAGTACGTTCCTCCTCACTATAAGTGGTACAGTTTTGTTTTCACTTCATTATTCGTTGCTCACATTCTGTTCCTTGTAAAACACCAGTAAAATGGTTCATACATATTCAATATGATTCGCTATGCAAGGACATTTTGCTGGGCAATTAACAATTCCACTTGCGTCATATCGCTGGCATAAATATAACAGAGTTACGAAGGTCAGTGTCTTAACGAGTTCGAAATGTGGGGGAAGGGGGAGACAAAGAAGAACAGCATTCATCGTATCCTGAATGAGGCTGAGAATATTGCTAATATATTCTGAATGAGACTGAGATTATTGCCAGTATATCTTCATGAATTTGAGAATATAGCTAGTATATTCTGAATGAGGCTGAACATATAGCCACCATACCCCGATTGAGGCTGAGAATATCGCAATCATTTCCTGAATGAAGTTGAACATATTCTGAATGAGATTGAACATACAGATCTCATTTGTTCTATCTAATCATCACCAACAGATAACTGGTCGTGAGCTGATCTAATTGTATTTCGGAAGATCGATCGATGCGCGCTCTGCCTCCACCAGCAGATACTGAAAGGTATACCTGCTAATGGTTCTCGTGACACGCTTGTTACCCACACTCCTAATTCTGTCAAGCAGAGGACACGTTTTACTCCGAGAAACGTATGTATGCTTCAACTGACTGACTAACAAACAAACTAACTAACAATGAATGACTCACAGGGATATAGTTGGCATTGATGAAGTCGTTCGTTTCGTCCCCCTCTGGTTGTACATCCAACTTCACTCTGCTGTGATCAACTGAAAACATTTTTCAATGTTAAATCAGGAATTCACAATTGTGCATAGAAAGTGAATTATTTTATTTGGAAACAGGGTAATGATTTGTTGGTATTAAATAGATGCATTTTATTTGGAAATAGGTAATGATGTGTTGGTATTAAATAGATGCATTTTATTTGGAAATAGGTAATGATGTGTTGGTATTAAATAGATGCATTTTATTTGGAAATAGGTAATGATTTGTTGGTATTAAATAGATGAATTTTATTTGGAAATAGGTAATGATGTGATGGTATTAAATAGACATTTCATCTCACATGTCCCTATCTTTGTGTAATGTGAAGGTTTGGCGCTTGTAACACAGTGTTGGTAGGAATATATTGTAAATTATTTCTCTTTTAACTTTCATCTCGATCTTAGGATGAAGAAGTAGTGGTGATAGTTGGTATGTTACGGCTTTTTTTTTTCTTTTGACGTCTCGTCTATATTTCTCTATCAGGGCTTCCATTTTCTTTGAAAATAAAAACAGATATTTGAACTCCGATACTTGTTTTACTCCTATGTTGCCTATCTGTAAGTTTGGTGGGCTCTGTTTTCTGCATATTTTCATAGTTTCCACTTTTTGTGTATTGATCTTCATGTTGTATTTTCTACATGTTGCAGATAGTGAGTGAACATGATTTTGTAGTTGTTCTTGGTTTTCGTATACGAGACTCTGGTCGTCTGCTAATATCAGTTCATTTAGTTCACTGTTTAGTTGCTCTGAGTTATCTTGTTCTGAGTCCCGTCTTCCCCTAACTATAACAAAAAGCATAGTCCCGTGATTATCTTTTTGTCATGATTATAGTCTTTCTTTCTTTTTGCTTTAAACCCCAGTATATATTACTGGGTTATTTCTTATTACATTTTTGTTTTTAATCGGCGAAATCTGTTTTCTATTTACATATTTACAAATGATTATAGTAAACAAATATACATTTCTGTGTGCTATTTAAGTTGTATTTAGCAATGTATTCTCTCCCAGAGTTTAAGGCCTGAGAAGGAAGACACAAATAGTAGCAATGTATTCTCTCCCAGAGTTTAAGGCCTGAGAAGGAAGACACAAATAGTAGCAATGTATTCTCTCACAGAGTTTAAGGCCTGAGAAGGAAGACACAAATAGTAGCAATGTATTCTCTCACAGGGTTTAAGGCCTGAGAAGGAAGACACAAATAGTAGCAATGTATTCTCTCACAGGGTTTAAGGCCTGAGAAGAAGACACAAATAGTAGCAATGTATTCTCTAACAGAGTTTAAGCCCTGAGAAGGAAGACACAAATAGTAGCAATGTATTCTCTAACAGAGTTTAAGGCCTGAGAAGGATGACACAAATAGTAGCAATGTATTCTCTCACAGAGTTTAAGCCCTGAGAAGGAAGACACAAATAGTAGCAATGTATTCTCTCACAGAGTTTAAGCCCTGAGAAGGAAGACACAAATAGTAGCAATGTATTCTCTCACAGAGTTTAAGGCCTGAGAAGGATGACACAAATAGTAGCAATGTATTCTCTCACAGAGTTTAAGCCCTGAGAAGGAAGACACAAATAGTAGCAATGTATTCTCTCACAGAGTTTAAGCCCTGAGAAGGAAGACACAAATAGTAGCAATGTATTCTCTCACAGAGTTTAAGGCCTGAGAAGGATGACACAAATAGTAGCAATGTATTCTCTCACAGAGTTTAAGCCCTGAGAAGGAAGACACAAATAGTAGCAATGTATTCTCTCACAGAGTTTAAGCCCTGAGAAGGAAGACACAAATAGTAGCAATGTATTCTCTCACAGAGTTTAAGCCCTGAGAAGGAAGACACAAATAGTAGCAATGTATTCTCTCACAGAGTTTAAGCCCTGAGAAGGAAGACACAAATAGTAGCAATGTATTCTCTCACAGAGTTTAAGCCCTGAGAAGGAAGACACAAATAGTAGCAATGTATTCTCTCCCAGAATCTGTTTTCTATTTACATATTTACAAATGATTATAGTAAACAAATATACATTTCTGTGTGCTATTTAAGTTTTTTAACTATGGAAGGGGAGGCTGAGCATTTTGTCCTCTATTGACGCTAGGCGACCGCTAACCACTGAGCCACCAAAGCTTCCCACCCAAAAATATATATCGTAAGTATTTACAAGGTATAATCTTGAGTACTTACAAGGTATAATCGTAAGTACTTACAAGGTATAATATCGACATATCTATTCTTGATTCTGTTTGCCTCACGCTGAGCTTCATTGGACGTAGTTTTGAATGTCATACACACTTGTCTGATGGTCTGCATAGAAAAAGACGGCGATCAATACAAATATTAACAAATATATAATTACCGCATTCCAATAGAAGATTCCAGGATCAGATGTGTGGGCTACAGTAACACACATACACAAATAATGTGATATGAATAATGATTAATATGTTTAAATAGCAAACATCGATAATACACGTACTAATGGACACGTACTAAAAGCCACAGATAAGAGACTAGACTCCTTTGAAAACAAATGCCTACGTACCATTCTGAATGTTAAGTGGAGTGACTTTAAATTTAACACTACTATAAGAGAGGAAAGCAAACAAACCTATTTATCTTCCTTCTTTAGACAAAGGCGTTGGACTTACATCGGCCATGTTCTCAGAATGAACAGCCTAAGAATTCCCCAGCAGTCACTATATTGGGTGCCACCCGGAGTAAGAAGAAGAGGGAGACCTAGAGAAACTCTACGAATACCATTAATAGAGAAGGCATGTCAATGAACCTAAACAACACGCAACAATTGAAAGACCTGGCAACACAAAGACAGAAATGGAAAGCTATGGTTTCTGCCCTATGCGTCGCCTATGGTCCTGGAGGAACATAACATAACAATGGACACTATCAATAATGAATCACGGAGAAAGAAATTGATTTTTAGGTCTAGTGAAAATAAGACTTTCACGAGAAAGACATACAATGCAATAATAAGACAAAACACAGACAAAGACAAATGTGTCTGGCCATTGGCGCAAATAAAATGGGGACGAAACGTATTTTATTATGTGGACTACAACTTTCTAGAAATCTAGGAATAGTGTCCTGCTATAAAAAAGATCCAACTGGAATTTGAGAATGAACGATGGAGAAGAAGTAACATTCGGACTAAAATTTCCAACCGTAGCTGGCCTGCTTCCTGATCGCCTGCAAGGATGCATAAGGAAATCATAATCAAATTTTAGATTTGCTAAGGCGTATCGATCTTTGCTAAGAAATATCGATCTTTGCTAAGACATATCGATCTTTCTTAAGACATATCGATCTTTGCTAAGACATATCGATCTTTGCTAAGACATATCGTTCTCTGCTAAGACATATCAATCTCTGCTAAGACATATCGATCTTTGCTAAGAAATATCGATCTTTGCTAAGACATATCGATCTTTGCTAAGACATATCAATTTTTGCTAAGACATATCGATCTTTGCTAAGAAATATCGATTTTTGCTAAGACATATCGATCTTTCTTAAGACATATCGATCTTTGATAAGACATATCGATCTTTGCTAAGACATATCGTTCTCTGCTAAGACATATCAATATTTGCTAAGACATATCGATCTTTGCTAAGAAATATCGATCTTTGCTAAGACATATCGATCTTTGCTAAGAAATATCGATTTTTTCTAAGACATATCGATCTTTGCTAAGAAATATCGATTTTTGCTAAGACATATCGATTTTTGCTAAGACATATCGATCTTTGCTAAGAAATATAGATTTTTGCTAAGACATATTGATCTTTGCTAAGAAATATCGATCTTTGCTAAGACATATCGATCTTTCTTAAGACATATCGATCTCTATTAACGTATATCAATCGTTATTTGACTAATATTGATCCTTACCTCAAATTCATCCTGAAACAGCAAGTTGGAATCCTTGTGAAACCTGGCTACGTGATTCTGAAGCTCTCGCATTTTGACTGGCCTTAGATATTTCAGAGAAACAAATGTTAAATTAATAGAATGATTATTCATCAAGACACGGTAAAACATTGTTGGAAAGAGATACAGTGTTTATAACTGTATGTGGTACTGGAGAAACAGTGATTAATGATTAAGAAGTATGATGGCTGAAAAGATATTTCTTTTCTGAAGAAGCGAGGATAAAACATCGCCACTACATTAATAACAGTTACAGAAAAATCGGAATCAGAGAACTATCAGTGTAACAAAGTTGCTTATCACATGATGATGATGAATTATCCCTTTAGTTGTGAGCAGGTAACGCTTGATAGCTCACATTCTTTCTGGCAAAAGTACAGGTTCTTGTCAGTTTAGCAACTGAGACGATACCACTACTCATATAATGCAATAAATATGTCACGTTCAACAATGCCGCTAAGTGATAAAGTCTGTAACTACAAGGTTCAGGCGTGCATGCAATGCCTTAAATTGGAATTTCCTATTCATAGGGGTTCTTGTCACCAGAGGAATTGTGTGCTTTGAGTCAGTTCTGTGCGTATAGTGTTTATCGTCATGTGTGCCTTGGGACACCGAGCTCAAATTTCCGTGTACGGTTCTGTTGGTAATAGTTTTCAATCAAGATGAACGTGGTTTTGTAAAGTATATATTCGAACAAGGCTTCTCTCTGTGAACCAATCCAAAATAATAAGACAATTCTATTGGTCATTTAATCTATTAGCTACTACACAAATCGATCTGTACCGTCAATTTGGGCAGCAGCTATCAACCGGATTGATCTGTAAACCTCAATACCTTGTCAAAACCTTGTCAAACAATGTTAGCCCACCATATGAACTGGGAACCACAATTCCTTGGGTACAAAGTTAACCCACGATATGAACTGTGAACCACATTTCCTTGTGTACAAAGTTAACCCATGATATGAACTATGAACCACAGTTCCTTGTGTGCAAAGTTAACCCACGATATGAACTGTGAACGACAGTTCCTATTGTACAACGTTAACCGACGATATGAACTGTAAACGACAGTTCCTTGTGTACAACGTTAACCCACGATATGAACTGTGAACCACAATTCCTTGTGCACAAAGTTAATCTACAATAAAGAAACTGTGCAGAAAAGTTAATTTATGAAGGATTAGCAGAATTAATCTATACACACATCATCACTAAACATCATCACTACACATCACTACACATCATCACTAAAAATCATCACTACACATCATCACTACACATCACTACACATCATCACTACACATCAGCATTGCACACTTCATCAACGTTCTGATAGTGTAACACTCACAGATATACAATGAAATATTAAATACCTTGTTTGAGGGATCTCTGGTTCCTGTATTTCTTTTCTCGGTTTCAACCTCCTAAAAACATACATGAACTAGAATGATTAGTACATGACGGTAGCAAAAGGAAACGTGTATATAATAATAAACCCCATAATCCGTCACGGTCGTAGACCCCAAACCCGTCAGGGACGTAGACCCATAACCCGTCAGGGACGTAGACCCATAACCCGTCAGGGACGTAGGAGTGTTACACTAGAGACATCAGCAAAACAAGTCCTCCAAACATCTCTCTCCTCGGCCATTCGGAGGAATGTAGAAAAATAATGTCCAAACCAGAGAAGTTTCATTCGTACAGTGTCTGCGCTAACACTCCACCTTTTGTCAGGTGTATCAGCTGCTGTCTCAGTAGCTCTATGGAAGCGATTGCGGAGATACATCAGTACATAATGACGATCTTGAGAAAGTGTGGTTCTACGAGGTTGACCAGGTCTGTCGCGGTCATCGGTGGCACTTGTCAGCATCAATTATTGGTGCAGCCTTATTAGAATGAACTGCTCACAAATGAAATGTCGGGCAATGTCTATGGTCGCCAATCCAACGACAAGCATACCAGCAGCTTGCAATCGCTCTTGTAATGTCAGTCGAGGCATACAAAAATAGCAACATAATTTCTTTCGGTAAAAACAATATAATACCTTTTACTCCCCTAAGCATTATTATTGTTTGTGCCAAATTTAAATCTGTTTCAAATTTTAATAAAGTCACAATATTTTTTTTTTTTGGACATGCAAAAATATAAAGGAAACAAAATAATGTGACTGTACGAACTTCATTAATTGTACGTTTTTTGGGTTGAACAATTGCCCACGTACATAAACATTTCACGCGTAAAAAGAAATCACGTTTTCGATGCGTTTTTAATGGTTGCTTAAATATAACCATGCCCCCCTTACCTGGAGTTCTTGCTGATCAATTTCAGCACATCCGACTCTACAGCGATAGATCACTGCTCTTTTCAACTTCTACTGAGTGTGATTACTACATACGTTCGTACATATATCAAAAATCCCATATTCTTTAAGAAATTGAACGGAAGATCGCCTCTGTTTTTCAGAAGCTCGAAATGGGAGAACAGAATAACAGCACTGTTTTCTTTCCATGCATGATGTAAGAGGCGATTAAGGAGGTGGAGTTGACTGTCCCAGCACATATATGGTTAAAGTAACCCACCTCCATGTTGATGTCGAAGTGTCAGCCAGAAATGAAAGATATTAACCAATGAAACAAAGCATTACGTCCTTCCGACTACATTATGTTAATCTGCAGGAGTTTAACACCAAACGTAGAAATATAATTTGAGCGGAAAATTTCTTAAAATTAGGCCTATGTGTAGTACCATCAGACACACTGCCAGAGAAGTGATAAAAATAGTAATTGGTTGTATCCGTGTTAACACCCCTCTAAATGGTCACGTCAAGTAGTAACGGTATCATCAGGAAATAAGTTACTATTGCTTCTTCCCCGTTTAGACATTAGAAATGCACGATAAATAATAGAAGGAACAATTAAAGCTTTTGCGATTTCTTACAGCAAATGCAGAGAACAGGCAATAGACAAACAAAAAATTCCTGCAGAATGCATCACTAAGGTAAAAGACAAAGTATTTTGGGAATTTGATGCAATCAACATTCGATGATAAAACTGGTCATTATAATGATAATTATGATATTCAGGAGAGTAAAATATGAGCTATAACTATGAGTTATAAAATATGTTTTATAAAATATTAGTTACAAAATATGTAGTACAAAATATGAGGTACAAAACTGCATCCGAGTGGAGAGTTAAAATGTGAGAGTTCCAGAAAACGTTTTATGTAAAAACATGTTACAAGAAATGAAAAGTAAATATAGGGACAATTGTATGCTTACCAAATCATATGATGGGAGAATAATCTGCAGATGAAATAGACAGCCACACATATGACAGCAATCGCAACTAATAAGATGCTCACAATGATTATCAGGTTGTGTGGATCTTCTGTTTGGTCTGTAGCTGGAGGAAAGACAGTTGCAGTAGTAATAGTAAAAGTAATAATAGCAGTAGTAGTAGTAGCAGCAGTAGTAGTAAAAGTAGTTGTAGTAAATGTTGCAGTAGTAGTAGTACTAAAAGTTATAGTAGTAAAGGTAGTAGTAGTAGTAAGATAGTTGTAGTAATAGTAAAAGTAATAGCATTAGTAGTAGTAACAATAGTAGTAGTAGTAGAAGTGTTACAGTGAAGAAGATGGTAATGGCAATCGTTGGATTCTATCTGCCTGTAAAGGATGCAAAATTTCTAAGTTCACGTCCCAGGACTTGTGCAATGCTGCTTTGACTTCCTAGAATTTTAGGCTACGAATATTGTTTCAACTTGTTGAACTGTCTGTACTGTTTATCTAAGGAGCCGCGTTAGCGCAGTGGTTAGCGCACTGGCTTCGCATATGAGTGGTCATGGGTTCATTCACCAGCTGAGGCGGAAATGTTTTCAGATCGCAACGGCTCCCAGGTCGACCAAGCCTTAAATGGGTACCGGATTAATCCGGGAAGTAAAGACTGCGAGGGAGAGGAGATGGCTACCGTCCTCATTTGCAGAGCCTGTGAAATGTGAGATCGCTAACATCTCACACCCCTACGGCATTAATAAATGCTATGGGTTACTTTACTTTTACTTCTTATCTGCTATCCAGCGAGAAATCCGGCTTACTCGGAGCATTGCACAGTCTCTCAACTTAGAGATATTCATGCCATGACTAACAAATTCTAGCTAAATATTTCTCACTAAACTTGTAACTACTCGGGAATCATTTTCGACCCATGCTATGGCTTTGCAGTCCACATTACGACCTACCTCGTCGCTGTCCACTTTTTCAATCGCTCAATCGAATCTCGAATCCCCAATTTGCTAAGTTCTCCACAACTCAGCAGAAACTTCCGACTAATCAAAATGCTTCTTACATCTCGCATGCTCCCATCTGTTTTCACCCGCTGCCTTTTTTTCATTATACACAAATGTACGGCAAGTCATTATATAAACACACATTTCCGCATTCATACTTTCTATGGCAATCGTGTATTTCCCTAGACCCAGTCTATAGTTCTTTTGTGCCCGCTTAAAGAAGTGTCTGGTGTCCGAAAACACAATATTGTTCTTCCGAAGATCCTGCATAAATGGCGGAGAATAAGCAATTCCTTTTAGTCTGGCCAGTTCGTCTTCCCACATTTGCACGTCCCATACATCACAGTTGCATTTCCACTCCTGAGGTGGTTGTGTGACAATATTATTACACGAGCCATTATGGGCTGTTCACGCAACGTAACGTGGTATTTCATACCATCAATTTTCTGCTGTCGGTGGAGGGTTCTCACTACCTACTCTGATCCCCTTAGCTTGCGAAGGGTTCTCTCTTCTTGCTGAGATGTGCCTACCCAACTCTGGCACTGAAGCAGCAATAGTAGTAATAGTAGTAGTAGCAGTAGTAGTAGTAATAATAATAATAGTAGTAGTAATAGTAAAAGTAGTAATAGTAGTAGTAGTAGTAGTAGCAGAAATAGTAGCCGTAGTAGTAGAAGTAATAGTAGAAATAGTAGAAGTAGTAAAGTAGTAGTAAAAGTAGTAGCAGTAGTAGTAATAGTACTAGTAGTAGTGATGGTAGTAGTAAAAGTAGTAGTAGTAGCAGTAGTAGTAATAGTACTAGTAGTAGTAGTAGTGATGGTAGTAGTAGTAGTAGTAATAGTACTATTAGTAGTAGTAATAGCAGTAGTAGAAGTATAACATTAGGGGCAGACAGTCAAAGTTTCTAGGGCATGTGCTGAGAAAAATACAGATTTAAAACTTAATAACCACTGGAAAGATCAAAGGAAGAGGAGACAGTGGACGACAAAGAGAAAAGTTGCTAGATGGACTAGTATTGTGGCACGTTAGAAGTTCACAGACCGAGCTTATTGACAACACAAGAGACAAAGAGTCGTGGAGAAACATGATCGCCTACGCCATTTGGTATGACACTTGATTGACTGAGAAGTAGTGTTAGTAAAATTAGTAGTAGTAGCAGTAGTAGTGTTAGTACAATTAGTAGTAGTAGCAGTAGTAGTGTTAGTAAAATTAGTAGTAGTAGCAGTAGTAGTGTTAGTACAATTAGTAGTAGTAGCAGTAGTAGTGTTAGTACAATTAGTAGTAGTAGCAGTAGTAGTGTTAGTAAAATTAGTAGTAGTAGCAGTAGTAGTGTTAGTACAATTAGTAGTAGTAGCAGTAGTAGTGTTAGTACAATTAGTAGTAGTAGCAGTAGTAGTGTTAGTACAATTAGTAGTAGTAGCAGTAGTAGTGTTAGTAAAATTAGTAGTAGTAGCAGTAGTAGTGTTAGTAAAATTAGTAGTAGTAGTAGTAGTATTAGTAGTAGCAGTAGTAGTAGTAGTAAAAGAAGTAATAGTATTAATAATAGTAGTAGTAGTAGTGTTAGTAAAAATAGTAGTAGTAGTGGTAGTAGTAGTAGTAGTAAAAGTAGTAGTAGTAATAGTAGTAGTAGTAATAGTAGTAGTGTTAGTAAAAGTAGTTGTAGTAGTTAGTTATATTATTTTATACATTTATAAAAACCAAGAATAAATTTCTATTCTGCTTGCAATGTTCGATTACATACGCGCATGAGTGACATTCTGCTACAGGTGAACTGTTTCTCAACAGCAGACACATATGTAGAAATAAAGGAATTATGATTACATTTTTTCGTGACTGTCCAGAATGCATCCTGCGAAAAGCTCCCAGTGAAGTTTTCGTTTTTTGTCACCACCTGAGGATAAGAAACGGTATAGTCATAGTAATGTACAAGTGAAGTATTTGGATACCTACAGACAAAAGAGTCAGGGTTAGACCAAAAGAAGCACTCAGAAGAATAATACTTGGAGAAAGTAAAACAATCAATATCCATACTATTCAAGAACTGCACAGAATAGCTTTGAACAGACAGAATTGGAGAGATCTGACCTCTGCCCTATGCGCTAACTTCAGCGCAAAAGGGAAACGAATGACGTATTTGAGATATTCTCAATAAAAGATTAATAATGTTTGGTTGTTCATGATAAGGTAGATGGTTTTGATGATGATAATAATGGTACTGATGACGATGACAATAGTGCTGATAATTTCACCTTACAAGTTGATGAGGAGGATGAAAAAAGACAATGTACTTGTTCAGAGAATTATAGCAATTGGAGTCACCAGGGGGAGGGAAAAAGTACGTTCTCGTTGGAATGATCGGAATAACCCATAACCAAAAACTGTCTGGGACACAGAGTTTATATACTTTGAGATGTCTGCCGGTAAGTAGATCATTTATGGGAATGTCTCTCGGTAAGTAGATCATTTATGGGAATGTCTGTCCGTAGGTGGATCATTTATGGGAATGTCCCTCTTGGGCAGTGATGCCGGTTCCTAATCAAGAATCTAGCTAATGATCATAATAATGATGATAATGTAGATGATGATAATGTAGATGAAGATAATGTAGATGATGATGACGATAGAACTACAAGGGAGTAGTTGGTGCCGACGACTCTTGTTTCCTATTACAGAAAGTTGGAATTTGACTTACAGCTCCAGTGTCATTAACTCTTTGATGGAGCTTATTTCTTAGCTCCTTCAAGTGCACAATTACTGTGTTACTATATGTGACTGTATGATGCAATGCCATGTGATTTGTAGCCTTCTAATCAGGAGAGACATTTGCCGATACTTTCTTGAAATATCGAGACAGAATGTACATTCAAGTAATGGTTCCATCTCTGCAGTTCAAGATTGGTCATATCGTAGAGTGGGGTAGTTAGCCACCAAGTCCAATTTTACAAGTCACCTCATGCAACATACATGACAGCTGCAATGTAACTATCATTTGATGTAATGTAACTATCATTTGATGTAATGTAACTATCATTTGATGTAATGTAACTATCATTTGATGTAATATAACTATCATTTGATGCAATGCAACTATCGCTTGATATAATGTCGAGTAACAAAAGATTAAATCACTATAATTTGATGCAATGTCGAGTCAGTAACATAAAGGTGGTGTAAATATAATTTTCCGCCATGTGCCATGTGAGCCGGTGGCGCACAGGTTATTACTACAGACAAAATAACAAGACAGCAGACGAAATGCTAACCGTCTGTTCAGCTGACATCAATTAGCCTCGTAATGACGTGAAATAACGTTTCACAAATTCAACTCATATACAACCCTAGGGACATACAACATGATCTTTTATCCAAGTTACATCTCAAGTAATCTTATTTCTGTTATGTGTTATTTGTATTTGTCACTTACAAGCAGAAGTCAGATCTGTCGGGTCATTGGCGCAAATAAAGCATCAACAAAAAGCAATTTGCAAATTTGCTAAAAATTTAGCAGTAATAATCCCTTCTCGATTTGAGTTTGAGAACGAACGCAAGATAAAATTTAAAAAATATGAAAGCAAGAAAATACAATAGTCATTAAAGTACGAATGCCTATTGTACGTACGTATATTTCTGTTCCTCGAGGAATTTACATACCAGTGCAATTCGTTAGTTCTCACCTGAGTCACACTCGATCTGTCCATATTCATAGTAAATTGATAATTTACACGATGGATGTCTACAATCAAACTTTATTTAGGAACCCGGATTCACCGATTTCCGCATAAATGTGCTCAAACTCCAAAGCAACTCGGTGTCATCTGAATTAGACCTGGCTAAAATCTTGTTTGAAACCTTCTTTATAAAACAAATATATTTATGTGATTAATATTGATGTTACTGTAGTGCAGTCATTGTTTTGTCTATTCTCATAAATTTATGTTATTTTATCTCAGAAATAGATTTGAATTTATCGTATTTTTGTGTGTGCGTGCCTGCGTGTGTGCGTGCGTGCGGTGTGCGTGCGTGCGTGCGTACAGTAAATCTATGAATATACGATAATAGTGGTACGGACATTGAACATCCTGTTGCTAACATTAAAAAATGTGAAATCAATGCTACTGATCTGTTGATGTGAATATAGTGATGATGATGATGTTTGTGTTGATGGTAGTGGTGATGATGATGATGATGATGGTGGTGATAACTACGCAAAACACTAACAACAGCCACAAAAACAAATGCCATTTCGACTAAAAAGTCCTCATCATGATAAAAAAACAATACTTAATATTACGTAAAGAGAAATACAGTAGGAGTTGTCTCCTCCACACAATTTGATACTGAGAGAGAGAGAAAGAGAGAGAGAGAGAGAGAGAAGAGGAAAAAAGAAGATGGAAGACAAGTACAACAAGATAACACAAAGTAGCAAAAGCAATAGATTGAGTAGGATACCAGAGAAATATACTAATCTGAATGTAAGCAAGCATACTGCAATAGATTAGGTATTAGGTTTTAGGTATTCGGTTTTAGGTATTAGATTTTAGGTTTTATGTATTAGGTTTTAGGTATTAGGTATTATGTATTAGGTTTTAGGTATTAGGTTTTAAGTTTTTTGGTATTAGGTTTTAGGTATTAGGTTTTAGGTTTTATGTATTAGGTATTAGGTTTTAGGTATTAGGTATTAGGTATTAGGTTTTAGGCGTTAGGTATTAGGTTTTAGATATTAGGTTTTAGGTATTAGGATTTAGGTTTTAGGTAATAGGTTTTAGGTATTATGTATTATGTTTTAGGTATTAGGTTTTAGGTATTAGATATTGGGTATTAGGTATTGTGTATTAGGAGAAATAGATAATTCAGTCAGTTCTTAGGACTTAGTAGCAGCCAAGAAATCGAGGAAGCAAACCACAGAGTTCGTATATCTAGTCGCAAGTCAGATGCAAGTTAAGCTAGCTAGAATACAGTGTTCGCTAGTTAGCGTAGACTTAGAGAGATAGTTGATGTTTCTGTGATTTCACGTGTAAGGTATATAATTACTAGATCAGGTTGTGAGGATCCAAAGATAAGTTAGAACTCAGCCAGTTCACAAGTTATCTTAGAGTTAGAGAGACGTTTTGAAACCTGAGATTCCATGATTTCAATGCATATAATTGCTGGTGATTGTTTCTTGTCACTGTAAATAAACTGTGTTGGCGATCTCTCGAGGAGAGAGGCCACAAAATATACTCTAAGACATGGGTGCTTGTTGTTAACGAGTTTATACGTATAACCTGAGAGAATTAATTGGCTGTAGTAGTTCAAGTCAACCACAGGTACTAAGCTGGGCACGGCACCAGTATTCCAACAACTTCCCTACGAGACGCAGAAAGCAGATGTTAGTCTACTGTCACACTTATTGCGACACTACGTACAGAGCGTTAAAATACCCTCTGTCACATACTGTCAGATCAAAAGGGAGAACAGTACACGAAGCCAGTAGTGTATTTTTACCGCAACAACGAGCAGTCTAACTGCAATAGATTGAGTATGATAACGGAGAAATATACTAATCTAAATGTAAGCATGAATACTGCAATATTTCTCTTTCACTTCCAACACGACTATGGACACAATGATACATACTTCTAAACACAACACAATGATACATACAAAATAATTCTAAACACAACACAATGATACATAATTTTAAACACAATGGCACATACTTACAGAAATGGTGTAGTTTCCCTCTTCTGTGGGGCCAGGTATGCTACAATTACCGCAACATGATGATGTAGTATACCAGTGTAGTGGCTGTGGAAATGTGTTTCTACAATAAACATTCAGTTTAAAAATAGTGGCGTACAATTTCAATTGATCCTCTAAAATATCGTTGATGTATATATATCGATAATTTAGGGTAAAACCATGAGAAGAGGAAAGATGGAACACATTGTAATGTAACAACAGACAAGTTCAAGAGCAAAATGGATAGTGGAAGACCAAGATAGGATATGTTTGATAATCTAGTATTGTGGCATGGGAGAACATGGGTATAGGAAATGACTGACAGTACATGAAATAGAAGGCTATCGAAAGGAATAATAATCTAAGTTACACGGCAGGGAACATCAGAAGAAATAACTGACAGCATATGAAATAGAGAAATAAATGGAGAAAAAGACATGATAACAAACGCAACACTATCAAGGAGAGTTCCGGTTACCAGTTTCAAGATGGCGGACGTGTGTTCTGTTCTTGATTCCTTTGGATACGTTAATCGACGATCTAACAAATCGTCATTGTAAAACTCCCAGTGTTTGTGTAGCGGATGTTATAGTTCTAAGCAAATATGAAACCATTAATAAATATTTCAACACGTACTTAGAGTGAAGGAAGATAAAATTCCACGACAAGCCTTCATGTGGACACCAGACGGGAAAAGAATACAGGGAAGACCAAAAACAACGCTCGAAGAACATTTATGAATGAACTAAAATTAACAGACATAAATGCACTGCAATCCTTGACAACTGATCGACAGGCATGGAGAACAATGACATCCGCCATATGTGCCAAACTTGGCAAAAGAGGAACTGAATGACTGACACTATCAAGGGTGGAAAGATATGATACCAGTCTTTACACTATAAAGGGAGGGTGGTATTATGATGTTCGTCCGTCGTGATCGACGATGACCAAAAACTCAACCATAATAATAATAACAATAAATAATAAAATAATAAAGTTAATAGTGCGTTTTTAAATGACTAGCAAGTCCAATGCGCGCACACAATGTTCTTTTACAGAATTGACAACAATAGAAGGTATCTGTGTGACGTTGAGATGTTTTTTCTTTTCTACGTGTCCGCTTTTGTCTTGCAGTTTCTTGTCTGAATTCCTCTGCCGCTAGTGCTCCCGTTCTAATGCTGTAATGCCATGCTGTTCTATCCTGAGCGAGGCTCTCCCAAGCGCCTACGTCAATGTTAAGATGTTTCAAGGATGACTTGAGCGTGTCTTTGAAACGCTTTTTCTGTCCACCAGCTTTTCGAAATCCTGCCTTTAGTTCTCCATAATATATTTGTTTTGGCAAACGCGAGTTCTCCATACGCACAAGATGGCCTGCCCAGCGTGCCTGCGCCTTCATAAGTATTGTGTGGATGCTTATTGAGGTTGATTTTTCCAAGACCTCGTAGTCTGGTACTTTGTCCCACCAATGGATGTTTAGTAATTTACGTAGGCAGGTAAGATGGAAATGATTTAACTTTCTTGCATGTCTAGCATACACTGTCCACGTTTCGCAGGCGTATAGTAAGGTTGGTATAACATCAGCATGATAAATAGAGGTGGTATTATAGAGCTACACTATCAAGAAATGGTGGTAAACCAATGTTCATAATTGGTCTATTCATATTCTATTCAGGTTACCCTTAAGGTCCCGGGTTCAATCCACGGTTAGGACAGGATTTTTTCTTTCGGATGCACAATCAAAATCCTTCCTGTACATGTTGCGGAGTCTACTATGCCAAAGCGGCCTTTATTTTCCCACTAAATAGACAGCCTACCTGCACTTCTTCACAGGAAAACATGCAGCAGCAGCAATGACATTAAACAAAAAAAAGTTATTCCATTCAGGATGTAACTATCAATCCATCAATTTTTGTGGCTGTAGCATTTTATAGGAAATATAAATAGGTTCAGTATTGTGCCATTTCTTTCTTCATGGTCCATATACACAATTGCCTGCTATGGGATTTGAATCCGGTACTTTGACCGTCACAGATGCGGGCTGTACCACACCGTCAACGAGCCGGAGTTGTTCCTAGTGCATGTATTATCAAAAATGTTTGACCTGGGTTATCTGTGCCGTTGGTGGTTAGCGTGTGGTACACGAACCAGTTCCGTCACATGGCTGGCCAACTAGCGATATGGTCACTGATGTCCACAGTTCAGTAGATGTAATGAAAATACTAAAGAGCTAAATAATGACATCTGTATTTAGCTCTACCCCGTGAGCGTCAGTAATGCCGTTCTTACTCATAATTGTTTGTTGTGAATGTAATCTTGAGAAAGGACAACTAATCAAAACGTCGATATGACCTGTTATTATGTTTTCCCAGTGAATAACACCATTTCATTACCCTGTTCCAAGTTTTGCCTGTTGGATTTCAGTTTTACTGCAGTGAGTACATAATACTGCGGTTTATAAGTATCTACGTTACTGTTTGCACAGCTGGTCATAAGTCGCTTGACTGCTCTGTATTCTCAGCAGCACTAGAAGTTTCCATGTACCACCTGAAGATCATATTTTATGCCTTTCCATCAAAAGTCCACAACATTGGGATTGTTTTACAAACTCTATGTTGGCTCTTCCAATCATTCGAATGCGATGGAAATTTTAAGCATTAGCTAGTTGAAATATATCACCATGTCAACCATCTGCTTACATCTTATGAAGTCAACATTGTTATGCAGTGGATTTCTGGCCACTCAAACACACATGGCAATGACAAGGCAGACAGACTAGCAGCGAAGGAAGCACAATAACAACAGCCATATACTTAAACAACCATACACACAGTTAACATGATGTTGAAATCTGTGAACAAAGAAAATTGGATGAACAAATAGGCCATGGGAAACACTTGGAAGGAAATCTATAAATATATGACCAGCCCAAATCTTAAAGCTCATGGGAAGGAAAGACCAGAGTATCATCTTCCGACTTCGCACACACATGTTCCTGACACACTCACCACACAACAATCACCTGAACAAAATACAGCCACAACACACTCCAGGGTGCCGGCTGTGCACTCATCCCTATGAAACTGTTGACCACCACCTTTTTGAATATCCAGCGCTGGATGACTCTTGTTTGAGGAACATGCTCTACCTCCATGGCCAGATAAATGGAACACATTATATTGAACAAAACAACAGCTCACAAACACATGCATATATCACACAATAATATAAGGTCAAAGGCCATGAGCCCATGTACCACTGGTTTCTTGATTCTTGATTAGGAACAAGCGTCACAGCACTTAGGGCATTCCCATATATGCTCTGCTTGCCATTTCGTCAGCCATCTTAAAGTGTATACACTCAGTGTCCCAGTCGGTTGTTAATTAACCGTTCTTGTGATCTTTTCGGAGAGAGAGCACTTTCTCCCATTGCCTCTAGTTACTCCCATTTCTACCATTCTCTGAATATGTGCATTGTGACTTCTATAATAAATTCAATCTTGTTTCTTCTTATCTCGGTGCCGTTCACCAGGGCTTTATCAGCAAACACATCGGCTGTTTCGTTTTCCCTGACCCCAGCACGACCTGGACAGTAGATCCATGTAATGCTCTGCGCGTTGTTGAGAAGAGTAACCCATTCAGTTCTGATCATTCACCGTTATATCTTGCGCAGCATACTTTGAGAGTCCGATAGAATTACTGAGTCTGGTGGTGGTTGCATTACCAGCCAAGTGAGAACTGCTGTCACTGCTTCTATTTCCATTCTCATACTGGATGTTGTAGTGGGGTACACTGCTGACGTTTCAGCTGATTCCCTGCCATTTTTGTAGGTCACGAAACCCCAACCACACCTTTTTGTTTCTTGTGTTACTGAACCGTCTGTATAAATTATTGTATCGTATAGCTTCGAGTGCTGCAGTATGAGTTCTTGGATCATTTCCTCTGTTCTGTTGGCAGCCCAGTCGTGGCACTCTCTTTCCATCTGTATCACCATTGTTGTCAACTATTTTCTCTCTTTGCCAAATGTCACCCATTCACAACCTATTCCCTCTTCCTCCAGCTCACAAATTCTGAGTAGGGTATCTTCTGCTTCTGGCATCCAGGACCTTCCTCTCTTGATACGCTTGTGTTATTTAGAGATTAGTGTAACAGGTGACGATCATTATTGGTGACCGTGAAGTATTCTTTAACCTGAGCTATTTTATGTCCCAGACTGGAGAAGAGAATAATCTTTAAGCAGGATGCGACATTGTTACTATTCATCCCCCTTACCGCAGCACATCCGTCCACTATAAACCTACTGATGCAAATAGCTTTCTGATCTACACTTCTTCTCATTCTCCCGCTTGTCGCAACTCTCTACCTTACTCACAGCTTCTTCGACTTCGTCGCTTATGTAGCGATGACGACGACTTTCTCGACAAATCCTCTGAGATGATCGAGTTCTTCCGTAGACGTTCCTTCCCCGACAGCATTCTTTCTTTTGCTTGGTTCCGTGTACGCCAGCTATCTCGCCTTAATACCTTGAATAATTCCCAGTGTTCTTCCTCTGTGACAGAAGACTGATGTCACGGCAACAGTGTGACAGTATAATGAAAAAGTCTATTCATCGTATGTGATGGTTGGTTGGTCTGATTGTTGGTGATTGATATTGTCACAAGGTGAATGGTCAAGAAGGCGTGTGATGTATTTCCGTGTTCTATTAGTGAGAGATGTCTGGGTTGTTACTCTTTAAGTTGCAGCGTTACACAGTGACAGACGATCTGTACAAATAGTCCACACAGTTCTTTAATATAACAGACTGACTATTGGAGTAAAAACGTTCAAATATTTAATTTCAAATAAGCGACATCAACTTCAGGCACAAATAGTACCAATAAAATGTGGTCTATGTTCTCATAAACAATAGCAGCAGTAATAATAATATACGTTTCACAGAAGACAGAATCCAACTTCAAGTAATATTACCCATCAACAGTGGTCTATATTCTCATAGACAATGGCAGCAATAATGGTAATATAACGTTTCATAGATAGACGACATCAACTTCAAGTAATAGTACCAATTAACAGTGGTCTATAATCTCATATTGGTGGTCAGCCTGAAAATCGCTGACAATAAATTCATTCAGTATTTTTCGTATTAAAATTCCTCTATTTAACAAACGTTTTGTAAAAACTATCTTATGAGGGAGTTATGGGGGGGGGGGACGTTGGACACAAGAAACTCTTCCTTTTCCTTATCTACGGGCTTGGTGAGGTTCAACACTACATCCACCAGCTTTATCTTCGGCCTGTAGTATGTTCTTCTCTTCACAATATTAGTAATACTTACAATGTTAGTAATACTTACAATGTTAGTAATACTTACATTGTTAGTAATAGCGGTACTTACAATGTTAGTAATACTTACAATGTTAGTAATACTTACAATGTTAGTAATACTTACAATGTTAGTACTACTTACAATGTTAGTAATACTTACAATGCATTCTTACCTCTTTAGCATTAGAAGTTAGTGATGTCCACTTGATGACGTATTCAACAGCCCGTCCATTTTCTTCACTTTCGTCGAGACAACGATACGCCACATGAAATTCTGAGGCGTTTCTCTCATCCTGAGTCACAGTTATATTCCCAATGTACCCAGGAGCTGGTGATACAAGAAGTCAGAATTTTTATTTAATTTTTTTTTAAATTTACAATTTATGATTACTTCTATTACACAGGCTCACCAATTCAAATATTTAGCAACAGTGACCACATTAGGTACAAGAAGCTCAACAAAAATAAAAAAAACATAATTGGGCAATCAACGATGACATTAAGTAGAAGAAGGTCAACAAAGATAAAAAAACATAATTGGGCAATCAACGATGACATTAAGTAGAAGAAGGTCAACAAAGATAAAAAAACATAATTGGGCAATCAACGATGACATTAAGTAGAAGAAGGTCAACAAAGATAAATAAACATAATTGGGCAATCAACGATGACATTAAGTAGAAGAAAGTCAACAAAGATAAAAAAAAACATAATTGGGCAATCAACGATGACATTAAGTTCTCTACTCTCCGTTCCAGTGGTCGTCCAAGAGTATGCAGATGTTGATGTTGATTATATGATTTCTAGTAGTTTTTCAGATAGACACAGTCTCTCCCCTCACACCTGATCAGTCTCTCCCCTCACACCTGATCAGTCTCTCCCCTCACACCTGGTCAGTCTCTCCCCTCACACCTGATCAGTCTCTCCCCTCACACCTGGTCAGTCTCTCCCCTCACACCTGATCAGTCTCTCCCCTCACACCTGGTCAGTCTCTCCCCTCACACCTGGTCAGTCTCTCCCCTCACACCTGGTCAGTCTCTCCCCACTCATCCGGTCATTCCGAATTCTGTCACTCTGTGACTACGTTCGTTATCATCTCCAGCATGTCTTTCTTCACTGAATCAAATCAATGAATGCCCCTTCTATATCAGCCCTATCTCTATAGAATACAGTGCCAATCACTTGGTTGTCCGTCAATGAGTCTGCCTGCTCTGTCGTTGCCTCTGATCCCTGCATGACCAGGGTGGTATATCCACGTAATATTTTGGACAATCGAGTTATTGAGTAACGAGACCCAATCCTCTCTTAGCATGCAGCTTTTTATCTTCCTCAGCATGCTCTGGGAATCAATGAGTATCACTGTGTATCCGCAGCATGCTCTGGGAATCAGTGAGTATCACTGTGTGTCCGCAGCATGCTCTGGGAGTCAGTGAGTATCACTGTGTGTCCGCAGCATGCTCTGGGAGTCAGTGAGTATCACTGTGTGTCCGCAGCATGCTCTGGGAGTCAGTGAGTATCACTGTGTGTCCGCAGCATGCTCTGGGAGTCAGTGAGTATACTGTCGGAGTTGATATTTCAGTCACCAAGTGAATACTGCAGTCACCACTTACATTTACTGTTTTTATACTTGATATTGTATTACAGTAGGTCGAAGATATTTCAAGCACCTTTTTTTCCATTTCTGAAGGCAATAAAACCCGTTTTACTTACTCGTTTCTGTGTTATTTAAGCCAGGAATATGCAATGGAATGTGGTTTGCCCCATGTAACACTCTCACTTCCTGAACACAGTCAAGCTCAAAACACATTTCCTAACAGATACAGTCAAAACCCGATCACAAATCTCAGAAACATAAACATGAAAATGTCGTTAATGTTGAATATTTGGTAGCAGTCATAAACAGTTGAAGGGGGATGTGCTGCAAAAATCAAGAGAGGAATTGAAATAGTGACTGTAAAGCTTGAAGAAATGAAACATCTTTGAGAAAGCACTTATAGTAAAGGTAAATAGCATCAGATTAAAACTAGCATATTTCCAGTAACAATTTATGATTGTGAATCATGGACACTTAATCAGTGACACAGAGAATAACTGATTTTGAAATGAGATGCTGAAGAAGAATTTTGAGAATGCCATGGACAGCGAAAAAATAAATCAAGAAGTTATAAGAACATTGAAGATTGAAGAGAAATGACTGGTAAACAACATTATAATCAGAAATTTGACATTTTTTTTGGCCACATAATGAGACATAACGGCATTTAAAAATTAGTAATGGAAGGTGTGTTTGCTGGTAACAGGAATAAAGGAAGACCAATACGACGATGTATAAGAGGCATTTGGAATTGTTTGATCATGATAATGACATAATCCTTTAGCCGTGATAAATCTGCACTTAATAGCAGAGAGTTTCAGATAAAAGTACAGGTACTTCTCAGTTTTCAGATATAAGTACAGGTACTTCTCAGTTTTCAGATATAAGTACAGGTACTTCTCAGTTTTCAGATAAAAGTACAGGTTCTTTTCAGTTATCAAAAAAAACAAAAAAACGTACAGGTACTTCTCAATTTTCAGATAAAAGTACAGGTACTTCTCAGTTTTCAGATAAAAGTACATGTTCTGTTAAGTTATCAGATAAAAGTACAGGTCTTCTTAGTTCTTAGAAAAAAAGTACAGGTACTTCTCAGTTATCAGAAAAAGTACAGGTTGTGTTAAGTTATCACATAAAAGTACAGGTTCTTTTCAGTTATCAGAAAAAAGTACAGGTACTTCACAGTTTTCAGATAAAAGTAAATTTTCTGTTAAGTTATCATATAAAAGTACTGGTCTTCTCAGTTATTAGAAAAAAGTACAGGTACTGTTATGTAACTGAAGGTGACACCAGGATTCATGTAAAATTGTCTTAAGACATAGTTATGCAAGGGAGAAGGATTATGAATAAATCTTTAGTCCCAGAAGGAAGACATTTCAGTTCGCCAGTATCAAAGGATTACCACGCCCTGCCAGGAGCACAGCGCATACTTCTGGGCCAACTGTCTCATCATTCTGTCAGATTTGTTGGTCCATCAGCGGTGATGGTACATCTAGCATTCCAAGTTACATAGGAGTCTGCCACAAAAGAACATGGGCTCAATGTCCACTAGCCTACATCTCTTTGTTTTTCATGAGGATTTTCTGATAGAAGACACTCGTTAGAAATTGAGACAAGATGGCAACATAGTGATGTTATTCACAAGTGACATATTTTTAAGCATATCCCCAACTTTCCTTAATTGCTTCCAACGATATTTTTTGGAAAAATTGCAGCTTTTCTATTCTGTGTGTCTATTCGTCAACACGACAAACATACCCCTTGTTGCCACATGAGTACTCAGATTGTTTAAATTTGCCCTTGATTGTCACTCGTGATTTCAGAATACCCATAAACGAGACAACGTTATGACAGAGAATATATCACCAGACTTAATATCATCAAATAACCGATCAAATAATAATAAACACAACATACGATCAAGAAACGACATATCCAGGACTTACTGTTGGGTTCTGTTTCATTTATGTCTGAGTAGACGACACCGCTACTTCCTGTCTTTGTATGTGCCTGTATTCTGGCTCTATATTCCCAGTAAGCATAAACGTTCTTCACGACAAAAGTAGTAGTATTACATTCATCTTAGAAACGAAATAATTAATAACGTTTTACCAGTTTAATACACCAGCATATTTAATAGTATCAATAATTCATGTATATATCAATAATTCATGTATATATCAATAATTCATGTATGTATCAATAATCCATGTATATATCAATAATTCATGTATGTATCAATAATTCATGTATATATCAATAATTCATGTATGTATCACGACTGAAAAGGAGCAGCTTTATCCATCAAGCTAAACGACTCCGTAGACAACTTACAGACCTGCCTGAAGTTGACAGCCCCTTAAGGTCTGTACCAGAGCAAACCCCGTGGAGTGAAAGCCATGGAATGCCAATATACATTCAGACCCATGTGAAAGGAATACTAAGCGAGGACGAACAGAACAGTGTGCAGCGAATGACAGTCACCCTCAGTTTCCTGGATGAGGAATATCCACAAGATATATGGGTCAGAGTGTACACAGATGGTTCAGCACAGAATGCTGTGAGGAATGGAGGTGCAGGTGTATATATAGAATATCCACACAAGCCTAGAGATACAATCAGAACACCGACAGGAAAATTCTGCAATAATTATGATGCAGAAATCCAGGCAATTAGTGTGGCAGCTAAAAAACTGCTGAACTCCAACTCTGACCTACAGCCTGTGGTATTCCTGACAGATGCAAGGTCAGTGCTTCAAGCTCTCCAGTCTGGAAAACTAACAGACTTGAAAAAAACTACTTAGCGAATTGTCTTACCAGTATAGGGTAACCATGCAGTGGATACCCTCTCACTGTGGAATACCAGGAAATGAAAAAGCAGACCAACTGGCTAAGGAAGGTGCTGCCGAAGACCAACCAGATATACCAATCACCTACCATCAGAAAAAACAGATGATCAAGTCAATAAGAAAGCCACAAACACCAACACAAGATGACTATCACAATATGAACAGATCAGAACAAGTTATAATTCTACGTCTCAGAACAGGACACAACCGACTCCGCAGTCACATGTATACAAAGTTCAAGATTGGCAACACGGCCATGTGTACATGTGGACAGGCAGCACAGAGTGCCAAACATATACTTCAAGAGTGTTCTGAGCATGAACGCTGAGGCAGACATATTGGCCAGAGGAAACAACACTGGAATCAAAGCTCTATGGGACACTGTATGAACTACAAAAGACAGTGTGTTTTATTAAGGAGACAGAATTACAGATATAGACATGTTTCAAGTGAACGAAAGAAGAAGAAGAAGAAGAAGAATGTATGTATCAATAATTCATGTATATATCAATATGTATGTATCAATAATACATGTATGCATCAATAATTCATGTATGTATCAATATGTATGTATTGATAATTCATGTATGTATCAATATGTATATATCAATAATTCATGTATATATCAATAATTCATGTATGTATCAATAATTCATGTATATATCAATAATTCATGTATATATCAATAATTCATGTATATATCAATAATTCATGTATGTATCAATAATTCATGTATATATCAATAATTCATGTATATATCAATAATTCATGTATGTATCAATAATTCATGTATGTATCAATAATTCATGTATATATCAATAATTCATGTATATATCAATAATTCATGTATATATCAATAATTCATGTATGTATCAATAATTCATGTATACATCAATAATTCATGTATATATCAATAATTCATGTATGTATCAATAATTCATGTATATATAAATAATTCATGTATATATCAATAATTCATGTATGTATCAATAATACATGTATGCATCAATAATTCATGTATGTATCAATATGTATGTATTGATAATTCATGTATGTATCAATATGTATATATCAATAATTCATGTATGTATCAATAATTCATGTATGGATCAGTTTGAGAATAAACGATGAAAAGGAAGAAGTATGGAATCAATTATTCTGTATGGATAGACAAGCAGATAGAGTACAACTTCGCTAGTCATTCAACTTCTACAACTTGCTTTATTCCAAATGTATTGGTATTTATTTAACGTTCCTTTGGAGTTAACATGGCCGTCAGAAAAAGATAGAGATAGAGATAGAGAGAGAGAGAGAGAGAGAGAGAGAGAGAGTAAGAGACCGACGATGACGCATGAGGAGCACATGGTAACTATATTTCAACCAGGGCGGTGTGGTACAGAGAAGTATAAAGACAAAAGGATTATGTGACATAACAGATAGTTGAAATGCTGCACGTCTTAGAAGACATACAACATCACCAGTTGTTACAAGTGAGGATGTCATTTCCTGAACATACTGTGGAGTATTCTTTGTGGCTCAGATTAGTCTTGTGAGTCACATCTATCATCGCCATGGATCGTAGATTATATCTCGTATAGTACAAGAATAATACCATTTTCTGGACTATAGATTCCCAAACGTTTTCGGGCCACCGCCCACTTTGCAAGACATACATTTTTTAACACCCACCACACAACAAGTATAACAGTTTTCCACGTTGAAACCATTCAATATTTTCGACGTAAATATCAACTAATGATACATTACTGATTATGTGGTTCAATTATTGAAACAGTGGTGGCCAATGTGTGCTTCTTCTGAAACATAATTTTTGCTACACAGATTATGAAACATATACCACATGTAAATATTGTAAAGTGTATTCTCGAATACCATTATCCACAGTTTCATACATTGGTTTCATTCTTTTTCAGCGTTCATTCTCACACTCCCGCTGTGAAAGATAAGCTTGATGCAATTATAAAGTATGTTAATATTGGGTTCGATTTTTTGTTTAAAAATAACAACAAAAATAACGAAAATATGGCGAAATATTATGAGATATAATGAATGTATTTGCTATTGTAAGCATAACATGTTATAGACACATATATACATGGTCTATTGTTAACATAACATATTATATACACGTATATACATGCTCTATTTTCACATTGAAATACGAAAGTCACAATTCACATCTTTTTCTGTCAGATATAATCAATTTTCAAATGATTAAATAATTGAAATAGAATATTAATCAAACAAATTGATAGTATAAGACGGGCCTAAGATGAATTAACAAGGAAGAAATTTTAATTTTAAATGATTATCCAATGGCAAAATCATGAAAATAAATTTCTTTTATAAGGAGCCACCGAGACTCCTAGACTTCCTGAACATACCCCCACCCCCTCCCCAATTGCTTCTGAACTCGCCATCGCCCCCAGGAGGTTTCAGCGTCCACTGAGGTAGTGGGAAGTGTCCCCCCAACACACACACACACACTTTGGGAACCTATGGTCTGGAGAGACGGAAAGTTGTCTAATAAGTAAGCTGTGTGTTGTACATCATTATCGCCATGGCTCGTAGATTATATTTCTTATAGCACAACAATAGCACTATCTTGTGGATAGACGGAAATGTTCATACTACGTAAGATATTTGCTGCATGAGGAAAAGATGGAAATGTTCCTACTACGTAAGATGTGTGTTGAACGACGGAAATTGTCCCACTATAATTCTGAAAGTATGTGCTTGCACATGACATGAACACATTATTTCACAGGATGTAATGTCAACAACATTGTATCCTGACCTGAACTGTTTGGTGAAATTGCATCAAAAATATCCGAAGTGCGGTTCCTTTTCTTCTCCACTGTAATGTTGTACCAAGTAGGTCCAGTATAGGCACCAGGTTTCCATCTGATGGTCAGTGATATTGTTTTGTTGACATCATCTCTTGTAGAATACAAAGTTATGTCACTAACATCGTTAGCAGCTGTTGGAGATAACACAAAGTTATAATAATTAATATATACTAATATATATAATTATACTAATATATAGAAATTATACTAATATATATAATTATACTAATATATAGAAATTATACTAATATATAGAATTATACTAATATATAGAAATTATACTAATATATAGAATTATACTAATATATAGAAATCATACTAATATATAGAATTATACTAATATTTAGAAATTATACTAATATATAGAATTATACTAATATATAGAAATTATACTAATATATAGAATTATACAAATATATAGAAATTATACTAATATATAGAAATTATACTATGTAGAATGTACTAAAATATGTAAATTATTTGATCGCAGATGACTAATAAATCCATATTCTGACCGTAAATTCTTCTTCTTCTTCTTCAGCGTTCATTCTCAAACTCCCACTGGATTTCTTTTGTAGCAAGACAATGGTCCTACTAGATTTCTATCAGGATGTAGTCTAGAAAATGGAAATACGCTGTGTCGCCGTTTTAATTGCGCCAATGGACAGTCACATCCGTTTTCGGCGGATGACCATAAATGTGTTTGGACAGTCCGAGTATTTGATGACCACAAACAAAAATATTTTTTTTATCTAGCCATGAATTTCTAGCTACTGTCCGTTGTTTAACTGTGGCATTTCCCTCTGTCACCAAGATGTTGCACCTTTCTTGAACGCAGAGCGCCATGTAGCTCTTTTTCATGCATCGTTCTCTAATGTATATTGGTTTATGTCTAAAGCTTGCAGTGAGGTCTTTAACGAAAAAGATTAATCTTGGAGGGAAACGTTCCAGGAAAGACCAAAACAAAATAAGAATAAAGAGTCTGATCAAGGCGTTGATGGACACTGGATACTGAAGACCTTGTGGATATGACCACGAAAGACCAGTTTGAACTGTACCAAGAGGCGTATAACGTAGTTGTGAGGGCATCGTTATGTAATGGACACCTGACATAGGTGAAAAATGATCGATATTTCAACACACTTATGATGATGTATGTTTATAACTCAAATATTATTACAAAACTGCTTACCTTCTTCAGGTACAAAACTGCTTACCTTCTTCAGGTACAAAACTGCTTACCATATTCAGGTACAAAACTGCTTACGTTCTTCGGGTGCAAATTCATAAAATAAATTTATTTCAAGATGAAGATGATGTCAATGAAGCTGAGAACGAACACATACAGAGAATATTAGAAATGGGAGTATCTAGAGGTGAGGGAAGGAAAAGAAAATTTATTTGGAATGTCTCGAAGATCACACAATCAACACCTGACCGGGACTTTGTCTACATACACTGGGATGGCTGCTGGAATGGAGGGCAGAGCACTTATGGGAATGTCCCGCGTGTTATGAAGCCAGTTTCTAATCAAGAATTCAGGCACAAAAACTGCTTACCTACTTCAGGTATGAAACTGCTTACCTTCTTCAGGTGTCGTGACTTACCTGCTTCAAGTATGAAGCTGCTTACCTTCTTCATGTATAAAACTAATTACCTTCTTCAGGTGTCGTGACTTACCTTCTTCAGGTGTCGTGACTTACCTGCTTCAAGTATGAAGCTGCTTACCTTCTTCATGTATAAAACTAATTACCTTCTTCAGGTGTCGTGACTTACCTTCTTCAGGTGTCGTGACTTACCTGCTTCAAGTATGAAACTGCTTACCTTCTTCAGGTATAAAACTGATTACCTTCTTCAGGTGTCGTGGCTTACCTTCTTCAGGTATTAAACTGCTTACCTTCTTCAGGTGTCGAGACGTACGTTCGTCATGTGTTGTGACTTTACCTTCTTCAAGTATCGTGACGTACCTTCTTCATGTGTCGTTACGTACCTTCTTCATGTGTCGTGACTTTACCTTCTTCAGGTATCGTGACTTACCTTCTTCAGGTGTCGTGAATGAATTTGTAGTCACACTTGAATCATTAATATCATTAAAAGCCGCAATGCTGTAGCTATAATTTGATGCAGGTGTCAGGGGCACACTGAATGATACAACTGTTCCAGGGGCTGGCAGTTTCGTCCCATTGATTGGGACTGGCTGTTCCGTCCCATTGATGTCTACTTCATATCTGCTGACATAACCTTCTGAAGCATTGAACGAAATGTTGTAAATGTAAACTTGCATATCTGTTTTTGAGATAAGTTGAACACTCCCGGCGATTTTTCCTGGCTTGGCTGGTTCTGTTGAGAACATGCAATTGCAAACAAATATGAGTGAAGGTTCTTGGAAGCGTTTGAGAAAATCTCAAATCTGTAATGGTATGTTTACTAAACTAGATAAATAAGAAATCAATAAATTAGGAACTCAATCAATCAATCAATCAATCGAGTACCATGCCGTGTGGTGTAATCGATCATGGTTCCCCACAACCCTTTGTCTCTTGCATTGTTAATCAGTTCAGTTGGTGACTTATTTTTAATCTGCCACAGTGACAACCCATCCAGACAGTTCTCTAGTTGTCTTCCAATGTCTCTTCTAGCTCTCCCCATTACCTTTCCGGCGGTTACTAAATGTTCAAGTTTTATTTTTCTAATCGCATACCCTAAAATTCTTGACTGTCTGATTGAAATTAGGAAAAGAGTAGGTATAATATACTATATTAGAAATATTGAAAGACAGAAAGAAAAATGAATTTCTCACTTTGAGCATAAAACCAAACCAAATACCAATAAGAGAATATAACAAAAGATTATCCGGATGTAGAACCAAAGGCAGACTAACAAAAAGGTGAGTAGAAAACATCACAATAACCTTGGGAAAAAACATGGGCACAAAGCAAATAGGGCGGCACAGCTTGCGTTGGAACAATAGCTCCCACTTCGACGCTTAACGGCAAGTGGGGATACTATCAACCATCATTCATCTGGGAAAAGACAATAGATAATAAGATAATAGACAATTGATAATAATTGATAAACACTAGACAATAGACTTAGAAGGAACTGACCTAAACATATAGAAATTATAGGTCACCTGATCAAAAATGTATTGTGGGACAAGATTGACGTGCATACGTTTTTTTCTTAACTATTCATTATAGTAATTATTTAACTGTAACATTTAGGCAAATCATAGTTTTTGTCTAGTTTCTTACAATGTAGTAATGATAGCCCCACTCCTTGGTTTATGTATGTAATACTGAATCGACTACAGTTATTTACTAATGTATATGCGATCCAACACACATACTTGATGTTTTCTAGAAAATTCTAACAACGTAAGGGAAATCCCACTACGTCATCTACGTAAATCCGGTAGGGGTATTTTCTATATTTATAATACATATCCTTTTCTAGTACCAAAAAAGACGATATTCATTTTTACATCATTAACCCATAGTATTCCACGAGCTTATTATACAGGCATTGACGTTTACTTAGTTTTATCGTTTATCGTCGAAACGGCTCTGTACGCCGTTCTTGTGATATGGTCGTAAATTGGCATTTTTAGACAGTGTACTGTAAGATTTTAAAGTGTACTTGAAACACGATTGAACAATGCCCTTCTTTAATAACATGCCATGTTTGCTGTTCATGCACTGTAACTCATTTGGCTGATCCGAATAATCTAAGCTATTGATTAGTCCATTTTCAATGCTCACTTTTGATTCAATCAAGTGCCATGCCGAAAGAAGTAGGCGATCCTGTTTCTCCACGACTCTCTGTTTATTATGTTGTCAATAAGCTCAGTTGATGAATTACTACCGTGCCACAATACAAGTCTATATATCAAGTTCTCTTTGTCTTCCCCTATCTCTTCTCCCCTATCACTTGTCATTAGTCACTTTTAATTGGTCACTTTATTTATACTTTATTTTGCTTGCGGATAACAAAGTTTCTGTGGTTGAAAATATGATTTGTAACACACATTTAGCAATGCCGACGAGTAGAGAATAGAGCAATACCGATAAGTATAGTATAAGGTTTCCCTGGTAGAAAATGTGCAACTGATTTTGTTAATCAACATTCTCCACATTGCTAGCATATCCACGTCTCCAGTTGTCCAAATAACACTACTGTTATGGTGTGTTCTTCATAAAGGCCTTCTGGTTGGAGCGTCGATTTTTGTGTTATTATTTGTATTAACCAGTGATAAGGAAAGCTTTTTACCATGTTCATAGCTTTACCTGTTGTATAATTGTTTTGTTGCACCTATTATCGATTGTAATCAGTATCAACACAGCAAATCAACCATACACACATAATATTGCACACGAATAGGCGTTAAGCCCGCCCACTATTACAAATATTTATCCGTAATACTCCTTGCAATCTTGCAAATCTGTGTCCCCTCCCCCCTCCGAGACGTTTCCAGATTATATCTTCTTCGTAGTTCGCTCTTTGATAACCGCGACGAAGATCTCGTGTGATTTCCGCCGGGGAGCGTCAAATATGTTGTACTACAAGTTCCACAGTAGAACTGTGTTATTTACACCTCGGTTGGTTTGATCTATGGCCCGGAGATCAGACGCCCAACACATACGCATTCGTCATGCCTTTAATTCGGGTAGCTGGTTTCTCTAATCTGTGACAACTTGCCTATTTGTCGACAGACGCGTGGGCGTGTAATGAATCTTCGCCGAGTGGATTGTCGTTCACATCCATCTCGCACGAGGCATTCCATATTTATCGAACTTGCCTAGTGTAATTAAACTTTCTGTGCTTGTACTCATCTTGTATTGAACCTTTTATCATCCACATGCCTGGCTACAGTTAAGGAAGAACTCGACAGAAGAATTGGACACGGGTCCTTTCACCTTCTTAGCTGAGGTGTCGTTCACCGACATTGTGAACCACTTTTCTAGTCTGTCTCATCAAGCGTTTAGGAGCAGAGCTAGTGAACAAACTTGTCTAAATTTTGCCTGAGTAAATCGGGTACTGAACCTTGTCTGTCAGCTAACATGTTTCCGGTATAGGAAAAACTCGACGGTTAGAGTTGGGCCCTGTCTGCCTTCTTTCTCGAGCGTTCACGTTTCGGTATCTGATTGTATAGAACACTTGTAACTAGAACCGTGTCTTGAGCTAACATAACTTTTAGTTACGGTTTCCTTGAAATGTTGTCCCTTTCTATTTGCACATAGCACTGTCCTCTAATGTTGTGCTGCCCTCTGATGTTGTCCTGCCCTCTGATGTTGTGCTGCCCTCTCCTTTTACTCAGTATGTTATTTTTCGACTCACACTATGCATTTCCCTATTTCGTGTCGATTGCATATGCCGCCCATTCAATGCTCGGACTGGACTGTCTTGCGTCACTGAGTGTCAACATGACGCAGTATATGTTGTTGGCACAGACGTGTTAGAGATATTGCGTGTCTATGCAGTCGAATCTCATTTCGACTGCAGCCTCCACACTCACGGACACGAGCCTAAAAGTGATTGCCAGGAATACAGCTGTATTTCTGTTGCCAGTGTGCACCACGAGGAGGTACTTTCAGGATCTTTGTTACCTGCTAATCTGGGTTCTCACGAGAGCAATGCGAGATCCTTAGCGCCCCTCCAGACTATATCATAAATATTTCATATTACCGAAACACTTGTATACACGGTAGAATTACCAGAACACTTACTTGTATACACGGTAGAATTACCAGAGCACTTACTTGTATACACGGTAGAATTACCAGAGCACTTACTTGTATATATGGTAGAACTAGTAGAGTTTTCATGTCTCTTGTTGCAGAAGTCGTATTTTGGTAGACCAATCGTCGCAGTGAGTGTCATCTTATATGAAGTGCCAGGAGTCAGTTTGGGCATTGTAACGTTTTCTCTAGTACTTGCAGTGAAGTTGGAACATGAGCCGACCAGACACACCGAGTACGTTACAGATTCATGCAGTTGCTGGACATGGAATATCACAGAATTCGTTGTTGTTGTTGTCGATATTAAGTCGTCTATCCTGCCTATGGTACCTTTCATGAATATGTTAACATCACATTAATATAAATTAGAATATAAATAACACAACATATGTTAACATCACATTAATATAAATTAGAATATAAATAACACAACATATGTTAACATCACATTAATATAAATTAGAATATAAATAACACAACATATGTTAGATCTTGTACAATCTTTGATATACTTTTACATTTATTTGTTGTTTCTTTTTCGCCGTTTGTTCTATTTATTTGCTTGATCTATGTATCTGTTTGTTCTATTTATATGTCTAAATATATATCTATTTATATGTTAAAATTATCTATTTATCTCACGGAAAATGTCTCCCCTTAGAATGTGATAATGTGATTTGTCAATCAGTTCCTGTCTCCCTTGGAATTTATTATCTCCCCTCAACCAGATATACCAATCACCTACCATCAGAAAACACAGATGATCAAGTCAATAAGAAAGCCACAAACACCAACACAAGATGACTATCATATTATGAACAGACCAGAACAAGTTATAATTCTACGTCTCAGAACAGGACACAACGACTCCGCAGTCACATGTATACAAAGTTCAAGATTGGCAACATGGCCATGTGTACATGTGGACAGGCAGCACAGAGTGCCAAACATATACTTCAAGAGTGTTCTGAGCATGAAACGCTGAGGCAAACATATTGGCCAGAGGAAACAACACTGGAATCAAAGCTCTATGGGACACTGTGTGAACTACAAAAGACAGTGAGTTTTATTAAGGAGACAGAATTACAGATATAGACATGTTTCAAGAGAACGAAAGAAGAAGAAGAATGATCTCCCCTTAAATGATATCATGGCCTATGAATGGTAATATAATTTTCTGGTGTGGGAAAGTGACCACAGCTTCTGTCACTCCAATATCGGATTTATCAATAACAGTTAAAAGATCATAAACATTCAGGTGTGATCAGTTTGTTGTAATTGTGTGCTTTTTCCCTCTTTTTCTCTGTTTGTTTTCTATGTTATATAACGTGTATATAGTGTGAAGGAACTCCTAGCAGTGTTAAGTTTATAACCAAATGTGGAGAACTTACCACAATGCCTGATGATGAGGATGATAATGATGATGATGATGATGATGATGATGATGATGAGGATGATGATGATGATGTTGAGGAGGATGATGATGATGAGGATGATGATGATGATGAGGACGATGATGATGAGGATGATGATGATGAGGATGATGATGATGAGGATGATGATGATGAGGATGATGATGATGATGAGGATGATGATGAGGATGATGATGATGAGGAGGATGATGATGATGATGATGAGGATGATGATGAGAATGATGATGATGAGGATGATGATGATGAGGACGATGATGATGAGGATGAGGATGATGAGGATGATGATGAGGATGATGATGATGAGGAGGATGATGAGGATGATGATGATGAGGATGATGATGATGAGGAGGATGATGATGAGAATGATGTTGATGATGATGATGTGGATGAGGATGAGGATTATGATGAAATAATTTTCTTAGCTGTGAACTCTTGATATCAGATACGCTTTCTGACAAAAACACAAGTCCTTATCAGTTGTGTAACTAAGACATATACTAGACATGGCTGTGTAAGGGAGGCTTATGGATGCATGTTTGGTGCCTGAAGGAACGCAATCAAGTACGCCAGTACCTCAGACATATCCACTTCCTGGTAGAAGCATAGCACACAACATCTGTGTCAACATCTGTGTCAACATCTGTGTCAACATCTGTGTCAACTTTCTCATTCTTATTTTCAGATTTGTTGACACATCCACGTTGATGGTTGTCTAGCGATCTAGGAGTCATTGACGGTTGTCTAGCGATGTAGGAGTCATTGTCGGTTGTCTAGCGATCTAGGAGTCATTGATGGTTGTCTAGCGATCTAGGAGTCATTGATGGTTGTCTAGCGATCTAGGAGTCATTGATGGTTGTCTAGCGATCTAGGAGTCATTGACGGTTGTCTAGCGATCTAGGAGTCATTGATGGTTGTCTAGCGATCTAGGAGTCATTGACGGTTGTCTAGCGATCTAGGAGTCATTGACGGTTGTCTAGCGATCTAGGAGTCATTGACGGTTGTCTTGCGATCTAGGAGTCATTGACTGTTGTCTAGCGATCTAGGAGTCATTGTCGGTTGTCTTGCGATCTAGGAGTCATTGACGGTTGTCTAGCGATCTAGGAGTCATTGACGGTTGTCTTGCGATCTAGGAGTCATTGATGGTTGTCTAGCGATCTAGGAGTCATTGACGGTTGTCTAGCGATCTAGGAATCATTGACGGTTGTCTTGCGATCTAGGAGTCATTGACGGTTGTCTAGCGATCTAGGAGTCATTGATGGTTGTCTAGCGATCTAGGAGTCATTGATGGTTGTCTAGCGATCTAGGAGTCATTGACTGTTGTCTAGCGATCTAGGAGTCATTGTCGGTTGTCTAGCGATCTAGGAGTCAATGACGGTTGTCTAGCGATCTAGGAGTCATTGACGGTTGCCTAGCGATCTAGGAGTCATTGACGGTTGCCTAGCGATCTAGGAGTCATTGACGGTTGTCTAGCGATCTAGGAGTCATTGATGGTTGTCTAGCGATCTAGGAGTCATTGATGGTTGTCTAGCGATCTAGGAGTCATTGACGGTTGTCTAGCGATCTAGGAGTCAATGACGGTTGTCTAGCGATCTAGGAGTCATTGACGGTTGCCTAGCGATCTAGGAGTCATTGACGGTTGTCTAGCGATCTAGGAGTCATTGACGGTTGTCTAGCGATCTAGGAGTCATTGACGGTTGTCTAGCGATCTAGGAGTCATTGACGGTTGTCTAGCGATCTAGAAGTCATCTAGGATTCTGCCTCGTAAGGACAAACGTGGAATGCCCGCTAGGCTGCATCTCCTTATTGTCTATGTTATTTACGTTTTAGAAAACAAAAGTATGAAATTTAGACAAGATGTGACAATAATGTTCTTTTACATATGACAGGTTGTCAGCCTATCAGGTTGTCACAGGTGACAGGTTATCAGCCTATCAACCAATCCTCCAACTATCCTTAGATGCTTCTTATTACATACTTGGAAACATTTTGGCTATCTGTTTCTAATTTTTTCTATAATTAATCTCTTATCTGCAGCTTCTCTAGAGATTTCTAGATTCGTTTTCGTGGCTGTCGTTGTAAGAGGGATGCATTGGACTTCAGGTATACATAGCAACTGACCGCGTCAACCATCTTCGCTTATCGATTTCGATATTTAATTTAGTAACTGTACATATACTTCTCGTAGCTTGGCACTGAAAAAGCACACATGAATCGAACCAACACAGATCAGTGATGCAGTTAGCAGACCATGTGTAAGAAGAAGAATGTCATCAAACTATCCGTCCTGTTGGTTGCTGATCTAGCGGTCCATGGGCTCATGCCCTATAACCCAATCCGTCCTGTTGGTTGCTGATCTAGCGGTCCATGGGCTCATGCCCTATAACCCAATCCGTCCTGTTGGTTGCTGATCTAGCGGTCCATGGGCTCATGCCCTATAACCCAATCCGTCCTGTTGGTTGCTGATCTAGCGGTCCATGGGCTCATGCCCTATAACCCAATCCGTCCTGTTGGTTGCTAATCCAGCGGTCCATGGGCTCATGCCCTATAACCCAATCCGTCCTGTTGGTTGCTGATCTAGCGGTCCATGGGCTCATGCTCTATAACCCAATCCGTCCTGTTGGTTGCTGATCTAGCGGTCCATGGGCTCATGCCCTATAACCCAATCCGTCCTGTTGGTTGCTGATCTAGCGGTCCATGGGCTCATGCCCTATAACCCAATCCGTCCTGTTGGTTGCTGATCTAGCGGTCCATGGGCTCATGCTCTATAACCCAATCCGTCCTGTTGGTTGCTGATCTAGCGGTCCATGGGCTCAAGCCCTATAACCCAATCCGTCCTGTTGGTTGCTGATCTAGCGGTCCATGGGCTCATGCGCTATAACCCAATCCGTCCTGTTAACAACCCCATATAGAGAAAGAAATATGTATCTTAATTTTTATACAGAAAGAAGAAAAAAATTCTTGATTGTACACAAATAAATGTCTTAGAAAACCCTTAAATATTTATTTGGGAAGAATTTTTTTCTTCTTCTTTGTATGCCTTGCCGCGGACCCTCTCAAAGCATTCCGCTGACCGTCCTGAGATGGACGTATGAGGGTTATCTACGTTGTGTCATGTTTTGCAGGAAGCTGCGTTATCTGCGCCTTTCGACCTGACACATCCGTCTTCAGTCAGCATTTTTGGGGGGCTTGTTGGCACTCCCGTATTTTCGATCCCTAGTACTTGGCCAGGCTACAGCAGGTTTGCTGCACTCCTGTTTCCAGGCCCACTGAGTGGAAGTGTACTGAGGGTCTTGGTCAGCTGTGGTTCGCTGACCCTGATGCTCGACCAGCTATGGAGCGCGGACCTGTGCACTCTGGCATGCTTGTCATCTCTGGACCCGGAAGAATTCAAGTCACACAAGCAAGTAAGAGAAGACACCAAACAACAATATGTTTCTACGGTAATAAGAAGAAAACATATGGACGTAAAACACCTGTGTCATGTGACGGATTCTTTCCAGAAAAATGTCTTCCCAATGAACTCTCTGAACCTCTTCTCTCTATGACGATGGGGTTTGCATTTTCCAATGACGTATTCATGTTATCTGGTCAGTCCACCGTCTTCTTGGTCTCCCCTTTTTCCTCTACCCAGGTACTCTGCCCTCCATTATTTGTCTTTCTAAATAGCTGTGTCTCATTACATGACCAAACAGGTGTAGTTTTATTTTTGCTATTGTATTTAGTAACCAACACTCTGGAATCATCAATGTGTTTGTAATATCTGAGTTTTTCTCTTTTTTCCTTCCATTATATTCTAAGTATCCTTCTGTAGCATTTCCTCTCAAAGGCATTGATCTCCTGTGCCGCTATCTTAGTTAGGGTCCATGTTTCACAGCCGTATGTTGCGACTGGAAAAATAAATGTTCGTAGCATTAGCTATTTCGTTTCTATTTTACTATTCCATGTTTTTCAACTGTGTTGCTTTACATTATGCATTTAGATTAGATTTGGATTATATTATGATTATATTAGATAGGATTGAATTATATTAGATTAAATAGATTAGATAGAATATATATATATATATATATATATATATATATATATATTAGAATAGATAGATTAAATAGGATAGATAGATAGATAGATAGGTAGATAGGTAGATAGATAGATAGATAGATAGGTAGATAGGTAGGTAGATAGGTAGATAGGTAGGTAGATAGACAGATAGATAGATAGATAGATATATAGATAGATAGATAGATAGATAGATAGATAGATAGATAGATAGATAGATAGATAGATAGATAGATAGATAGATAGATAGATAGATAGATAGATAGATAGATATTTCTAGTTTACCTGATGGAATATCTTGGCATTGTCCAGTCGAATTACAAAATTGCTGATCCTTACATAGACATCTGTCGTTACTGCTGTTGGTCATACATTTGTCTGATATTTCACATTGTTCATACAGATTTACGTCACAATTATCGCTCGTGGTAACATCTGAAGACAGTATAAATAGTAATGTCGTATTGTCTTATTATGTAATGTAATATCTTGCTTGAATTGTAATCTCGTAATATCTTACTTGAATAGCAGTGTCGTAATATCTTACTAGAATAGAAATCTGGCAATGTCTTACTAGAATAGAAATCTGGCAATGTCTTACTAGAATATAAATTTCGTAATGTCTTACTAGAATAGTGATATTGTAATATCTTAGCTGAATTACAATGTGCAATATCTTGCTTGAATTGTAATATAGTAATATCTTAGTTGAATTGTAATCTCGTAATATCTTACTATAAGAACAATCTCGTAAATTCGTGCTAGAATAGTAATCTTGTAATATCTTACTATGATAGTATTCTCGTACTATCTTACTAGAATAGAATAGAAATCCCTTAATATCTTACAAGAATAGTAATCTTCTTCTTCTTCTGCGTTCGTAACCACAACGAATAAATCCTGTGATTTCCGCCGGGGAGAGTGAAGTACGTTGTTCTGCTAGTTCCATAGTTGAACTGTTTTATTTGCACCGCGATTGGCTCACTTTGTGGTTCAGACTTCCGAGGTCCAGCACATCCGTTTTCCTCATGCCTTTAATTCTGGCAGTAGGCTTCCCTAACATGTGACAGCCTGCCTATCTGTCGACAGGGGCGCTGGTGTGTAATGACTCGTCACCGAGACGATTGTTGTTTACATCTATCTCGGACCTCTGTCCGTAAGGCGCACCGGCAACTAGAAGCTTGTCTTAAGCTCACAAAACTAGTAGTTTCGATTTCCTTGGTTCGTTTTACATTTCTATTTAAACTTATCGTTGACCGCTGTCGCTGTGCTGCCCAACTTTATTGTACTTAGTGTGTTGTCATTTCGTCTCTTGTGAATCATCTACCTTTTCGTGTCGTTTTCATTGGTCGCCCCTCCAATGCTCGAACCAGACTGATTAGCGTCACTGTGTGTCGATAGTGCCATTGTGTTTGTTGGCGCAGTGGTGTCGGAGATATTGACTGTATCTTTTGCAGTCAATACCTTTTCCATCTGCTGCCACTACATTCATGGACATGATCCTCAAAAAGTTTAGCCAGAATCAGCACGAGCATCTGTTTTTCTGATTCCAGGATGCACCACAAGGAGGTACATTTGGGATCTTGGACATCTGCTAAACCTGGTCCGCCGAGAGCAGTGTGGAACCCATTGCACACCAGTAATCTTGTAATATCTCACTAGAATAGAAATCTTGTAATATCTTACTACAATAGTAATCTTGTAATATCTTACTAAAATATTAATCTCGCAATATCTTACTAGAATAGTAATCTTGTAATATCATGCTGGAATTGTTCTAACTTACTACAATAGTAATCTTGTAATATCGTGCTGGAATTGTAATATCTTACTAGAATAGTAATCTTGTAATATCGTGCTGGAATTGTAATATCTTACTAGAATAGTAATCTTGTAATATCTTACTAGAATAGTAATCTTGTAATGTCGTGCTGGAATTGTAAAATCTTACTAGAATAGTAATCTTGTAATGTCGTGCTGGAATTGTAATATCTTACTAGAATAGTAATCTTGTAATGTCGTGCTGGAATTGTAATATCGTACTAGAATAGTAATATTGTAATATCTTACTAGAATAGTAATCTTGTAATATCTTACTAGAATAGTAATCTTGTAATATCTTACTAGAATAGTAATCTTGTAATATCTTACTAGAATAGTAATCTTGTAATGTCGTGCTGGAATTGTAAAATCTTACTAGAATAGTAATCTCGTAATGTCTTACTAAATTAGTAATGTCGGTTCTTAAACAACATTATCTTGTTACAATAGTAATGTACTATTTTACTCAAATATCAAGAATCAATTAAGAATAAATAAATAAACAAGAACAAATGAAGAAACAATCAAGAATTAAACATTAAATAATCAAGAATCAATAATGAGTTAATAATCAATAAAGAAAGAATCAATAATCAATTTGCAGGCTTGTATGTCGTTGGAAATTTGACTACAAAATAGTCGAACTTTTGCATGAAACGTCTGCATTAATATACCTCCACCTCCCCCCGGTGAATAGTAGACTTTATTTAAAGAATGTATACCAAAAAAAACCAGACAAATAAACACACATACATAACACACACATAAACACACATACATAACACACACATAAACACACATACATAACACACACATAAACAGACACATAAACAAAGAGAGAGAAAACAAATACATAAATATACTGTATATACATTTATGTATAATTTATGTATAATTTATGTATAAATTATAATTTATGTATAATTTATAAATTTATAATTTTATAAATTTATAATTTTATTAATTTTATACATTTTATAAATTTATAAATTTATAATTTTTAATTTATGTATAATTTATGTATAATTTATAAATTATAATTTATGTATATATATATATATATATATATATAAACATACAAAATAAAAACAAACAAGGAAACATATTTCTGCAGACCTAGTAGTAAAGTTGTACCATTCACAAGCCGCAAGGTACGCTTCTGTACATTGTGAGACTACATGTGAAAAGCATCATCATCATGTGCCTTGCAGACTGGCACAAACCATCATGGTTCTCTACTATTCCCTTATTTTTAGCATCTATCAGATTAGTTGTTGATTCCTTGATACGCCTACTGTCTATTATATGTCCCCAGGTGAATGATGGTTGATCGGATGCACACTTGCCGTTATCGTTGAGGTGGGAGCTTAAGCTGTCGTTCCAAGGCCAGATGTGTCACCATGATTGCATTTAGTCCATGTTTGTTCAAGGCTATCTTAATGTTATCTATCCACCGTATTTTTGGTCTACCTTTGGCCTTACGCTCGGATATTCTTTTGTTATATGCTCTTATTGATATTTGGTTTGGCTTCATTCTTATAAGGTGACCGAACCATTTTACTTGCTGTCTTTCAATATGTTCAATACATGATATTATACCAACACAATATTGTAACGTCTATATTTTTGTACGTTAATTTTTATGTTGTACATCTGACACGCTAATAGCGATGCATTGATGTTGTTTTTGCTAATTTCCCTCATCTTGTGTATTATATTCTGATCGTCGGAAAATAATAGTTCATTGATTTCATTATTGAGTTCCTCATCAGGTTTATTGTCAATTTTTTAATCTTTGTTGATGTGAGCTTCTTTTATTATTCTGTCCATGTATATGTTGAAAAGTAGGGGTGAAAGTACGCATCCTTGTCTTACTCCAGATCTTGTTTCGAAAGGTTCAGTCATTCCATCTGTTGTTCTTACTGAACTTCGTAATTTTTTATATAGCGCTTTTATATTATCTAACGGCCGTCCTCTGATGTTATCTATATATTTGCTGGATGTAAATATAAATAAAGTATCTAAATTTGCTTCATAGACTACAGCAAGGCCTTTGACAGATTCCAGCATGAAAAATTAGTGAAATGTCTTCAAGAAATAGGCATAGATGGAAAAGACAGACTGATTAGAAATATATATTAGAATCAGACTGCATCGTTAAGGCGTAGAAACAGCTACTCACCATACATAGAAATAAGAAGAGGCGTACGGCAAGGATGCATTTTATCATCCAGTCTATTTAATATCTACACAGAGAATATCTTTAAACATATAGAAGGGATGCCAGGACTCAAGATCAATGGGAAAATAATAAACAACCTGAGATATGCAGATGACACTGTTCTTTTGGCGGAAAGTGAACATGAACTACACAGACTAATAGATCAAGTCAATAAATAAAGTAAAGAATATGGACTGGATATAAATTTTTTTTTTTTAAAACAAGATAATCAGCACAGTCACAGAAGAACAGGTGCTAAACATAAACATACGTGGAGAGAAACTACAACAAGTAAAGCATTATCAATATCTTGGACACATAATCACAAATGACGACAGATGTGAAACAGAAGTTAAAAGGAGAATAGGAATAGCTAAAGGTATCTTCAATGACATGAGGAAAATATTAACATCTAAACAAATTATAAACAAGTTAAAAATGAGAATTATAAAATGCTATATCTATTCTATATTATGGTATGGCTCAGAAACATGAACACTAAACAAACAATTAGAAAGTAGAATTTTTGCCTTTGAGATGTGGGTATATAGGAGAATAAGGAGAACATCATGGAAAGAGAAGAAAACAAACAGAGGTTCTAACAAACTTCGTATGAAGACAGAATTATTAAGAGAAATACAGATCAGGCAAATACAATATTTTGGACACATTAAAAGACATGCCACCTTATTGAAGAGCTTACTTGAGGGTAAAGTGGAGGACAAGAGAGCAAGAGGTAGGCAGATACAATTGGGAGAGTAATATCACAAGGTGGATAGTTACAGTCTAGAAGAGTGTACCACCAAAACAAGAGACATGGGATGTTGGAGGTCTGTTACAGGCAACCTTCTGTGCGGAGACGGCACTTGATAAAGATGTTATACATTTCTAAGGTTTCCCATAGAATAAGTCTCTCAGAGAGTGTTTCTATCTAATCTGTCGAATGCCTTTTCCTGGTCTACAAATACTGTGTTTAAATCTTGATTGTATTCGACTGCTTTATCACTCAGTTGTCTTAGTGTGAATAGTGCGTCTGTACAGCTTGCCCCTCCCTCTAAAGCAGAATTGAGAGCGACTCAACTGTGATTATGCAATGCATCGCAATCACTGTTTTATTATTTTTGCGTAGATTTTACCTGTATAACTTAATTAGGAGATTTCTCTATATGATACACACTTTTTTGTGATAAGCCACTTTTCAGCATATCTAATATTTTCACACATTCATATTTTCTGTCGTCTTCGATCTATCTTGCCTTCAATCTTCTATGTTCTCCAGACCTCCATTCCCATAACATGACAAACAAATAAAGATTATCTCTTTGAAATATTAAGTAACATCTTCTGTGAATTTCACTCTTTCAGCTGTTGCTCTTGTTCTAGCTGTCCATGACACTTTCAGGATATTTCTGTAGAACCATATCTATGTTGCCTCTAATTTTTCAATTTCCCATTTATTTGTTGTCAACTACACGCATCCATATGTTAGAATCATTGTTGCGTAGCTCCGAAGTACTCCCGACCTTGTATCTAAAGAGAGGGACATATTAGTCAGTGAAGTATTTTTTTTTTCAATTTTAGAAATGTGGTCTTTTACTGCCTTTTTAACAATCAATCATTTATACAATAAATCCATAAATAAATCAAGTACCATGCTGAGTGGCGTAGGCGATCATGTTTCTCAACAGCTTTGTCTCTTGTGTTATTAATATTTTCAGTTTGTCGTGCCACAGTGGAAACCCTTCAAGCAATTTCTTTGTCTTCCTCTGTCGACTTCCCTTGATCTTTCCGGTGGTTACTAAATATTAAAATGTTGCTTTTCTCATCACATGCCGTAAAAATCTTGAGTGTTTACTTCGAAAATTTGGTATACTTTTTTTATTAGCACGTCCGATGGATTATACGTTAATTTTATGGCTGTCCTCGGAATTTTCCATATTCGTCTCAAAAACCACATCCTATTTGCCTATAACTCACACGAAGCTCTATTTTATTGACGTCCATGCTTCACATCCTGAAAGAATAATTGATTCGATAGAATATCCTAGCACTCAATTTCGTATATTCGTTGATAATACTCCATTGCATACAATGTTTAAATGCCTGCATCACTTCTTTTATCCTCCTTTTGGTCTCATTGGAGTACCCACCATCTTATGTTAAAAACGTATCATAAGACATAAATTTATATATTTGAATTAATTTTACATAATTAATATTAGTACTGCGTCTTTGTGGTGTGTGTATTTATTAAAAAATCATTACTTATAGTTTTTGTTTAGTTTAGACTGAGACCTTTGTTTTCACTTACTTGTTCTTGTTTGGGAGCCGCGTTAACGCAGTGGTTAGCGCACTGGCTTCGAATATGAGTGGTCCACGGTTCATTCCCCAGTTGAAGCAGAAATGTTTCTCAGATCGCAACGGCTCCCGGGTCGAGCCAGCCTTAAATGGGTACCAGATTAATCCGGGAAGTAAAGACTGCGAGGGAGAGGAGATGGCTACCGCCCTCATATGCAGAGCCTCTGAAATGTGAGATCGCTAATATCTCGCACCCCTACGACATTAAAAAATGCTATGGGTTACTTTACTTTACTATTTATTTACATTTCTATCTAGTTCTTGTACTTGAATTTCTATGAAGTTCTTGTATTACCATGTCTATCATGTTCTTATTCGCGAAAACGTTATACGTACACAAACACAGAGATAATGTGACCGATTGACTTACCAGCAAGTATCACAATAATAATTGATTATACATAAATATTGATCAATCAATTGATTCTGTTTGCTGTAATGTGTCACATGATTGAATGACGATCGACTTTCAGGTTACATTTCGTCGCGTGATATTCAGTAATATTGTGACGTCTCAAAACGTTGGTAAATCCTTCAATCCAATTTCTTCTTAGTCTTCCTCTTAGTCTTGCTGTTTCCATTTTTGTGTTGTATGATTCTGTTCCTGACCAATATATGCTCAACATTCTCATCACGTGACAGAACCAGTTTCTGTTTCCCAATATATTTGACCACTGATGTTGTTCCAACAGTTCTTGTAATGACATGTCACTTTTTCCTGACATGATCTCTTCTTGCTCTGTTTGTTGCTTTTCTTAGACATCACATTTCACACGTAGTAAGCTTTTGTTCTTTAGTTAATGCCAATGTCTGACATTGATACAAGAATGAAGATTTCATTTATAATTTTCCTTTTATTTTCCTTTGGAATAGATATGTGTTTCAAAATTGGAATAGATATGTGTTTCAAAATTGGAATAGATATGTGTTTCAAAATTGGAATATATATGTGTTTCAAAATTGGAATAGATATGTGTTTCAAAATTGGAATAGATATGTGTTTCAAAATTGGAATAGATATGTGTTTCAAAATTGGTGCAAGTTCATAATTTACGCAGTTAGAATTTTGAATTCTCTGTCCATTCTTCCGTCGTCGGTAAAAGTGCTCTCAAATTATTTAAATTTCCGACACTTGTTTCAGTAATTGATCATTTATCATTATGTTGATTTTATTGAGTTCTCTGCCTGTATACATTACTTCTTGTTTTTCTGTACTTGCAAATGTATGTGAGAACCGAAAGGTCCAGGAAACTTACTTTGTGACGGCACTGTGCTCTGAAACAGAAAAATCGTTGACAAAGATTAGATTCAATTTGAAATCAAAGATTTTCCTAACTGTTATTCTTCTCTTTCCAGAGTTATACACTGATATGAAAGTGGGTAAACTTGCTGAGGTCACGTCCGGCTCTGTGACGGTCTCGAAGAGTTTCTTTTCGGACAGCAAAGCTTGATTCTTGATTCTTGATTAGAAACTGACCCAACAGCATGTTGGACATTCCCATAAGTGCTCCGCCTTCTGTTCCAGCAGCCACTCGACTAGATGGTGTTTTGAGTTTAATGCTGCTGAAACAGACGTCGGCATCAGGGCACAACTCTGGCCCTTGCGACAGGTTTCTTTGTTGTTCCGTCCACCCACGCCGTGCCCGTAACTAGTTCAAGCACAACGTCGGCCTGTCGGAACAACATGGTAACTGTTATCGAAGTTTACGACTACGGGATTGTATAGATGACGTGCCATGAAGCTTCTATAAGAAGATAACCTCAATATAAAGGCATGTCATCTACTAAGGTTTTCTGTTGCATGGTTGGTTTGTCTAGTGAGCCATTGGTGAAACCCACAGACGCAACCATGACGCAAACACAGTAAAGCTACCATATTCAAACCTCACAGAAAGTAAATCTGGAAAGCGCAGAAGTAATGACGACCCACTGAACGTATTTACAGCGTCAAGAAAATTACTACAATCAAAATACTAAACATAGGTTGATCACTGCGCATTGAAGAGGATATGGAACCAACAATTGGGATCACGCATCGTCGATGATTTCACAATTATATATTAAGTGAGTGAACACGATAATGCAGTATATCTGTGCGCGCGAGCGAGTATGTGTGTGTGTGTGTGTGTGTGCGTGCGTGTGTGTGTGTGTGTAAATATACATATTTCAGGTGACTTTTTGTTTATCCAGCACGCAGTCTTCTATATGTATCTTCTGAATTCCTAACTATTCTGGATGACTTGTCTTGCTGTATTCAAGGGCTTGTTTCAGCGTGTCTTGCTGTATTCAAGGGCTTGTTTCAGCGTGTCTTGCTGTATTCAAGGGCTTGTTTCAGCGTGTCTTGCTGTATTCAAGGGCTTGTTTCAGCGTGTCTTGCTGTATTCAAGGGCTTGTTTCAGCGTGTCTTGCTGTATTCAAGGGCTTGTTTCATCGTGTCTTGCTGTATTCAAGGGCTTGTTTCAGCGTGTCTTGCTGTATTCAAGGGTATGTTTTAACTTGTCATGCTGTATTCAAGGGTATGTTTCAACTTGTCTTGCTGTATTCAAGGGTATGTTTCAACTTGTCTTGCTGTATTCAAGGGTATGTTTCAACTTGTCTTGCTGTATTCAAGGGTATGTTTCAACTTGTCTTGCTGTATTCAAGGGCATGTTTCAACTTGTCTTGCTGTATTCAAGGGTATGTTTCAACTTGTCTTGCTGTAGTCAAGGACATGCTTCAATAATCTGAGATGCCTCTTAGCTATCGTCGTCTTTGGGATAATTATTTCTGGTACCTGTAACCAAACCTTCCATTATTTATTTTTCCATTCTGTTATATCTCTTTAAATGGTCAAAAAATCCCCACTTATCTTGTTATAATGGCGTTAACGAGTCAACCATCTTCAACGTTTGATGTTCTTATCATTTCTTAATTAGTCTTTTTTTTGATGTCCATGGTTTTCTCAATATTCTTCTGTAGCTTCTCATTTCGAAGGCAGACATTCTATTTGCCACTGTTTTACTAAGTGACCATGATTCACAGCCACAAATTGCTAATGGAAATATATTAACTTTAATCAGCTGTAGATTGACTTTACAGCTGGTGTCTTGCCAACCATTTTTCATTTATGCAAGTTTTGAAGTAGTTATTGCAATTCTTCTTGTGATTTCTGCAGCACAATCCCTTAAATTGTTTATGCTTGCAACCAGTTATTCAAAATTAACGATATCTTCTAGATCGTTCAATTATGTTTTTTGTTCTGGTTTTGACTTTATCTGGTGTCATGATTTCCTTTGTGTTTAAAAACAACTTCTGGACGGTACAGTGTTGTATGTTGTTACAAACAATTGTTTCAGACCTTCCTTCTTGTTAAAAGAATTATGTCGCCTGCTTGTCTAAATTCTTGAATCTGCTATCCTCCGATGTTAAGATGATAAATGTCTGTATTATCTAGTCATCTCTTACGTTTCTCAATATGTCTTCTGCGTAGATGTTAAACCAATATGAGATCATTCTTGTCTAACTCCTTTCTGCACATTGAGTAAATATAGAGAAAAATATAACAAGGTTTAAATTGCAGTTTTACCTGGAACAATACACGGAATCTACTTTCAACCGAAACGTCTCTATCAAGATAGGGAAAACTAGGATGTAACCTCTCACATTCCCTTCGCTCTCGCCTCTCTTCGTGTGATGTAGTTACCACATAGCTGAAATGTACTTTAACTTGGTTTATTCTGTGGTTGTGTGTACCTATCCTTATAAAAGAGTCCACGTAAAGCTGCCGTTTAACGATTTTTATATATTTACTAAACGCCAGGACTCACGATTAGTGGGGAAAATAATAAACATCCTGAGACATGCAACTTTCTTGGATCTTCGCCCTGAACGTAGCTTTTTTCCTGTGAAATAGGGCCACATTTGTATTCCTTCAAATTTTCAAGTAGTTTATTCTGAACTTTAATGCATCCAAGCCCGTAGATACCATGGGTGTCGTGGTTTAACACCCCCACCCCTCACCTTTAAAGCATCCAAGCCTGTAGATAAGATGGGTTTGGTGGTTCAACCACCCCCCCCCCTACCCCTCACATTTAACAAATCAGAACATGACTTTGAATACTAGGTACCTAATTAAATGGTGGGCCACAAGCCACACCCCCCCCCTCCACGATGATTCACAATTACGTCATCAATTTTTTCATTAAATGGCAGAATTGAGACAGAAATGACTTGATCGTAGTTAAATCCTCCCCTCTCCGGGTAACGTACATACGGCCCTGGGATCATCGCACGTAATATTTTTAGATCTCCCTGATAGATTAGGGGAAAAAAGCAAAATGATTTGGCACGAATGCAGTGTTTTGCCCAAAACTGGTAGAGTAATTGAAGAGTTATATAATTGTCATGTTTAATTCGTTAGCGAGCTGTTTGGCTGTTAGGATTTTTGTGATGTCATTGGACCATTCCTATTTTCCTTTAGTGAGCCCCGTAGCGCAGTGGTTAGCGCACTGGCGTCGCATATGTGTGGTCCTGAGTTCATTTCCCAGTTGAATCGGATATTCTTTTCAGACCGCAACAACTCCAACGTCGTCCATGTCTCAATTTGGTGCCGGAATACTCCAGAAAGTAAAGACTGCGAGGGGGAGAAGTTGGCTATCGCCCTCATGTAGCAGACCCAATTTCTTAAACTTACTTTACTTCTTTCTCCTTAATCTTCTATTACTTAGATGAGTCTGTATGCACGCAAAGAATAGATCGGCGTACACACTACTGTACACCGAAGTGCTTTGAATAGTATAATATGCCCTCAAGTGTTGCTTGCCTGGGCTCCAAAAGAAGAGGGGGAAAATAGAAACACTGATTAACTTCAATGTATGTGATCACAAGAGGCGACTAAGGAAGTTATAGTTTAGGCTTGGCAGCTTCATCTCTTGTACGATCAATGTGACCCAGAGAAGTCGGATGCATCAGGACGAATGGTGCAGATATCGCAGCAAAGCTGTAAAACCATTATTCATTCTGTTCTCCAGACTATATCCTACTAATCTGCGGGAGTTTGAACGCACACAGAAGAATAGGAAATACAATATAAACTTAAAACATGACACATTTACGGTACTTAGTAAAGTAAACAATACCACACATGTGCAAGCGACAATAAATCGGAAATATGACAATTACAATTTCCGAGATGGAAAAATCGCTAAGGATGTGAGCTAATGATTCTTGGATACACGGATATACAACCGTATGTGATGTCACATGATTGATACAATAGATGGTTGTATAATAAACGTTGCCGGGAGTTGTTTCACAACAATATAGATTTTCATAAGTTTTTAGTCTTCTTCTTCTTCTTCTTCTTCCCTCTTTCTCAAACTCCTGTAGATAAATAGGATGTAGGCCTATTCCTGAGATCGGAATGCACTATGTCATGGTTTAAAGCTTGTCTGCGATATATACACATTTTGGCCTGACACATTCGACTTCAGCACATTTGCTGTGTCATTTTGACTCTTTCTGAGAAGGGACATCCAGTTCCACCCTATAACCTCCTTAATCGCCTCTTACGACATGCATGGAATGAAAAAGTGTTGCTATTCTTTGCTCCCCCCCCTTCGGGCTCTATGAACACACAAGTTCATTATAAACAGTATATGAAGAAAATATACGTAGTATAAAGGAACTCCCACCAATGTCTGTTCATACACAACCTGATAGTATGATTTCTAAATGATATAATATGTTCTTGCCTAGGGTTGCCATAATTGTCAGATGGAAAAAGAGGACGTTTCAACGTGCGCCTTTATATCCGGTGCACCCTTATTGTAGTGTTACCGTAATTGTCAGATGGAAAAAGAGGACACGCAAAATTTTTATCAAATATGTCCAATATTAAGTATTGCACAGATAAAATGAAAGTTAAACTACATAAAATATTGTTCTTATTTAATTATAAACTTGTATTAACTGAGTGTTTACTGGGTGTCGGCACTTTTTAAATCTTAGTTTTTAAATTTAAGTTTAATCTCCAATTCAAAAATTAATTAATTAATAATGATGACTAACGAACTCGTGTTACCGTCTGCTATGCGAAATACGTAATGTTTAGGAAAAATTGAAAATGGCGAACGGAACCAGATGTTCCGATGGCTAATGTTAATATTGAGCAAATATAGCTGACGTGCGTGTTTTTTTCACTATACATAATATATTAAAGTATATAGCACAGAAAAGTAAGTAAGAAAGTATCGATCGATCGGGGACGGACGGACGGACGGTCGGGGACGGCGAAAAACCCGGACAAAACCCATTTTTCCTAAAAGCCACCCGGAGGTCCGGACATGGGCATAAAACGAGGACGTGTCCGGGGAAACCCGGACGTATGGTAACCCTATTCTTGCCTTTCCAAATTCCGTAGGTTTTCAGGTCTAATCCGTGACCCCCCCCCCCAGACAACCCATCGTGTAACATTATACTTCTATAAAAAATATCTAGCATTGTAGTAGATGATACGACCATATCGCGAAGGTTTTCTTTCAGTGACACCCTCTCCAATATTCCTATTTAAAATTATACATTTTTCACGATGTTTGGTCAGTTGTCCACATTACATGTCTTAATTTTCTAGACATCTATTAAATAATATATATGATTACTAAGAAATGCAAGTTAGTGGACCTTGCATCTTTGTCCATCTGTCACTTACTCCAATGTAGCGGGCTAGATATACCATCACCGCTGATATTGTAACATATAAGACACAAGAATGATGGAAAAGTTTGCATACGAAACAATACTAGGGAATCGGTAGCACGCTACAATGTTGGGATATAGATGAACTGATTGCCTTCCTGTGAGAACTAACTATTTATTTATACTTCATCGTTGTCAGAAATCAATAAATCAACCCAAAATCACCGGAAACATCCACATTCTAAAGGGACATTACAAACACAAAGTCGAAGTTTAAGACCAGGGTGCGGGTGTACACACACACAAAGTCAAAGTTTAAGACCAGGATACGGGTGTACACAAACACAAAGTCGAAGTTTAAGACCAGGGTGCGGGTGTACACACACAAAGTCGAAATTTAAGACTAGGGTGAGGGTGTAAACAAACACAAAGTCGAAGTTTATGACTTGGGTGCGGGTGTACACACACACAAAGTCGAAGTTTAAGACCAGGGTGCTGGTGTACACAAACACAAAGTCGAAGTTTAAGACTAGGGTGCGGGTGTACACACACACAAAGTCGAAGTTTAAGAACAGACTGAGGGTGTACACACACACAAAGTCGAAGTTTAAGACCATGGTGAGGGTGTACACACGTACAAAGTCGAAGTTTAAGACCAGGGTGCGGGTGTACACACACACAAAGTCGAAGTTTAAGACCAGGGTGAGGGTGTACACACACACAAAGTCGAAGTTTAAGACCAGGGTGAGTGTGTACACAAACACAAAGTCGAAGTTTAAGACCAGGGTGAGGGTGTACACAGATACAAAGTCGAAGTTTAAGTACAGGGTGAGGGTGTACACAAACACAAATAACAGTATTCAACTCAGCCTTATAGTCTTTTCAAGAAAGTACAAGACAAACAGTGAACAAACTATAAAAACAATAAAACTAATGGTACTATCACAAAAAAGCAATAGATAGCAAACATTGAACAACCTTGTGATTTAAGCAAGTACTGTTGTTATACGCGATATATGCGTCACTATGTTTCACAGTCAGACAACTGTAAGAAAGACAAAAAACAACTGGACACAACAAAGAATTGTATATCGTGTTTGTCGAAAAAAAAAATAAAAGCCTGAGACAAAGTAGACATGGAAACTATGGAAAATTGGTAGCATATCTCAGGACGTAGACATCAACCCAGCAATTTTTGGTTGTAGCGATTTTATAGGCAATATAAATACGTACAGTAGTTTGCCATTGCTTTCTGAAGGTCTAGATGCACAACTGCCTGAGGCGGGGATTGAAAATACTTTCAAAATACAGGATTTTCACAGCAAATAATCAACACACGCAAGAGTAATTACACAGGTAGTCATTGTGTGCAAGAGTAGTTACACAGGTAGTCATTGTGTGCAAGAGTAGTTACACAGGTAGTCATTGTGTGCAAGAGTAGTTACACGAGTAGTCATTGTGTGCAAGAGTAGTTACACATGTAGTCAATGTGTGCAAGAGTAGTTACACAGGTAGTCAATGTGCATCTAGAACACATGCATGGCTCTCAGACAAATCACACATACACTCTGGAGTGCGACAAGGATGTGTTCTATCTCCTTTACGATTCATTACATATATCGATCATATATATAAAATTGGCAAAACCATGTAGAAGAACCTAAAGAATGTTCTGAAGTTGTTTTTGCAGACGATCAACATCAGAAGAACAACTACAACAATATATAAATACTCAATACAACATGTAGAGACTTCAGCATGATTTTAGCATGACTTTAGTATGATTTTAGCATGATTTTAGCATGATTTTAGTATGATTTTAGCATGATTTTAGCATGATTTTAGTATGATTTTAGCATGATTTTAGCATGATTTAGAAAACACATAAGAAAATGAAGTAATATCAAAAGCAAAAAACAGAAAGAAAACCACTATTGTCGTCTATGACCAACAACTGACGCAGGTGAAAGAATCTACTTATCTTGAAGCATCATATCATCTATTGCGAAAAACACAAAATACATCCAACATAGATGCAACAAAGCATACCCGATGTTTCCTATTTTCAAAAACAAACATGTGAAAATGAACACCAAAACTGCACTATATAAAACAATCATCATACCATCACTATGCTACCTATGTCAAACGTGGACACTTACAACAAAAGAAAACTTGTCACAACAAAAATGAGTTGTTAACGTAGAATTCTCGGTGTGACAATGAGAAGCGGAATAAAAAACAAAACCATCAGAAGACTAACAATCACAATTCCAATTCTGGATTACATCATAAGACAATAGATTTAGTGGTTTTCACTTGCTTATAGACTACCATCAGACATTGCCCCTCAGAAAGCATTGCTATACAGACACGATGGATACAAAGCCAGTGGTAAATCTTGAAAAAGATGGATCACAGAAATAAAAAGAAACAATAAAAACAAATATATATGAAGCACACAAAAAAGGTTATCTCCAGAGAACTCTTCTAACCCTGACGCTGCACGGCATAAAAGGATATCAAGCGAACAGATAGAAAGACTATTGTTATACGGTTTTCAACAGTCTAACTTATTATTGATTGTTATATTATTGATTGTTATATTATTGATTGTTATATTATTGATTGTTACATTATTGATTGTTACATTATTGATTGTTGCATTATTGATTGTTACATTATTGATTGTTATATTATTGATTGTTATATTATTGATTGTTATATTATTGATTGTTATATTATTGATTGTTATAATTGATTGTTATATTATTGATTGTTATATTATTGATTGTTATATTATTGATTGTTATATTATTGATTGTTATATTATTGATTGTTATATTATTGATTGTTATATTATTGATTGTTGTATTATTGATTGTTACATTAATGATTGTTACATTATTGATTGTTACATTATTGATTGTTACATTATTGATTGTTACATTATTGATTATTACATTATTGATTGTTACATTATTGATTGTTACATTATTGATTGTAATTTTACTGATTGTCATATTATTGATTGTTATATTATTGATTGTTATACTATTGATTGCTAAGTTATTGATTGTTATAATATTGATTGTTATATATTTGATTGTTATATTATTGATTGTTCTTCTTCTTCAGCGTTCATTCTCAAAATCCCGCTGGATCTCTCTTGTAGTAGGACCATGATCCATTCTAGATTTCGAGCAGGATGTAGTCCAGAGAATGGAAATGCGTTGTATCGTGGTTTTATTTGCGCCAATGGCCCGACAAATCCGTCTTCAACGGATTATCGTTATATTCAATAGTGAACCCTATTTGACTTTTCCAACGATTTTCTTTGGTCATATTGTGTTTACTTTGTGTCGACAGCAAGAAAATTAAATTAAAGATAAATTCGAATAGTGTCACTTAAGAAGTATACGCCCTAATAAAACCAAATGACTGTATTGTCGAGGGACTCAGTTCAACCGGGTCTTATAGCTAAGTGGTCAAGACCAACCGCTTACAAAGGCAATACAGTGACGCCGAGACCATTAGTGGTATAAGACTTATTGCTAATCAGAAAGAAAACAGTTTTCCAAAATAAGCCATTTGATTTGTGCCGTAATTTTCATTGGCTGTAAACTCAACGTATACATGAAAGACCAATTAAAAATCACGAGAAAACTCAGATAAACAAGTTTTAGAAAGATGTTTTCCAATTATCCAACATTACTTGCATGATTGATGGACTCGGTAAGACATTTCAAAGTCAGTGACACAATTTTCAGACAGAAACCGACAAAGTGATATACCACTCTGGTCGAATCTACTCCTCAAAAGTTAAGTAATGAGAACAAGAAAAAAATTAATAGGAAACAAAAATGTAAGTACTTGTTTTCATTTGAGCACAATGTAGACATTCTAAGTGTTTTCTCGCTTTCTAATCAGTTAAGCACACTAAAGGGAGATAACACATCTTTGCATTGATGCTTACATGAAAACGGATTCAACATATCCTACGATGGAAATATGAACAACGAAATGTGAGCTGCACACTAAGTGTCTAAACTGTTAACAAAAGTGAGTACATGATGTTGTGCCGCCTTTGCTCATGTACGACCAAGTCTTACCGATGTAAGACCCAAAGTGAAACTAAAACAAGCCGCTTAAGAGTATTGGAGGGGGGGGGGGAGACTGAATAAAATTAAGTTGTTTAGTGAAGCAAAATGTACTTCTTATGGCGAGGTACGCTCCTTTCGTATGTACGCTCTTTTTCCCGAGGTACGCGCACGTTAGTTTATTTTGTTATTTCAGAGTTTTACAACCATAAAAAATAGTGGAAGTTGCGGTTCTGGTAATACAATCACCAGACTTCCGGTTATAAACATTAATTGTTTAAAAGTTATAGAACTTAGATAAAATAGGGATATGAAATAACAACGAGAAATAGAACAGAGAAGTCATGAACAGACAAGGGATGAAGCTGAGTGGAAGGAGTAGAAAAATTCTCAAATTGTAATGTGAGCTAGACACGAGTACAATCTTGAAGAAAAATATAAGAGTGATGATGAAAGGAGAAAAGTGTATAGAAAAAAGACTCTCAAAAACAAATGTAATATGTACGAGTACTCCTATCTTATATATCAGTCGACACTTAAGGAGTATACGACTTCGGTTATCCATGGACATAAAGAGCACATCTAGTGATTTGAGAAATACATGAAACATGGTAATGAAGTTTTGTTAGTAACTGGAAACACCCATACTCGCCCATACATACACATCGACGTTTCTAACAAATGACTTTATCAAGACTACAACATGCACAACAAAAAACAATGAGCTAGAACGATATTTGTTAACATTAATATGGCAGAACTAACTGTAGATACAACAAGAAAGGAGATGCTATTTGACTTTTATTTTTATTGTCATTGGATGTCTACACAAAGTATACACATTTATCTTCACATTTTATTCACAGAGAATTAGAAGACCTATAAAATATCACTGAAAGACTTTGGGATACATCATGATACACGGGAAGAGGTCGCACAGTATCATGATACATGGAAGAGGCCGTACAACAAAATATACATAGCGTTCTGCAGTTAAAAAAAAAGGTTCAGTATCTTGTGAAACACAAATCAAAATACAGTTGCTCAATAACGAAGTCTAGGAAGAATAACACACGTACAACAAACACATCACGTGATCCTCCCGCATGTCTAGTTCAGACATTTTCATTCATTATACAGCTTCTAGGAACTCACAGACAAGGATATAGCTGTAAATGAATTTGGAAAAGTTGATGAAATAAACGGTCATTATCACTTATGATTGTCGAAGGAAGGGGGAATCAACGAGTCTCTTGACCTCATCGCGCGTTACACATGTGTTGTGTTAAGATGAGATCCACCCCCTCCATATTATCCATGTGTGCGCTAGCTTCTCCACACGCACGTCTGTAACGTCAAGATGTTAAATGCATTGTTGAAAAAAGTCCTTCATCTAGCAGACATAATTTATAAAGTACTTCCCGCACACATACGCATGCACACACACACACACACACACATACATACACACACACACACACACACACACACACACACACACACACGCACACACATGGCCATCAACTATATAAGACCTGTTGGTAAATTGGTAAACGGTCTTTATAAAATGTCTCATTTGACTTTTCCCATGATTTTCATTGGTTGTCAACACACAGGATAATCACAGTTCCCAATGGAAATCACGGGAAAAATCACATGATTCATTTTAGAAGGCTGTTTTACAATTAGTGAAACGGTACTTTATTGTTGATAGTATTCACTCAAACATTTCAAGTGTTTCATGATTCAAAAATGCCCCCCACCCACTCGACTGTGATGAAATGTTACTCTTTACCACGAATTTATTTTTTTCTTTTTTATATTAGAGTAAATTGTGAGAGTGATGTTTATAATTTAGTTATCTCAACGTTTGCATAAATGGGACAGCAGTAAACTGTATACTACACCATTTCTTTAGTGTTGCGTGTGTCTTCCTTCGTTTCATTGTATCGTTTCATTGTATCGTTTCATTGTATCGTTTCATTGTATCGTGTCATTGTATCGTTTCATTGTATCGTTTCATTGTATCGTTTCATTGTATCGTTTCATTAGTTAGTTAGTTAGTTAGTCGTCGGATCATCATCACTGCAAACTGGACACATCCATAGTTGCTCCGATCTCTCCTTGAGTGTATCCGCCATCACACTGCTGCTGACAGTACCGGTCCTATGCTGGTTGACCATCATTCTTCTGCGCCCTCCAAAATGTTCACCTCTAGCAACACCGCATTTCAATCCCTGAACTTTAATCCTAGCCATTGAAAAGGAATCATCATCCACATTAGTCTCACTCTCGCGTGTTATATCTTAAGGAGTTCAAAACGTCAGCGAAATCCATTGCCCCATCGCCCTTTGCCACAATCGCACACGATGCCAGTTCATCCGCTCTTTCATTGCCTCGAACGCCCACATGTCCCGGCACGAAAATAAATGTAACCGCTTTCAAGCTCGCATTTATCAAGGCCTCAATCCACTGTTCGCGAACGAGACACACTTGTACCTTCTTAATCATACTCATAGAGTCACTCAAGATGCAGACCTGCGATACTTTCTGTGTGCGTAGCCACTCAAATGCCTTGGTTACCCCTATAGTCTCCATGGTCATACTACTCGAAGTGACCGCAAAGGCACAACTTTCCTCCTTGATCGTTTTACCTGCGCACTGAGCTGTAAAGGCCCAAGCACTGCGAACATGCCTAATTACAGATCCATCAGTGTATATAATCACATCCCCCTCTTTTGTATTCTCACTGATTAAAGCCAGCACTTCTTTCTCCACAGCTGTGGGACACCATTCTCTGCATTCCCTGCTAAGTGATATTACTACTCTCAAACAAGTTTCGAAATCTGTGGGTAGACCTATCCATTCCACACCTGCTGCCCTATCCTGTAATCTGCACACGCTTTGTATTACATCCTCAGAACGTCCCATCCACGACCTTCCTCTCTTGAGTCTGCTGCCTTTAACTTTCTGTATTTCGGAATGCAACGGGTGTTCCTTATCTGCATGTATTTGAAGGTACGCCTGTGCACGGCAATACTGTAATCTATGCTCAGCTGTTGGGCAGTCAAGTAGGTATCGCATATCTCTTGTCGATGTGACTCTTGTGCATCCCAGAATGATACGCATTGCTGCATTCTGGACTCTATCCAGTCTTTTGATCTGAGTTTGGCTAAGAGTCAGAATTGCCAGTGCATATTCCACCACAGCCACAACCAAACCCTGGTACAAAAGAAATAACAATCTTTGCTCACACTGCGCAGCAGCCATAACCTTCATTGCTGCTAAGCCTTTGCCTGCCCTTATGATTTATTTCATAAATCGTTTCATTGTATCTTTTCATTGTATCGTTTAATTGAATCGTTTCATTGTATCGTTTCATTGTATCGTTTCATTGTATCGTTTCATTGTATCGTTTCATTGTATCGTTTCATTGTATCGTTTCATTGTATCGTTTCATTGTATCGTTTCATTGTATCGTTTCATTGTATCGTTTCATTGTATCGTTTCATTGTATCGTTTCATTGTATCGTTTCATTGTATCGTTTCATTTTATCGTTTCGTTGTATCGTTTCATTGTATCGTTTCATTGTATTGTTTCATTGTATCGTTTCATTGTATCGTTTCATTGTATCGTTTCATTGTATCGTTTCATTGTATCGTTTCATTGTATCGTGTCATTGTATCGTGTCATTGTATCGTTTCATTGTATCGTTTCGTTGTATCGTTTCATTGTATCGTTTCATTGTATCGTTTCATTGTATCGTTTCAGCTTTATATATATTATGTATATCAGCTTTCCGTGTTGGTTCATAATTAATACCAACCGTGTGTAATAAACATGGGGTCTCGGGCTCAATTCACGGTTGGGACTGTTTTTTAAAATCTTTTAGAGGTACAATAAAATATAATCTGTACACGTCGTGCCCAATGCTATAGAAATACGTATGAAAACTTTTCTGTACTCTTTCGTCCATAAATTTCGTTAATAATTAGGGGAGGAGGTCTGAAAAACGTTCTGCAGTTGTCATAAAGGAGGAGAGAGGGTATTGTGAAAAGTTGAAGTCAACAATACTGTTTTTAAAGACACCAATTAAATATTTGAAATTTAAACATTTTTAGAAAAATGCGAAAAAATATCCTTTTTTTCATTATGTCCAAATTTTCTTTTTATGCCAAATTTTCTTTTTGTGTCAAATGTTATTTTAATGTAAAATTTCTTTGTATGTCAAATGTTCTTTTTATGTCAAATTTTCTTTTTTTTATGTCAAATTATCTTATGTAAAATTTTCTTTTTTAGGTCAAATTTTCTTTTTATGTCAATGTTCTTTTTATGTCAAGTTTTCTTTTTTATGTCAGATTTTCTTTTTGGTTGGTTGGTTGGTTTGCTGATCCAGTGGTCCATGGGCTCATGACCTTTGACCTGATGCCATTAAATAGCATTATATTGCTGGGAAATCTGTCCCACCCCGGGACAGAGCCAGAGAATAAGTATCACACCAGGAAGATAGGTTTCAAACTATGCACTGCTCCAAGCCAATGTAGCCAAGATAGGGTTCACTGTCCTCATTCCCCGCCACCAATTGACTACAGGTTATGCCGAACTTCTCTATTGCTCCAGATATTCAACCAAATATTCAAGTCAAAAGGATTGTCACGTCCTGAGTCACTGTGCCTCTATGACGGGTTTCAGCCATAGGAAAAAACAGTGCTGTCAGTTTCCTCCTCCCCAGTGCTGCACAGTACATCTCTGGCTCCCTCCCAACCACAGAGGGTGTATACATATATATTCAGGTAAACATGAAACACATTTCAACAACTAAATAAAAGCATAATTGTATAGATGACGTGCCATGAAGCTTTTCTAAGAAAATAACCTCAATATAACGGCATGTCATCCACTAAGGTTTTCTGTTGCATGGGTGGTTTGAAGTGGTCCATTGGTGAGATACACAGACGCAACCACATGCCAAAGAAAACAAAATTTTCTTTTTAAGCTAGTGGAGATAAAGAAAATTAAATGTGATATTATTTTGAAAAGGAGTCCCTGCTTTATTGATTGTTATTGATGAGGGGTAAGGGTCATTAATTGACAAGAAACATTGAGGTAGTTTATATATATCTCCATTTAAATTAATCAATAAACCCATAACCCTTCAGGGTCGTAGGGGTACCACATTGGATGCTTCAGCACACAGAGTCCTCCAGTGAACTCTATCCTCAGCGATGCGGATGAGTGTGGAAATATCTTGCCCTGTCCATTCCTTGATGTTGTCTGTCCATGTCTTTATTTGTCCTCCTTTGCTTCTTCCACCCTCGACAGTTCCCTGCAGTATTGTTTTTGACAAGGAATCGTGCCTGCATACATGTCCGAACCATGCTAGTTTTTGTCGTTTCACTATTGAAAGCAATGGCTCCTGGACACCTGCACACATCTCTACTTTATTTCTTACGTACACATTGGTCTTATGTTCCCTATAGGAAATTCGTAGAATTCTTCTGTAGCATTTATACTCGAAAGCCTGTAATCTTCTCTCCATGTCCGCAGTGTCCAACTCTCACAACCATACAACACAACAGAAAGCACCAGCGACTTATACAGTTTGATTTTCACTCCAACACTGATGTTGCTTTTCCAAATCACAGTTAGCCTTGACAAGGACGCTGAAGCCATCCCCAGCCTTATTTTTAGTTCTGCTTTGCATTTACCATCGCTGCATATACTGGATCCGAGGTATTTGAAGGTATTCACCTCCCCAAGCTTATGTCCATTCATCATGATATTAGTCTGGTTTTCTGTGTCTCTGCTGTTTACCAAGATTTTGCTTTTATCTGTATTGATTTCCATTCCGTACTTACTGGTAACTTTTTCCAACTTTGATGTTAATTCTTGCAATGATTGTTCTGACCCAGCTATAAGATCAATATCATCAGCGAAACGCAAGTTGCAAATAGGGCGACCTCAGATCGATATAGACGTGTTGTAATCATGTAATGTCTCTTGTATGATGTGCTCTAAGTATATGTTAAAAAGTACTGGGGACATTATGCATCCCTGTCGAACTCCCACAGTTGTTTTGAAGAACTCTCCAATTGTATTGTTTGACAAGACATAACTATTTGCATTTTTGTACAGAGCTTCAATAATGTCTATAATTGTGGTGTCAAAAATAAATTTCCTCAGTATATGCCACAGACCATCATGCCAAACACGGTCAAAGGTCTTTGTAAAGTCAATGAAGTTGTGGTATAGATCACATTGATGCTGAATATATTTTTCGATTAGTGTTCGGATGTTAAATATTTGTTCAACAGTGCTTCTGTTTGCTCTGAAGCCAGCTTGTTCTTCTGCAATTATTTCTTCCGATTTGTGTTTTATTCTGTTAAGTAGTATTTTGAGCATCACTTTACTGGGGGTGTGTTATAAGGCTAATTGTTCTGTAATTTGTACACACTTTCAAATTTCCTTTCTTGGGAATTGGTATTATTAGTGATTGTGTCCAATCAGTGGGCCATTGTTTTGTGTTCCATATATTTTGGCATATTTTGGTCATAATATTTACCACATTAATGCCCCCATATTTCAACAATTCTGCTGGAATGTCATCTACACCAGGTGACTTCCTTCCTTTCAATGTTCGTATGGCCTCTTTTATGTCATTTACTAGAATTTCTGCATTTCCTATTTCTCTGTTGTTTAGTTCAGAATTCTGTAATATCGTGTAGTCAGGATTACACTTGTAGTTATACAGCTCCTTGCAATACTCTGTCCATCTTTTCACTATATCTGTTGTTTCATTGAGTATCTTTCCGTGTTTGTCTTGTATTGTAGATATCTTTGGTCTATTTGGCTGTGTTATCTTTCTTAGAGTGTCGTATGCTTCCTTACTGTTTCCGCGTTTAATACCTTCATTGATGGTTTCGCATTTTTCCTCTAGCCACACTTCTTGTGCTTGTTTCATTTTCTTTCTGATGTTTTTGTTTATTTTGCTATATTGCCCTGACATTTCAGGGGCCTCTTTCTTAATATTTTTCATTTCTCTCCGTTCGTCACACAATTTTAGGATGTCATCTGTTACCCAAGGTTTGTGTGTTATTCTTCTTGTCCCTAGTATTTCTGTTGCTGATTCTAATAAAGTTCCTTTCATGGTTTCTGTGAGAGAGTTAACATCTTCATTTACAAGGTTTAAAGCTGCAAATTTTCCTCCTAATGTTGCCTCAAATATCTCTGCTATTTCTGGATCTTTCAATTTTTCTAAATTAAATCTTAATCGCGTGCATTTGTTTTGCGTATGCTTCTTTTTAAGCTTAATTTTGATCATCAATAGAACCATATCATGGTCGCTACCGATGTCTGCTCCTGGAAAAGTTCTTGTTTGTGCTTTGTTTATGCTGGACTTGAATTTTCTCGGTGTAAGAATGAAATCAATTTGATTATGTATGTCTGCTTTTGGAGCATGCCACATTGTTCTTCTGGAAAGCCTGTGTGGGAATAATGTATTTTCAAGAGTAAATTTAAATTTATTGGCAAAATCCAATAGTCTTAGTCCTCGTTCATTCGTTTCTCTTGTTCCAAATTTCCCTACTGTACATTGATCATAAGTATCAGATCCCACTTTTGCGTTCCAATCGCCTAGTACTATTAATAGATCTTTTTTGGGAATCTCCTTTATTGTGTCGTCTAGTGTTTCGTAAAATGCATCTATTTCCTCTTCGTCATAATCGGCAGTTGGGGCATAAACTTGAATTATCGTGATATTTTTGGGTTTAGCTGCTACACGTATTGTTATAAGTCTGCTGTTTATTGGGGTGCAACTAATGATAGATTTAACTTTCTCTTTTCATGTAAATAGGAAAACATGAAGAAACCACGTGTAACATCATCACCATATCAATCTATTAATTGTATGAAGAACTGACATTTGTCCATACAGTGGTATCAACACCTTCCTCCCCCACCCACCATTAAACAGGAGCATGGAATTAAGTAAGAAAAAACCTGCAAACTAGCAACTAATCTTCTCCTTCTTTAAAGCAAGAATGTGTTTTCCGAAAAGAACGTCACTAACATTACCAACGAACTTGAAGGAAAATATCCAAGAAAATGAAGAAACAATTGTTGTGTTTTTCTTCAAAAGCCCCACACCCCTTTTAGAGAAAACACCTACAGTCCTTATAGAGAAAACACCCACAACCCTTTTAGAGAAACACCTACAGTCCTTATAGAGAAAACACCCACAGCCCTTATAGAGAAAGCACCTACAGTCCTTATAGAGAAAACACCCACAGCCCTTATAGAGAAAGCACCTACATCCCTGAAATAAACTCTAACAAACAAGTGACATTTATGTACATACTTACTTGACATCGAATATATGAAATCCAAAACAACATGCACAGAAAAATGGTTGTTTGCCTCATCTCTGTACATCCGGCTCCAACTTTTAGAAATATATTCTTAATCTGTGCAATTAATCTTCCTAATCTAATGTAAATCATGCGTTTCTAATCCATTTAAATTACTCCACTGTTATCAGAAAGAATGTTTGTTATAACATTTTTGGGACATATTTCTAGCTTAAAACAAAACTATACAATCGCGGTTGTTATTGTTTCACCAATGACACGAAGATGTCTGCGCGATATGCTATATTAAGTCATGGCGACACTTCCGTCATGATTCACTTCTCTCTTAGTGGTTTGACTAGATTTTCTTAATTGTTTTTGTGATTACAAGATGTTTATAAGTGGGACAAGTTTAGTTGAAAGATTAAGGACTTCCTTCTCTGTTCACATTTACATTTTGCTTTGTGGTACCGAGATACAGGGCACGCCTGTAACAGTCAATGTGTTGGGTTCGAATCCCGTCATAGGAATTGTGCATGCAGACCAAGCCCGTAGATAAAGGGGAAGGGAAATTTGGGGAGGTCACGTTTACCCTTTCAGCATTTGGAAAAGAAAACATCGTTTTTAGTACTAGGCATGTGTCAGAGGGTGGCTAACACCACACCCCGCGTTGCACTTGAAGATTTCGGCAAAAATGCCATCAAAGTTTTCAAGAAACAGAGGCAATTACACAGGAAAATGGACGCGAAACTTTTTATTTTAGATCAATCCTTTCCCTTACTGAGTTTATCTGCGGCTCGATCTGCACCGATCAGAAAGCAGTGGCAAACTACTGAACGTATTGGCTAGAAAATGAATACAGACAAATAATTTTGGGTTGATGGCTAAGACTTGAATTGGATCTGTTACTAATGGAATAAGCAGAACTGATATTTTGTGTGAAAAGGTAAGAGATTTTGTGTGAAAAGATAAGAGATTTGTTTTTGTCGTGAAAGTAATAAACAACAAAGGAGGATCAAGAAAAATGAGGATTGATGGAGTTATTCGCTTCTATAATCGCAAAGCATAGCCTCTATATTTCGTTATTATAGAGGGATGAACGAAACAAGATTCAATGCACATGTTCACTAGTAGTGTATGATGGTGTGCGCATTGTTGTCATGTTATTGCACGGTCTAAGAAATTACGTTACTTGCAGAGCGTTGTATAACTGCAGGATTAACTAAACTGCTAGAATTTAAACCTGGGGCCCAGTTTAAGTGTTTACAATAAATCTAACGCTAGTAAATGTCCCACCGCTTCATGGTGAGGGAGACTAACAAGTGTGGTCTTACTATGGTCATTTATTACTTCCCCTGACATTCAGTGACATTCGAAAATAACAAAAACGGTTTCCGGCGAAAAATTCTTAAAAACTGTGAACAGGAAGTAGCAGAGCCGTTATTGTTCCATTCATTCCTTCAGTATATTGTTGCTGTTCGTCCTAACACAATAACGGATTTTATTATTGTTGTAAAGACATGTTATCTAGTCATGTTGTGTGATATTATGGTTGTCGGTCCGCCTCTCGTCCTGGTATCTCCGACTTCAGCATATATGCTTGCTTGCACAGCACTGTGGTCTTGCTCGATGTAAGGGATGACTCGACCAATCTGTTTCCAGCCTCTGTTGTCTGGGTTAAGCCCACCAACTTCACCGCAAGGATTTAGACTTAATTATTGGCTGATTGTGACCTATTTATTGGCTAATTGCAAGATTTATTTATTGCCTAATTGAAAGACTTATTTATTGGCTAATTGCAAGACTTATTTATTGACTAATTGCAAGACTTATTTTTTGGCTAATTGCAAGACTTATTTATTGACTAATTGCAAGACTTATTTATTGGCTAATTCCAAGACTTATTTATTGGCTAATTGCAATGCTAAATTATTGGGTAATTCCAAAACAAGCTTCTAAAGGCACCAAATTGATTATTCCCGTGATTTGTATTTGCTGTCTGCTTAAAATATACACAAAACTCATAAAAATTACGAAAAAATGGCAAAAGAATGATTGTAGAAAGTTTTTAAATTAGCAATCATGTCTTATGTTATCGATTCTCTGGATTCGACCTACTGATTCCAAAAATAGCACGGACGTTTTTCTTATAAAGTCTAGTTTTCTTAGAAAGAGCCATTTATTTAAAAAAAGTAGTTACCCATTGCATTTATTAATGCCGTAGGGGCATGAGATGTTAGCGATCTCATATTTCAGTGGCTCTGCTATATGAGGAAGGTAGCCATCAACTCTCCCTCGCAGTCTTTACTTCCCGGATTAATCCGGTATCCAATTAAGACTGGGTTGTACCGGGAGCATTTGCGATCTGAAATACAGGACCACTCATATGCGAACTTAGTGCGCTAACCACTGCGCTACGCTGCCCCCTAAAGCCATATTTACACGTTGGGGAAAAGCTGATTGAAAAAGAAGATAGACGTATGCCATATTTGGAATTAACGTGTGAAATACACATAAACGTATCTAACATTTAGAACATCAAACACGTTTTAAAACTTGTACACCAAACTCGAAGATAAATATATATACAGTCTACACAGTCATTGCGCATTTATTTACATTGATGGTGACACTAGGTCATATGAGCTGTAAGTATTTAGTGCAAAATATGTGATGTCAGTACACAGCTACTTTGTAGACACCCTTTCTCTCTCTCTCTCTCTCTCTCTCTCTCCCTCTCTCTCTCTCTCTCTCTCTCTCTCTCTCTATATATATATATATATATATATATATATATATATATATATATATATATATATATATATATATATATATATATATATATATATATATATATTATATGTAGATGGTATACTTTCTGACGGAGGGAAAAACAAGTGTTATCAATGTTATTACGACTTTTGACATGCATCAATGGCTACTGTTTCTGCTTCTACAAATGATGGTGATATCTGTCATAGATTATGGCTTCGGCCTACTAACTTTGTTACAGACACAAGTTGATAGTGTGGAAAAAGTCCAAAATGAAGCAATGAGAGCGGTACTGCGGTGTATTAGGGATAAACCATTATCTACAATGAGATTTCTGCTTGATCTCCTTAGCATTAGAGTGCGACATCAGGTAGCACAGGTTAGGTCGTACAGGGTAACAGAATACAACCACTACCCACTGCTTGAACCTCTAAATGAGTCAAAAGGAACATGAATCAAGCGTGGCAAATCATGGATGGCAGAAGCTGAAGATAACAAGATGGAGGATGAGATCCACGAAGCGCAAGCAGGTTTCAGAACTGGCAGAGGCACGAGAGATCATATATTTAACATGAGGATGATCATAGAGAAATGTAGAGAGTATAACATCGAATTACATGCATGCTTCATAGACTACATCTAAGCATTTGACTGTGTCAATCACCATCAATTATGGGAAATAATGAACGATATGGGTTTCCCAAAACACATTACATGACTAATAGCAGAGCTGTATAAAGATCAAGAAACAGCGGTAAAAGTTGAAGGTGCAAGATCGGAGTGGTTCAATGTACAGAAAGGAGTAAGACAAGGTTGTACCTTGTCTCCATACTTGTTCAACATCTATGCGGAAAATATAATGAGAAACGTGAGACAAGAAACAATGAAGCCTGATTTCAGACCCATAAATATAAGAGGGCTGCAGATACCAGAAATTAGATATGCAGACGACACAGTGACAAAACTAAATCAAGACCCAAAATTAATATTGAGAACTGCAATTTGGAAGAAGTGACACATTTTGATTATTTAGGAACTAATATAAACAACGCGGGGGACTGCGCAGTTGAGATCAAGAGAAGAACGGCAATGGCGCTGGCAAAATTAAAACAGATAAAGAAACTATGGCAAGGTACTAACATAAGAACCAAATTGTTTTTACTACGAACATGTGTATTTCCTGTGGCGACATATGGATGTGAAGCATGGACACTAAATAAAACAGTAGCCAAGAGAATAACATCATTTGAATTAAAGTGTTATAGAAGAGTTTTGAGAATACCATGGACAGCGAAGAAAACAAACCAGGAGGTGTTACGAACAATTAACGTCCAGGAAGGCTGGCTTCTGAACACTATATTAAAGAAAAAGCTAGTTTTTTTTCGGTCATATTAAGAGACACTACGGCATGGAGATAGTGTTAATGGAGGGGATGATAGAAGGTAACATAGGCAAAGGCCGACCAAGACGCCGTTGGACAAAAGACATTCAAGAATGCCTGCGCATGTCACTGGAAGATGCAGGGCAACTTGCTCAAGACCGCGGAGAATTCAAGAGATACATAGGAAAGACTACGTTCTGGAAAGAATATGTCACTTGATGATGAGAAGCTGAAGACACACTGCGAAGAGTATGTGAATTGTAACAAATAGGATGGGAAAGTCAATCGGCGGAGATAGACAATGAGAAGAAATCAATAACTAAAGTAATAATACAACTAGATAAATCTTGTTGAAAATAGACGAACGTCAGGGCTCATGATACAGTGCATAAACACGCCAAATTACACTCGAAACCACAAGACATAATTATATACTCAGATGGCTTAGTTAATAGACACACAAATAAAAGTGGTTGGCGTTTTCTTGCCTACAGAAACGGTGTGAAGTTGGTTGATAAATCTTCAGCATATTTCACTATCACATCGAGCATGATGATGGAGATAGAGGGAGTTACAGCAACACTTTATTCGTTGATAACGGATACATCAACACACTCGGTAATACTCACAGACTCTCAAAGCATGCTGCGCAAGATAGAAAAGTACATGCTGAGAAAAAAATGCTGGAACTTATTGAACAACTCAATTGTACAGAGCATCACATAGATATACTGCCCTGGTCATGCTATGGTAAGAGAAAACGAGAGAGCCGACTTATTGGCAGGCAATGCCGCGATAGATGGTACATTGCTGAGGAGATAAAGCAGACTTGATCAAGGCAGTAATAAATTCATTTCAATATGAAGATGATGTCAATTAGGCCGAGGACGTACACATACAGAGAATGTCAGAAATGGGAATATATAGAGGTGAGGAAAGGAAAATTAATTTTTTTTGGGAAAGTCTCGAAGATTACGCACCGGGACCGGGACTCTGAGTCTACATACACTGGGATGGCTGCTGGAACGGGAAGCTTGGCACTTATGGGAGCGCCCCACGTGTTTTGAAGCTAGTTTCTAATCCAGAATCCCCATCATACTTCATAATATATTAAATTAAATTTTACAAATTAGTAAACACATATATTTCACAAAATACAATTAGTAAACACATATATTTCACAAAATACAATTAGTAAACGAATTATGCGTCACCAAATAATTCAATAAATATACTTCAATAAATATACTATACTCAATATACTTCACACCAAATACACTGCAGCAAATAATATACTTCAGGAATCACAAGACATTTTTCATGCTTTCAATATAAATTTCTCGTTTTATTCTTTACTTTTTATAATACATATTTCACAGTGTTCTCTTTTCATAATATACATGTCACACGTTCAATACAGACTTCACAGACTTCACAGACTTCACATCGTATATACTTCACCACATACAGTTAATAATTCAAATTTATTCTAAACTATTCAAAATTCACGTTTCACATTTTTAAATTCACAAACTTCAAAAGTGTGATAACTATGTTTATTACATGTCCTTCGAAAACAAGTATACCATGTCTCTCTCTACAATATAAAACATACTGGCCAATACTGGTTACTACTGGTTAATACTGGCTAATACTGGTTAATACTGGCTAATACTGGAAATCATCGCCATCATCACGTGATATATTGTTTCCAGAACGTTGTCTTTGCAACTGATGTCCTAAAATCGACTCTATCCTGTGCCAATCTGCCTGTCTCCTCCAATGATATCTTCATGCATTCTTTGATGTCATCTGTCCATCTCCTTCTAGGTCTAACTCTTCATCTACTTCCCAGAATGCTGACCTCTAATGTGCGTCTTTCCATGCCATTGTGACTTTTTATATGTCCGAAATATTTCAGTTTTCTATGTAAAATTGTATTCACCAGCCATCCTTCCTCTATATTCAGCATACTGAAATTCTCAATGTTCCTTATGTTTTCTGTCCAGGAAATTCCTAATATTGCCATATAACACTTCAGTTAGAAACCCGATATTCTTTTTTGCCGTTGTTCTATTTATTGTCCAAGTCTCGCAGCAATACGTTTCAACTGGAAATAATGTATAATCTAAGAAGTATAACTTTTGTCGCTTTTTAACAGAGTTTTCCATACATTTTCCATTTCTTTTAATTTCTTTATCGCTATTGTTAATCATTTCCATTGTACAATCACCTAAGCTGTTTATATGATTTCCCCCCCCCCCATATTTGAGGTTTTTTACATTCCTTGTCCCTATTTTCAAACCCGCTTTCCTAATTGGAAACCACGTATTCTTTATGATTTATTTTACTAAATCTTATTGCCCAAGATTTTCATTAGCCACTTTGAATATGTGACTAATTCTTTCTTGAACGTTGTCTTTACACATACTTCATATGACAGCCAATAAAAATCAAGGCAATAATCCAATGATTCATTTGTTTTCCTCATTAATTAGTAGGTCTTATCTGAAAGCAGAAGGTCACGATTACACAGTCCGAATGACTCATTATAAATCATCCTTATTTAGTGACACAATTATACTTTTCCCACAATATTCTGCGGCTGTACACAGAAAGTGACTAATGAAAATGACGGGCAAGGGCAAATTACATTACGTTAGAACCATGTTTCACATCGTGGACCGGACACATCACATTGAGTGGGGCATTATGAATGTTTAGGCTGGGGTGGCAATTCGAAAAATATCAACATGCCCTAAACTTGAGATATCCTTGCCAATGAAACATACAAAAATACCAAGACTTGCATGTCAAGTACAAAAATACAAAAAAAATTGCATGTCAAGTAGAATAATACAAAAAAATTGCATGTCAAGTAGAAAACTACCAAGACATTTCATGTCAAGTAGAAAATAACCCACTGAAGACTGGTGTTTCGGGACATTGGCGCAAATAAAACGAAGAAACAACGCACTTCCATTCTCTGGACTACATCCTGCTGGAAATCTAGTAGGACCATTGTTCTACTATAAGAAAGTTTCAGCGGGTGTTTGAGAATGAATGCTGAAAAAGAAGAATAATAACAATACCTTGCATGCCAAATAGAAACATAACAAGACTTTGCACGTCAAATCTAAAATGGCAAGACATTGCATATCAAATAGATACATAACATGACATGAATGGCAAGCAGAAAAATAAGAAGAAATTGCTTGCTAAGAAGAAAAATAACAAGGCACTGTTTGTCAAATAGAAACATAACAATACCTTGCATTTCAAGTTTAAGGTTTTTATTTTAAGGAATCAGAGAGGCAACGGTATAAAACGTATGCCAAATGTGGGAGAGGTGGCACGGGTTAACAAAGAAGTTGGAAAACATTGCTTTAGAACAATGATTACCACTGACATAAATTTAAAGTTCGGCTCTGTACAGGTGTTGTACAGTTCGCTTCTGTAAAGGCCCAAGCTACCGGGAATCCTGCCAAAGGCAATTTTGCACCAGGACCGTTCAGAAAGCAATGACAAACTACTGAACATATTTATATTGCTGTAAAATCAATACAGCCAATAAATGCTGGATTAATGACTGTTCTGAAAATGATATTACCAATGATATTATTATTGCGTCCTGTGGATTATAATTGTCGAGAGACGATCCTAATATTATTGTATCGCGACATGCCACACTGTCAATGAAATCCGATAAGGGGCAATCCATAAATTACATCAGCAATATCTTTTGGGGGCCAGGGTCTGAGAACGCTTAACAGTTGTTGACAAGGGGGGGGGGAGGTACTTCAGCAAAGTTGACGTAAACAAAGCGGTTTTTTTAATGCTCCAATTCATTTGTTCAAATTATAATATATTTACGAAAATTCTGAAGAAATTATGTCGTTTTTTTGGGGGGGGGGGGGGGGGGGGGCACTTTCTGCATACAAGTTTGTTTAGATGGGCGCAGTGAAACTTGTAAAATATTTTTGATATAATTAAGCAGGCGAAAATGGGAAGAGGTAAAATATTGTTCCCCAAAAGTGATGATGTTTTTCATGTCCTAAATTATTTTTGAGCTGAATTGAACTGTACAAAGAAACACAGAATTTGAATATTTCTGTTGACACAGCTTCTCTATATTATCAACTCTTGTGGAAAGTGTGTTTGTTCATTTACTTGTCAACTGTGGACAGGTTTTTCAGAGAAATATTTTCAGTTGTAGCCGTATCATTTTTAGGAATTCCACTTGACAATTTCGCTGGTGGATTGGCAGCTCGTTCTGTGAATTAAAACATTTATGACAAATATTATATTTCTATAGAATATTATAGCGATACCACACTTGATAAAGTATTAATGTCACTTATTACTAATACAACTAAATACATAATGAAAATAATGTCACTGCTTTTATTTATTAGTAATATTAGTAACCAGTAAGAGTAATACATTATCATAATTGTTATTGTTACTACGGTACTCTCCAAATTGTCGGATATTCTCTGACAATTTGTTACTACGGTACTCTCCACATTGTCGGATATTCTCTGACATAGTTGTGGTGTAGTATGCTAAAACTTTGGAGTGTGTTCGACAGTGAGTTCAATTCATGAACAATTTATTCAGACAGCAGATTTCTAAATCAGTTCTTTTAGAAATTGTGTCGGTCAATCAGTTGTTTATTATGCCATTTATTTAGTAATATTTATTAACGTTGATGCTGAAAAAATCCATTTAGCTTTGAGCCGTTAGTTCTGAACAGACCTAAGCCTGTCTGACAAAAGCATTGGTACCCCTAAGTTGAACAGTTAGCTCTGAACAGCCTTAGCCTGTCTGACAAAATCATTGGTACTCCTAAGTTGAACAGTTAGTTCTGAACAGCCCATAGCCTGTCTGACAAGAGCATTGGTACCCCTAAGTTGAACAGTTAGTTCTGAACAGCCCCTAGCTTGTCTGACAAAAGCATTGGTACTCCTAAGTTGAACAGTTAGTTCTGAACAGCCCCAGCATATCTGACAAAAGCATTGGTACCCCTAAGATGAACAGTTAGCTCTGAACAGCCCTTAGCCTGTCTGACAAAAGCATTTGTACTCCTAAGATGAACAGTTAGCTCTGAACAGCCCTTAGCCTGTCTGACAAAAGCATTTGTACTCCTAAGATGAACAGTTAGCTCTGAACAGCCCTTAGGCTGTCTGACAAAAGCATTTGTACTCCTAAGTTGAACAGTTAGTTCTGAACAGCCCCAGCATATCTGACAAAAGCATTTGTACTCCTAAGATGAACAGTTAGCTCTGAACAGCCCTTAGCCTGTCTGACAAAAGCATTGGTACCCCTAAGTTGAACAGTTAGCTCTGAACAGCTCCTAGCCTGTCTGACAAAAGCATTGGTACTCCTAAGTTGAACAGTTAGCTCTGAACAGCTCCTAGCCTGTCTGACAAAAGCATTGGTACTCCTAAGTTTAGTAGACGAGGTGACACACAAACTCATACGATTTGCAGTTTTAAAGACATGGTTGTTTTAGGGGAGTTAAACGATGCATGTGTAGTCCCAGAAAGGAAGAATTCCAGTTCATCAGTAACCAAGGACAATGGCATCATGTCAGAGTGCAGCATATACGTCTCGGCCAATTAGTTCTTCATTATGTCGTTAGACCATTGATCCATCTGCAGTGATGGTACACCTAGAATTCCCTGCAACCTAGTAGTCTGTTACTAAAGGAATAAGGTACAATGTCCGTTATTCCACATTTCTTTCAAATGGGCATATATTGAAACCGGCAACAGACAAACGTAAGACATCGAGGCAAATCCTGTAGGCACAATTATTTTTTTATAGGTGACAGGGTGTCAGCACATCCCTCAACTTTCCTTAGTTACCTCTTAGGACTGAATTTGAAAGAAGATAATGACCCTGTTCTTTGCACACAGAACAAGTCCTAGTTGCTACACAGAACAGGTCCCAGCTGTCACACAGAACAGGTCCCATTTACCACACAGAACAGGTCCCAGTTGCCACACAGAACAGGTCCCAGTTGCCACACAGAACAGGTCCCAGTTTCCACTCAGAACAGGTCCCATTTATCATACAGAACAGGTCCCATTTGCCACACAGAACAGTTCCTAGTTGCCACACGAAACAGGTCCCATTTACCACACAGAACAGGTCCCAGTTGCCACACAGAACAGGTCCCAGTTGCCACACAGAACAGGTCCCAGTTGCCACAATGGCGAGTAATGTCTGAAGACTTTAAAGTTTAACTAGTGCGTATGATCTAAATTCGCACATTAGTACTTTCTGGATACTTTTGTCACACAGCTTCTTGATGTAGAATGTATCTTCTAACATTCTGGAAGACAGGAAGCTATTTCCTTGATATTTGATGAAGTTATTTACTTAGTTCCTGAACAAGTTATCTAGTCCCTAGATGTTTGATGAAATGAGTAAATCAATATGTGAATATACTATCTAGTTTCTTAATGTTTGACACGTATGAGGTAACGTCTGTGGGTCTCACAAATGGCACACTAGACATACCATCCATACAACAGAAAACCTTAGTAGATGGATGACATGCCGTTATATTGAGGTTATCTTCTTATAGAAGCTTCGTGGCATCTCATTTATACAATTAAGCTTCTCGTACTTTTATCTTGTTGTTGCAATGTATTTTTGTTATTAGTATATATGTATGCACCCTCTGTGGCTCGGAAGGAGCCAGAGATGTACTGTGCAGCACTGGGGAGAGGATACTGACAGCACTGTTTTTTTCCTATCACTGAGGCCCGTCATAGAGGCACAATGACTCAGGAGGTGAGAATCTTTTGACTAGAACATTTGTTTCAATGCCTGGAGCAATTCAGAAGTTCGGCATAACCAGTAGTCAATTGGTGACGGTGAATGAGCACAGTGAACCCTATCTTGGCTGCAGTGGCTCGGAGCGGTACATATGTTGAAACCTATCTTCCTGTTGGTGTGATAGTTATTTTCTAGCTCTGGCCCGGGTTGGGCCGAATAGCCGCAGACTTCCTTGCCATTTTAATGGCATTGGGTCAAAGGGCATGAGCTCATGGACCGTTGGATCAGCAACCAACCAACCTTAATGTTTGATAAAGTTCCTCAATCTGTCTTTGAAGAGATTTTCAACTTTATTGATGTTTGATGAAGTTGCTCAGTCTGTCTTTGAAGACATTATCTAGTTTCTAAATCCGTTAGAGAGCAACAGATACATCCCGATGTTTTGCAGGGAATTAAAAGCTAATATATAGTTCTACTTTCGTAATCATTTACGAGGTTAGTCAAACAGTTCCTATGGAAGTTATCTGATCCCTTCATTTTTGATGTAAATATTTCTTTCTCGCTCTCTGGCAGCGTGGTACAGAACCTAACTGTGGCAACGAGGTGAAAAGCTTGACTGTGGTAGCGAGGTACAAATTTCGAGTGTGACAGCGACGTACAAAATTCGAGTGTGACAGCTAGGTACAAACTTCGAGTGTGACAGCTAGGTACAAATTTAGAGAGTAGCAACGAGGTGAGAAGCTTGACTGTGGTAGCGAGGTACAAACTTCGAGTGTGTCAACGAGGTGAAAAGCTCGACTGTGGTAGCGAGGTACAAACTTCGAGTGTGTCAACGAGGTGAAAAGCTCGACTGTGGTAGCGAGGTACAAACTTCGAGTGTGGCAGTGACGTACAAATTTCGAGTGTGACAGCGAGGTACAAACTTCGAGTGTGACAGCTAGGTACAAACTTCGAGTGTGACAGCTAGGTACAATCTTCGAGTGTGTCAACGAGGTGAAAAGCTCGACTGTGGTAGCGAGGTACAAACTTCTAGTGTGACAGCTAGGTACAAACTTCGAGTGTGACAGTGAGGTGCAAAGAGAGTCTGTGACGACCAAGGTGCCGGATTCACATCTCATCGCAGAGAACACAGTATCTGGACCTTTCAGAAATCAATGGCAGACTACTAAACGTACATATATTGCTCATAAAATCAATACAGCGAAAAACTGCTGAATTAATGGCTCCGCTCTGAATAGGATATGGTACAAACTTATTTATTTGAATCACTTCATTCTTCATAAAGTCCATCAGCAAATATTCTAGCTGTGATCAAATATTCTAGCTATGATCAAATATTCTAGCTGTGATCAAATATTCTAGCTGTGATCAAATATTCTAGCTATGATCAAATATTCTAGCTGTGATCAAATATTCTAGCTGTGATCAAATATTCTAGCTATGATCAAATATTCTAGCTGTGATCAAATATTCTAGCTGTGATCAAATATTCTAGCTGTGATCAAATATTCTAGCTGTGATCAAATATTCTAGCTGTGATCAAATATTCTAGCTGTGATCAAATATTCTAGCTGTGATCAAATATTCTAGCTGTGATCAAATATTCTAGCTGTGATCAAATATTCTAGCTGTGATCAAATATTCTAGCTGTGATCAAATATTCTAGTTGTGATCAAATATTCTAGCTGTGATCAAATATTCTAGCTGTGATCAAATATTCTAGCTGTGATCAAATATTCTAGCTGTGATCAAATATTCTAGCTGTGATCAAATATTCTAGCTGTGATCAAATATTCTAGCTGTGATCAAATATTCTAGCTGTGATCAAATATTCTAGCTGTGATCAAATATTCTAGCTGTGATCAAATATTCTAGCTGTGATCAAATATTCTAGCTGTGATCAAATATTCTAGCTGTGATCAAATATTCTAGCTGTGATCAAATATTCTAGCTGTGATCAAATATTCTAGCTGTGATCAAATATTATAGCTGTGATCAAATATTCTAGTTGTGATCAAATATTCTAGCTGTGATCAAATATTCTAGCTGTGATCAAATATTCTAGCTGTGATCAAAAATTCTAGCTGTGATCAAATATTCTAGTTGTGATCAAATATTCTAGTTGTGATTTAATATTCTAGTTGTGATCAAATATTCTAGTTGTGATCAAATATTCTAGCTGTGATCAAATATTCTAGTTGTGATCAAATATTCTAGTTGTGATCAAATATTCTAGTTGTGATCAAATATTCTAGCAGTGATCAAATATTCTAGCTGTGATCAAATATTCTAGTTGTGATAAAATATTCTAGTTGTGATCAAATATTCTAGTTGTGCTCAAATATTCTAGTTGTGATCAAATATTCTAGCTGTGATCAAATATTCTAGTTGTGATCAAATATTCTAGTTGTGATCAAATATTCTAGTTGTGATCAAATATTCTAGCTGTGATCAAATATTCTAGTTGTGATCAAATATTCTAGATGTGATCAAATATTCCAGTTGTGATCAAATATTCTAGTTGTGATCAAATATTCTAGTTGTGATCAAATATTCTAGCTGTGATCAAATATTCTAGTTGTGATCAAATATTCTAGTTGTGATCAAATATTCTAGTTGTGATCGAATATTCTAGTTGTGATCAAATATTATAGTTGTGATCAAATATTCTAGCTGTGATCAAATATTCTAGCTGTGATCAAATATTCTAGCTGTGATCAAATATTCTAGCTGTGATCAAATATTCTAGCTGTGATCAAATATTCTAGCTGTGATCAAATATTCTAGCTGTGATCCTAGAAGAGATCAAGATAGAGGTAGAAGACATTGTATGTTACCTTCATTGTGGACGCCATCATATGCAGCGTCAGAGTCAGTACCGTATTCAGACGCTTCCAGCAGTCGTGTTAATGTTTGTGTTCTTCTTTTATAGAGAACTACACTCACAATCACAATTGCGATGAGGAGAAGACCCCCAATTGCAACTCCAAGACCAAGCCCCAAGTTATTATCTGAGCTAGTCAGGGGACCTGTAGTATAGGAATAGTAATGAGAAATAAAAAAATATGTATGTTTTCATGAGATCTTTATCAATAGAGTTGGTGCTTTCTACGTTTAAACCCGTATTGCATGGAAGTGACCATTTAGAGGGGTGTTTTATAAAGCAAAATATAGTTCACTATTTGTTCAGCAATGACAGATTGTAGCTACATGAATTTGCACATTCCTATGTATGTCGATGAGCGCCATTCTGTCAGATTAATGACGTTAGTTTAAAAAAATGAAAGTGTTTCGTATCAACACTTAACGTCGCTTTAAATGATGATATCTCCATAGTACGGGTGTTAACGTGGAAAGCACACAAGAGTTAATTATGGATTGCACTTATTGTTTTGTTCTCTATAAACTACGAGCAACTTAACTCTTGTTCCTTTGGAGCAATAGAGAAGTTTGTTCAGATCTTCATTGCATATATAAAAGGTGTGCAATGTTTTGAGAAAGATCCAACTCTCAGAAGGTGCGCAATGTTTTGAGAAGGACCCCATTCTCAGAAGATGCGAAATGTTTTGAGAAGGACCCCATTCTCAGAAGATGCGAAATGTTTTGAGATAATTCCTACTCAGAGCTGGGTGAGTGAAAGACCTATTTTCTACTAGAGAGACTACGTGCGACTACGAGATCAGACATGTACTTCAGCAATAGCGTGTGAATGATTTGAATGCAAAGGGTGCTATGGAATAGCGTCCGTTACAAGCGACATTGAGAAGACGATTTTCTTACATTTGCAATATACTGTTATGTAGCACAGTTTGCAATTTATTCAGTCGCGCGATTACCGAAGTAATAGCATCTTCTGATGTCACGTTTAGCTTGTGGGTGAAGAATGTCACGTTTAGCTTGTGGATGAAGAATGTCACGTTTAGCTTGTGGGTGAAGAATGTCACGTTTAGCTTGTGGGTGAAGAATGTCACGTTAAGCGTGTGGGTGAAGAATGTCACGTTTAGCTTGTGGGTGAAGAATGTCACGTTTAGCTTGTGGGTGAAGAATGTCACGAAAAAAAAATAACTATTGCAGACAACAGGGGACACGCCCTGGTATGATGGTGCAAGAAAGACAACCAAGAAAATTATTTGTACTAATCATTTTGTATAATAAAATAAAATATACAGAATTATGATTTTTACTCAGAAAATTAGTCTTGAATGAAGCTAACGCTTTCGTTTCTTTCAGTTTCTTGGAAGAGGGGTAGGGAGTTAACGGAAGTAGTCACTTAAAATATTGAAACGGCAGGTAAAACGTTGAAAAATACCGATCTAAGGAACACCAGCCAAACTGGCAACTTACTTGTCTTTACAATCTAAGAAACATCAGTCACACTGGCAACGTATTTGTCTTTACAATCTAAGAAACATCAGTCACATTGGCAACGTATTTGTCTTTACAATCTAAGTAACATCAGTCACACTGGCAACGTATTTGTGTTTACAATCTAAGAAACACCAGCCAAACTGGCAGCGTATTTTTACGATCTAAGAAATTTCAAGCCAAACTGGAATTACTTGTCTTTACAATCTAAGGAACACCAGCCAAACTGACAACTTACTTGTCTTTACAGAGGAAACTTGGAATGGAACTCTTTTCACTGGATAATAGCGATCTGCAGGTAGCTGGGATATAATAGTAAAGCTGTACACAGTTCCACCATTAAGGTCAAACACCCTAGCTCCGGTACTATTTATGTAATCCAATTTTCCGTCATTTGGTGTCCACTCTAAGCTGTAACTGACCAATGATTGATGTTGGTTTGTTGTCCATGTGAAAGATACTGTAGTTGGTGTAACCGTTGTTGCAACGTGAGACACTTTAAGCTCATCCACTGAAATGTGATTATTTTATTAAAGCAAGAATGTGTCAAATATATAGTAATTTGTGCTATATTATTTAAAATGCTTGCTGTATTATATCATTTCTTGAGAATCACTGCTTTGCTTTTTGAGCCCTATATTTGCTTAGGGGGCCATATCTTTGCTTTTTGAGCCCTGTCTTTGCTTATGGGCCATATCTTTGCTTTGTGAGCCCTATCTTTGCTTAGGGGACCATATCTTGGCTTTGGTATGCATATATTTTCTTAGGACTTATATCTTCACTTGGACAGTCAACTATTCGATTGGTGTCAAATGTTTGGGAATCGTATTTTTGCTCGGAGAGCCATAATATTGCTTGGGAAGCCATAATTTTGTCAGGGAAGCCATATTTTGCTTGGAATGCTATATCTTCCCTTTCAGAGCTATATCTTTGCTTGTTTGACCGTTTCATGTCATAGGTAGTCGCAATAGCACACAAATGTAAAACGTGACATCTCCCACTGTCATTAACAATTGCATATTCTGGACAGAATTTAGCAATTATTACGTCATTTCAAAACTCCCGCCTATCTTAAGCCAATATTCCAGATTTTGTTAGTGTCATGTTCATGTGATCTTTAATATTGTGCGTCCATCGTCTTCGTGGTTTACATATTTTTCGGTGTCCTCGTATTATTCATCTATTATGGTATTTACTGGGCTGTCATTTTGTTTTATCTTTCCAAAATATTGTAATTTTCTCGAGAGAACCTTCTTTTTAAGCCAATCTTCTTTTACTTTCATTTCTCTCAGAATTTCTCATCCGCCTCCAAATGTACTGATTTAACGTAAACAGTGAGTTGATTCAGATCGCAAATGATCCATGACTGAGTAAGTAAGCTTTTAGTGCAAACTTCTTCTGTTTCAAAGATCCATAACAAAGATCCGTCACATCAGGCTATGATCGTTGTTCCTTGTGGCGTTCTGAAGGGCAGCATCAAACTCTCTCGCAAGTTTCTCGCAAGTGACCATTGTTCGAGCTCACTAACATCTCATTTTTGCTAAATAATTATCTGTACCACTCACTCTCGTGCACTACATTAATGCAGCCAATATGTTCTCACCAAATTCTGTCTGTCTCCTCTAATTTTCTCACCAAATTCTGTCTGTCTCCTCTAATTTTCTCACCAAATTCTGTCTGTCTCCTCTAATTTTCTCACCAAATTCTGTCTGTCTCCTCTAATTTTCTCACCAAATTCTGTCTGTCTCCTCTAATTTTCTCACCAAATTCTGTCTGTCTCCTCTAATGTTGATTATCTTTACAGTTTTGATCCTTCTCTTTCCCATGACATGGTTCACATCACGCCTTAATCTCTTCCATCGACGATCGTCACACCACATGTACTTTCTTATGTGAAGTATATTACGTGTTTGTATGTTGACTCCCGTCCTGATGAAGACTTTTAAAATCGAAACGTCGCCCGTCACTGTTTCGTTGTTACTATGTTTTGTACATAACAATAATAACACTTATAATAACACTTATTTATTACACCTATACTTATATTGATAACATTAAAATGTTTTTAGGTTTGTAACTTTTTTTACATTTGCCCTGTGTTACCCAAATGTTCAAATTTAGAGTATCGGGTTTTCACTCGACACCGGAGTTCATTTCTTGATTACACATCGCTCTTTGTCCACTACTTTCACCACATGCTCATTTGTTCTGCGCCCTGAAATCTCAATTTTCCATTTAGTGTTTGTGATATCCGCGTTCAATGATAGATGCTTATATCCGGCTTTCATCTCTGCAAAGTCTACAAAAAACCAATTCACTAAGTTATAACAAATTGCGACTGTTCAACTCAATGTAATATCTATGTTAACATATGGTGGCGAAAGTTGGAAAATAAAAATAGCACTTGAGAAGAAATTAAATTTATTGGAACATTTATTTAAGAGTCTTAAAAAATTCTTAAATATTGGTTGGAAGAATTCAAGTCAAACAAACAAGTAAGAGAAGACACCAAACAGCAATATGTTTCTACAACAACAAAAATAAAACGATGGACTTATACCGGACATGTACTTAGAATGAATTTAACAGACTGCCTATACAAGTATTAAAATAGGTACCAGATGGCAAATGAAAAAGAGGAAGACAAAAGAGACTCTTCGCAGAACAAATATCAAAGAGGGTATGACTATGGGTTTCAACAACATGCAAGGATTACCAATAGTAGCATCACAGTATAAAGACCAAGAAGCAGCTGTAACAGTGGATGGTGAAAGATCGGAGTGGTTCAATGTACAGAAAGGAGTAAGACAAGGCTGTACCTTGTCTCCATACTTGTTCAACATATATGCAGAAAATATAATGAGAAACATGAGACAAGAAATAATGATGCCTGATTTCAGACCCATAAATATAAGAGGGCTTCAGATACCAGAAATTAGATATGCAGACGACACAGTGCTATTAACAAGAAACGAACACGACCTAATGAACATAAATAAGTCAACCCAAATATTTAGCGATGGCAGAATAAGTTACTTATTATATGCTACTATAATATCAAAGATGTCAGAAATTGATGACAGAAATACTTGCATAACTGCTACGATGACATCTTACATTTGGAACATTTTCCCAGCTTGTTATTGAAATACATAACATTGTTGCACATGCACAGAAATCTTCCATCAGCAGCGAGGTTGCATGAAGTCATGTCTTGGCAATTCTCATTTGTGTATAGTACGCAGTCACTGAGGTAGGGAATTTCTGTGAAGGAAAAAAACATTTGTGTATGGTAGGCGGTCACTGGGGTAGGGAAGTTCTGTGAAGGAAAAAAACATTTGTGTATGGTAGGCGGTCACTGGGGTAGGGAAGTTCTGTGAAGGAAAAAAACATTTGTGTATGGTAGGCGGTCACTGGGGTAGGGAAGTTCAGTGAAGGAAAAAAACATTTGTGTATGGTAGGCGGTCACTGGGGTAGGGAAGTTCTGTGAAGGAAAAAAACATTTGTGTATGGTAGGCAGTCACTGAGGTAGGGAAGTTCTGTGAAGGAAAAATCATTTGTGTATGGTAGGCGGTCACTGGGGTAGGGAAGTTCTGTGAAGGAAAAAAACATTTGTGTATGGTAGGCGGTCACTGAGGTAGGGAAGTTCTGTGAAGGAAAAATCATTTGTGTATGGTAGGCGGTACTGGGGTAGGGAAGTTCTGTGAAGGAAAAAACATTTGTGTATAGTACGCAGTCACTGAGGTAGGGAAGTTATGTGAAGGAAAAAAACATTTGTGTATGGTAGGCAGTCACTGAGGTGGGGAAGTTCTGTGAAGGAAGAAAACATTTGTGTATGGTAGGCAGTCACTGAGGTGGGGAAGTTCTGTGAAGGAAAAAAACATTTGTGTATGGTAGGCGGTCACTGGGGTAGGGAAGTTCTGTGAAGGAAAAAACATTTGTGTATAGTACGCAGTCACTGAGGTAGGGAAGTTCTGTGAAGGAAGAAAACACACATTAAATAATCATACACTTGTATTATACCACAAAATATCCGAATGTAGTAGACGGTATTTCAACGAGGACCGTTTAAATGACACCTATTCACCGCGCAACTTGAATCAACACGTTTTTCGAATGCATCTTTGAAACAATACATGAATTTAGACAAGACTTCCCTCCATTCCAAAAAACAACCAAACCTGCGGGTACTACTGACCGAATAAGCAATCAGCGTCAAGTATCTATGCAGTGGATACCATCACATTGTGGAATACCTGGAAACAAGAAAGAAGATCGTCTGGCTAAGGAGGGAGCTGTTGATGATCAACCAGATGTGCCAATAATGCACCATCAAAAGAATCAGATGATCAAGGCAATTAGAAAGCCAACTCTAACACAAGATGATTACCAAATTATGAACAGAACAGAACAGGTTGTCATTCTGCACTTTAGAACAGGAGATAACCGTCTCCACAGTCACATATATACACAATTCTAGAATGGTAACACAGCCCTGTGTGCATGTGAACATGCATGACGATGAAGACAGTAGGGAATATTCTTGAAGAATGCCCGGAATATGAAATCAATGAATCAAGTGCCATGCCGAGTGGCGTAGGCGATTATTCTTCACAACTCTCTGTCTCTTGTGTTGTTAATAAGTTCAGTTGGTGCCTTCCTTTTGTGTCACAGTGACAACCAATCCAGAAAATTATCAGTTTGTCTCCCTCTGTCTCTTCTCCCCTTGATCTTACCGGTGGTTACTAAATGGTAAAGGTTTACATTTCTCATCACATGTTCTAAAAATCTTGATTGTCTGTTACTAATTTTTCCTACAATTTGTCGTTTTACTCCAGCATCTCTGAGAACTTCTACATTAGTTTTCTTGGCTGTCCATGGAATTTGCATCATTCATCCCTGTGCTTTCTTGCTATTGATCTCATTGGAAACACCCGTCATCTGATGGTGCCATGATCTTTGTTTGACTTTATACGCTTGATTTAATTTCATCATTGATAGAAATACTGCATTTTGGCGGTGTTTATTTCTTTGAAACAACCATTACTTCTGCATGAAATTGTTGAGACAAATAAACTGGCCCAGAGAAACAACAGTGAAAGAAAATCTCTACGGAATTCTGCACGAGTTACAAAACAATCAAGTTTACAGAATAAACAAAACTTAAGATATAAGCTCGATCCAGGGAAACGAAAGAAGTCAAGACTTAACAGATCAATTTCATACTAGTAAACGTTCTTTTCGCTTTATATACCTTTATGTCTTGCAGCGTCAGGGGTAGAAGTGTTCTCTGGACACGGCTTTATGTCTTGCAGCGTCAGAGTTAGAAGTGTTCTCTGGACACGGCTTTTTTCTTGTATTATTAATTTATTTTTGTTTTCGGTGACTATTTTATTACTATAATCCAGCTTTGACATGGTGTCCGTCGTATGTATATAGTAAAACTATTAGAGGGGCACTGTATGATGGCAGTCTGGAAGTATTTGAAAACTATTTGAGGAACACTGTATGTTGGTAGTCTGGAAGTATTTGAAAACTATTTGAGGAGCACTGTATGTTGGTAGTCTGGAAGTATTTGAAAACTATTTGAGGAGCACTGTATGTTGGTAGTCTGGAAGTATTTGAAAACTATTTGAGGAACACTGTATGTTGGTAGTCTGGAAGCATTTGAAAACTATTTGAGGAGCACTGTATCATGGTAGTATGGAAGCATTTGAAAACTATTTGAGGAGCACTGTATGATGGCAGTCTGGAAGCATTTGAAAACTATTTAATCTGTTGTCGTCTGATACAAATAATGAAGGGTTGAAGTAGTGTTTAAGTTGGACCATCCAACGGACCACCAAGAAACAGTTAAGCCAAGTAGATGGTATGTGTAAGTAAAAGTAAATAAAGTAACCCATAGCATTTGTTAATGCCGTAGGGGTGTGAGATGTTAGCGATCTCATATTTCAGGGGCCTTGCAAATGAGGGTGGTAGCCATCTCCTCTCCCTCGCAATCTTTACTTCCCGGATTAATCCGCTACCCATTTAAGGCTGGGTTGACCCAGGAGCCGTTGCGATCTGAGAAACATTTCCGCCTCAACTGGGGAATGAACCCATGACCACTCATAAGCGAAGCCAGTGCGCTAACCACTGCGCTACGCGGCTCCCCACGTATGTGTACATACATACAAAGAATGATACATATGGGGATAATTAGACGTTAAGGGAGAAATTGTGTCCTCTCTAGAAAGTTACGAAGATCACATAATCAACACCTTCTTCTTCTTCTTCTTTCGTTCACTTGAAACATGTCAATATCTGTAATTCTGTCTCCTTAATAAAACTCACTGTCTTTCGTAGTTCATACAGTGGCCCATAGAGCTTTGATTCCAGTGTTTCCTCTGGCCAATATGTCTGCCTCAGCGTTTCATGCTCAGAACACTCTTGAAGTATATGTTTGGCACTCTGTGCTGCCTGTCCACATGTACACATGACCGTGTTGCCAATCTTGAACTTTGTATACATGTGACTGCGGAGTCGGTTGTGTCCTGTTCTGAGACGTAGAATTATAACTTGTTCTGATCTGTTCATAATGTGATAGTCATCTTGTGTTGGTGTTTGTGGCTTTCTTATTGACTTGATCATCTGTTTTTTCTGATGGTAGGTGATTGGTATATCTGGTTGGTCTTCGGCAGCACCTTCCTTAGCCAGTTGGTCTACTTTTTCATTTCCTGGTATTCCACAGTGAGAGGGTATCCACTGCATGGGTACCATATACTGGTACGACAATTCGCAAAGTAGTTTTTTCAATTCTGTTAGTTTTCCAGACTGTAGAGCTTGAAGCACTGACCTTGCATGTCAGGAATACCACAGGCTGTAGGCCAGAGTTGGAGTTAAATAGTTTTTTTAGCTGCCACACTAATTGCCTGGATTTCTGCATCATAATTATTGCAGAATTTTCCTGTCGGTATTCTGATTGTATCTCTAGGCTTGTGTGGATATTCTATATATATACACCTGCACCTCCATTTCTCACAGCATTATGTGTTGACCCATATGTGTATACTCTGACCCATATATCTTGTGGATATTCCTCATCCAGGAAACTGAGGGTGACTGTCCTTCGCTGCACACTGTTCTGTTCGTCCTCGCTTTGTATCCCTTTCACATGGGTCTGAATGTATATTGACATTCCATGCCTTTCACTCCACGGGGTTTGTTCTGGTACAGACCTTAAGGGGCTGTCAACTTCAGGTAGGCCTCTAAGTTGTCTACGGAGTCGTTTAGCTTGATGGATAAAACTGTTTCTTTTCATTCGCCCCATTGCTATGTTGTGGAATCTTTCCTTCATTGGATGACTTAGCATATACTGAAACTTTTCTGCTTGAATTAATACTTTTGTATCTCTGCGTTCGCCAAGTGTTTGCATTCTTCCTGATCTTTTCCTGATTTGAGGAGTGGTATCATTATTGCTTCTCTCCACGCCTGTAGTACATTACCTGTGGACCAGCTTGTGTTAAAGATCTGCAGTAGCTTTGCTCTTGCTGCAATTCCCAGGTTTCTAATAATTTCATTGGACACTCCATCAGCTCCAGGAGACTTTTTCATTTTCAATTTGGATATTGCATGCTCCAGTTCTCTCATTGTGATTGGTGCCTCCATGACTTCTGGTATAGGTTCGCCTTGTTCAATGTTTTGCTGGTTCTCTCGAACCTCCTATTGTTTGTCTGGGCTGACTTTGATGTTATTGTCTTCTGCAAAGGAATCTGCAAAATAATCAGCTGCATGTTTACCTGTTAGAATGTTTCTATCTTTATAAAGTGTGATCCTGGTATTTCTCCATGTACCTTCATCATTTAGTTGTTTTACAAGTTTCCATAATTTCCTAGTATCTCTTTCTGGGTTCAGCGACTCTGTTTTTTCTTTCCAGCTGCTCCGTCAGGCTTGTAACTTGGCTCTTTGAAATTTAGCCTTTGTTTCCTGATAATTGTTGTGATGTTCTTGGCTAGGTCTGTTCTCTGCCTGCTGTTTAGATGTTTCCACATCATTTTGCAGCTTTTCCAGTTCATCATTCCAGTAGGGTTTGTAGTTTTTGCGTGCCGCCCTGGGTATTGTTTTACTAGCAGCATGTAGTATACATCTATTAAATTCACTCACTGCTCCATTGATGTCTTTGTCCAAGTTCATGTCCTTAGCTAGAACACTGGTTAAATGCTGGTACATTTTCCAGTCTGCCCACTTATAGTTCCACCCAGTGAGCGTGCTGCTGTCCTTGGTAAATTCATTGTGGATTTCCAGAAATTGCTGCTTTCCAACGACACGTGTGATGTTCCATTCCATGCCTGGTGAGTGGAATGCCAGTTCTGGTGTAGAGGTGGTGTGCCATGCTCTCGAGTAGAAGGTTGGTGAGTCTGCTGGCTGGTTAATAAGGATGAGATTCTGTTCATCCTGCCAGCTCTCAAGTTCCTCACCTCTCTTGTCGATATGATCGTAGCCCCAGCTCTGAGAGTGGCTGTTGAAGTCACCACACACCACAAGTCTCTCTTTGTCTGGAATTGTGTCAATGGTTTATCATTTGGGCAGTAGTAGTTCAGGAATTGGAATTCTGCACTGTCTGCTTTTAGGTGGAGCATCTGGTATTCTGCCCCTTCCATATATACTTCCAGCTGACATGCGCTGATATTGTTTTTAAACAAGTGTCAGAATTCCACCCTTTCGCCTGTCCTTTCGGTCAGATCGGTAGCACTGGTAGCCTCTGATTTTGATGGCTATGTCGCTGCTGAGGTGTGTTTCTTTGATACAGCATATATTAACTTGTTCTTCACTGAGGACATTTTCAAGTTCCAATTTTTTGCAGTATCCATCTCTTTTACTGTTGACACCCTCAGTATTCCAGTGCATTATTTTTATTGGTCGTTTGTTTGTTTGGCCAGTAGCTCTATTCCCTTGCCCCCTGGCTCCTCGAGGCAATTGAGAAGGACTTTCAGTAACTGAGGTTGGGCCCTTTCGAGGTATAGGGCCCGGCACCGTCCCTGCCTGAACGTCCGCCACAGGGCAGGCACCATAACTATTTATAAATACAGACATGTTTCCATTGTGTTTTGTGCGTGGCATCCTGATTATCTGTGCGCCTTTAAGCTGGATGCCTCCGTCTTCAGCACTCTGCTTACTTGGGCTGGACTATGGTCCTGCTCGAGTGGGACTGCCCGACCAATCTTAGTTTTCAGCTCCTGATGGCTGAACTAAGCCCCATCACTACTTCAAGGTTCTGGCCTCGATGGGATCAACACCTGACTGTGTCTGTTTACCCTTGGATAGCTTCTGTAATAAAGATCGAATCACTTATCGGAATGTTCCGTGTGCCATAATACTGGTGTCTACTCAAGAACATCAAAGATGACATGCAGCATAAATAGTCAAGAACATCAAAGATGACATGCAGCATATATAGTCAAGAAATTTTCTTGTGGTAGCCCTATGGAGATTTATCTATACAAGTGTGGTTGTACCCCCTCTGAATATGCGGCTTCTTCTCACAGCATTGCGCACCGATGATAGTTAAAGCCTTATGTGCATAAAAACACATTCTTTGAAGGAGCAGCACTACTTATTTTACTTAAAGATACAATAGTTATATTGATCATAATTTTTGTGATCATAGAAAATAATAAATAATGAGACTGGAAGATTCACCTTTTGGGGGGTAAAATATTTGATCCCTTATGTGTTTACTTCGATATTCACCATCTTACGTGATTTACTTAGATATTTCTAAACTTATGTGATTTACTTACATACTTATCAACCTACGTGATTTACTTACATAATCATCAGCTTACGTGATTTACTTAAATATTTCTCAACTTACGTGATTTACTTACATAATCTTCAACTTACGTGTTTTAGTCAAATACTCCGGCGACGTAACATTTTTTTCGTTGTCATACTCATCCGATTGCAGCACAGTCTCAACAGAGAAGTAATATGACACTCCAGGGGACAATCCTAAGACCTGGCCTCCTGTTTTAGTGACAACACCTACATGTCCATCTTTAGGGTTCCATTTAATTATGTATGTTGCTGAAGTCGCTGATGGGTTTGGAGTCCATGTTAGATTTACTGCCGTTGGTGAACTGGTACTTGCTATGTCAGTAACTGCCAGGTCAGACACTAAGAAAGATAATACTAAATTGAGCAAACACTAAAAATAGACAAGAGTAAAACTAGCTTCATCAGATAAATAGACAAGAGTAAAACTAGCTTCATCAGATAAATAGACAAGAGTAAAACTAGCTTCATCAGATAAATAGACAAGAGTAAAACTAGCTTCACCAGATAAATAGACAAGAGTAAAACTACGAGCGTAGCTTCATCAGATAAATAGACAAGAGTAAAACTAGCTTTATCAGATAAATAGACAAGAGTAAAACTAGCTTCATCAGATAAATAGACAAGAGCAAAACTAGCTTCACCAGATAAATAGACAAGAGTAAAACTAGCTTCACCAGATAAATAGACAAGAGTAAAACTAGCTTCACCAGATAAATAGACAAGAGTAAAACTAGCTTCATCAGAAAAATATTCTTCTTCTTCTTGATTCTTGATTAGAAACTGACTTCGCAGCACGCGGGACATTCCCATAAGTGCTCCGCCCTCCGCTGCAGCAGCCATCCCAGTGTATGTAGACTCATAGTTCCGGTCAGGTGTTGATTGTGTGATCTTTGGGACTTTCCAAAAAATTTACTTTTCATCCCCTCACCTCTGGATACTCCCATTTCTAACATTCTCTGTATGTGTACGTTCTCAGCCTCATTGGCATCATATTCATCTTGAAAGAAATTATTTACTGCCTTCATTAAGTCTGCTTTATCTCTTCTCAACAATGTGCCGTCTATCGCTGCATTGCCTGCGAATAAGTCGGATCTCTCGTTTTCTCTGACCCCAGCATGACCAAGGCAGTATATACATGTAATGCTCTGGACAACTGAGTTGTTCAATAAGTCCCACCATTATTCTCTTAGCATGAACTTTTCTATCTTGCACAACATGCTTTGAGAGTCTGTGAGTATTACCGAGTGTGTTGATGTATCAGTTATCAACCAATTAAGTGCTGGTGTAACTCCCTCTATCTCCATCCTCATGCTCGATGTGACAGTAGAATATGCTGAAGATTTCTCAACCAACTTCACGCCATTTCTGTAGGCAACACAACCCCAACCGCTTTTATTTGTGTTTCTGCTAACAGAGCCATCTGTGTATATAATTATGTCTTATGGTTTCGAGTATAGTTGGGCGAGTTCGTGTACTGTATCCTGAGCCCTGACTGCCGTCCATTTTCGCTATACCTAGTTGTATTATTACTTTAGTCAGTGATTTAATCTCAGTGTCTACCTCCAACCATTCACTGCCCTTTCCTATTTCTTCCAATTCACATACTATTCGCAGTGTGTCTTCAGCCTCTGCCATCCATGATCTGCCACGCTTGATTCGTTTTTCCTTTGACTCATCTAGATGATAGTGTAATGGGTGGTGGTTGTATTCTGTCACTTTAAGGTACGAAGTAACTTGTGCTACCTGATTTCTCATCAGAAAAATATACAAGAGTAAAACTAGCTTTAGCAGATAGACAAAAGTAAAGCTACGAGCTTCACAAGATAAATGGACAAGAGTAAAACTAGCTTTAGCAGATAGACAAAAGTAAAGCTAGCTTCACAAGATAAATAGACAAGAGTAAAGCTAGCTTCACCACATACATAATTTCCACCAATGACGGATGTATCGAGTCATTGTGCAAATAAAACTGCGACACAACGCATTTCCATTCTCAGTACTACATCCTGCTGGAAATATATAATGGCTCATGGTTCTGCTACAAGAGAGATCCAGCAGGAGTTTGAGAATGAACGCAGAAGAAGAAAATACTTAAAGTTGGGGGATAGGCTGACAACCTCTCACATAAGAATAAATTATTTCACATCTTGTCACAATTTCTGACTTTTGTCTTCTATCAAATAATCCCAACGAATGATGAAGACATGCAGGTCAGTAACCAGTAACATTGTCCTTACGATGACATGCAGGTCAGTAACCAGCAACATTGTCCTTACGATGACATGCAGGTCAGTAACCAGCAACATTGTCCTTACGATGACATGCAGGTCAGTAACCGGCAACATTGTCCTTACGATGACATGCAGGTCAGTAACCAGCAACATTGTCCTTACGATGACATGCAGGTCAGTAACCAGCAACATTGTCCTTACGATGACATGCAGGTCAGTAACCAGCAATATCGTCCTTACGATGACATGCAGGTCAGTAACCAGCAATATTGTCCTTACGATGACATGCAGGTCAGTAACCAGCAACATTGTCCTTACGATGACATGCAGGTCAGTAACCAGCAACATTGTCCTTACGATGACATGCAGGTCAGTAACCAGCACCATTGTCCTTCATTAGCAGAGTCATCATGTAATGAAGGTTTATGGATGTGTGTGTAATGAGGATTTATGAATGTGTGTGTAATGAAAGTTTATGGATGCATGATTAGTTCCAGTAGGGAGCTAAATATGCCATCAATGAGGATAGGAAGAAATATGACACAAGAATGATGACATAGTTGAAACAGATGTGCGTACTGTGTGTGCTGTGCTGTGTGTGCAACATAAGGAAATTCTGGGATACTGGTGGACTGGAATGCCTCCCTACTGGAACTAATCATGCATCCATAAACTTTCATTACACACACACTCATAAACCCTCATTACACACACATTCATAAACCCTCATTACACACACATTCATAAACCCTCATTACACACACATTCATAAACCCTCATTACACACACATTCATAAACCCTCATTACACGTGCTTCCCTTTGAGAGATTCTATGAGATGGATGTCATTTCAGTTGCACAACTCAAAAGAACCTGAGCTTTTGTCAGAAAGACCATGGCCTGTCAAAATTTGCCTGTTGACTTTTAATGGAATTATTTTATCACCATCATGTATCAAGAGCTGCCTGATCACACATACAAGGATTATATCACCATCAACATTTCTTTTTACATTTTCTGTTTCAAACGTGCATGTGCCATATGCTGCATAGTTTAAATACATTTTCCCTATCACTAAATTTAATCACGGTATCACTTGTTGATTCACTTTCTAAATCTAGTTTGCAAGGAAATGTGAAAGGTAGAAAACACTGGCAAACATAATCCTTGATTAATATCATCAATGAATGGCCATGTCATATTTCTACAAGTGATAAATGTTCCAGTGTAGGGTAACAACCCTAAACAGGAAGTAAGTGGCTGGAGTAACACAGGACAAATGTCAAAATATACAAAAATAGGTACCGGAAGAGGTGTTACCAAAATAAAACATAAAACAACATAACAACGAGATACAGGGACAGGTACAGGGACAAGTACAGGGACAAGTACAGGGACAAGTACAGGGACAAGTATCTCGTTGTTAAGTTGTTTTATGTTTTACTATGGTAACACATCTACCTATTTCTGTATATCTTGACATATTTCTACACTTGTCTGTATATCTTGACATATTTCTACACTTGTCTGTATATCTTGACATATTTCTACACTTGTCTGTATATCTTGACATATTTCTACACTTGTCTGTATATCTTGACATATTTCTACACTTGTCTGTATATCTTGACATATTTCTACACTTGTCTGTATATCTTGACATATTTCTACACTTGTCTGTATATCTGAGAACAGAGTTCTTTTTGGTACTTTAAAGTTTCTTTTTTTCTGTGTCTTTAATGTGGAAAGATCCGGAAAATAAAATATTTTGGACACATTAAAAGACCTTATTGAAGGCCTTACTTGAGGGTAAAGTCAAAGGCAAGCGAGCAAAAGGTAGGCAGAGATACAAGTGGGAGAGTAACATCACACGATGGACAGATTACAGTCTAGCAGAGTGCACCACCAAGACAAGAGACAGGGGATATTGGAGATCCGTTGCAGCCACCCTTCGTTACGGAGACGGCACTTGATGATGATGAATGTGGAACATCTATTTTCCTGACGGTTAATGTTTGTTGTGTCTCAAATGTGGACTCCTCTAATATCCTGACGGGTTGCGATTGGATCCTATGACTATTATTTATAATTTGTTGAGAATAGTCAGACATTTTGCTGACATATGTAAACTTACAAGAAGAACAGTTGCCAGTTTGGGTTGTGTTGTAGAAAGCGTTACCACATAGACATCGGTATTTTTGATCTTTCGCTGCTGCACAATTTGAAGTATTGTCCTGGCAATCATTACACATACCACATAGCCCACCATACAAGACTTCTGCAATACACAAATCATTGTGATTGTAAATATATATTTCAACAAAATGCTAACATCAGAATGGAATTGACTTATGCATACCTCTCTTTACATCACTGTAAAAAATATGTTGCTTCTTCGCAATTGAATCGGTAACTAAAATAATAAATGTTATATATAATCTTCTTAATTAATAAATGTTATATATATAATCTTCTTAATTCTCTTCTTCTTCTTCTATTATTCTCTGATGTCTAAATATATAATTGCGCGGAATCTACGCAGGATGTTTCTTATTTCAAATAAATGTTTGTTTACTAATTGTTTAATATTGTTTGTGTTTTCCTTTTCGTATTATAATATGTTCACACAAACGAACGCCTTAGATCGAAACGTCAACAGCTTTCGTCTTTACTTATTTTGATATCTATTTGTCTATCTATTCGCTAAACCCTGTATTGCCTTGCAGCGTCATTGGTAGAATAGTTCTATGGGGATGTCCCTCGTGTGTGCTGAGTATATTGTGGAATTTGTCGCCTTATTTATTTTGGTGGTCCATCGTTTTCGTGGTCGGCCTCTAGGTCTGCCTTCACTGTATCTGTGTAGCATTGCTTGCTGTGGTATGCTGTCTGGTGTTAGTCTGCTGATATGTGCAAACCATTTGATCTGTTGTCTCTTAATATATTCCAAGATTGAGGTTCCTTGTTTGCATTTTAGTTTCTGAAGATTGGTGTCATATGTCCTAGGGTGTGCTATGCTTTACTACATTTATTGTGTATTTCTTTATTGCTCTTGCCGTCTGTTGTTATATTGCTTCCAAGATATATGAATTATGTCACTGGTTTAAGTCTGTTGTTTCCTAAATTATATATATATATATATATATAGTGTATGTGTACGTTCTCAGCCTCATTGGCATCATATTCATCTTGAAAGAAATTATTTACTGCCTTCATTAAGTCTGCTTGTTATATTGTTATGTATATATATATATATATATATATATATATATATATATATATATATATATATATATATATATATATATATATATATATATATATATATATATATATATATATATATATATATAAGTTTGTGTTTCTTTCTGTTCTTCCTATATTCATTACTTCGGTCTTTTCTATGTTTATCTTCATGTTAAAGGTTTGACATGTTTGATGTAACCTTTTTATTTTTCTTTGTAGTCGCTCTTCTGATGATGCTACTAGTGATTGTTCGTCTGCAAATAGCAATTCAAGTTATCCTTCAGATTGTTTTCTTCTGTTGTTTTTGCTTACTTTACAGATGTGGTCTATCTATGTTATAAACAATAGGGGGATAGCACACATCCCTGTCGCACTCCCGAGTGAATTTGAAAATAATCGGATGTTCCTGCGATCGGTTTTACTGCGCATCGACTATTGGCACATATGCTCTGACATAGGTGTATCAGATGTTGTGAAACTCCATATGTCTGTAATGTTATCCATAGTTGTGCTCTACCCAATCTATTGTGACAGAATTACTTTTTATCATGGTTGTATTAGTAGTAGTAAGTCTGTAGCACATGTTTACCTATTCAATATTATTGCTATATGTTTGTGTTACAGCAGCCCATATCAGAATGTTGGTTCTTCGTTTGACGTTTTGGTAATTATATATTCTCTATCTTTTGTAGATTGCAACAGAAGCACTCTTCAAACTAGAAAACCTCAATCAGAAGGCAGAAGATGGGACTCAAACCTGTTCCATTCAGATGGCACCTATTTGTATCGCAATTGGGTCAACACGTTTTATCGAATTTTACCCCACAGCTTCTCTAAACTCCACATCTGCATCAAAAAGAATATCGCTGTGAATGTGATGATAGTGGATACCATTGGGACCTGCAGCAGTTTTCTGCGTCTTTTGAGTGCAAAATAACATCACCCTTAAATCAGAAAGTTGTTCATTATTTTTAACAATCTCACGACAAATAGTCAAAATCTTATGGCATTTATCGTGATCTTTTTATGTCAGATATCAGTCACTTTATCTGTCAGATATCTCAGTCACTTCATCTGTGACATAGGGCCTATCTCAGTCACTTTATCTGTCAGATATCTCAGTCACTATATCTGTGACATATCTCAGTCACTTTATCTGTCAGATATCTCAGTCACTTTATCTGTGACATATCTTTGTCATGTTCTATTGGCATGTATATTTTTATCATGCAGGGTTGCTTCAGATGGGCTTATTTTGTGTTTCGTCGTCCCATACCTGACCCTTGAATCTTCTCAGTTACGTTTGTGTTGACGAAACACGATTCCGTCAACCTAAGACTGGTCTATTTTGGTTAAATTTGCAGGGTTGCCGTTTATCTTTGTGTGACCCTATCGTCTCAGAGAAAATTGGATTATAGAGCTTACAATTCTTGCTAACTGATGTCCATTGTAAAGGTGTCCTGTTAGGTGAGCCTACCTCTATTCAGGTGTCATGGTATGTGATCTCATCTCTCTTCACTTATTATCTTAGGTTCGCGTACCTCTGTTATGGTGTCAGCTTTTTATGAGCATACGTCTGTGCAGGTGTCACCTTACCTGAGCGTACCTCTGCTCAGGTGTCGTCTTAAATTAACGCACCTATGTTTAGGTGTCATTTCATGTGAACATACCTCTGTTAAAAAAAAACATACCTCTGTTTTGTGGCTTTAGGTAAGCGTGTACTGTGTATTCTATGTGTGTGTGTACCAGCATCACAGATACCACAGTTGGGGTTTTCACTAGATCTGGGAGTTACAGCTGATGTCTTGGGTTATTTTGGTCTGTCATAATCGGTTTTCTAAAGGATAGCCTAGACGATATTTAAAAAGACACGTAAACCCTCTACACACATACAGTTTTTTCAAAAAGACACGTAAACCCTCTACACACATACAGTTTTTCAAAAAAAATTCAAAAAAAATTCAGAGAAACGAAAGAATTGTTTAGTAAAATTAGCGAATGACCTTTTTTTTAAAAGGTATAGTCGAGCTCTCTGCTAGGGCCGTGGCGTTATTTTTAGTGAATTATATAATCTGGGGTTATTGGTGATGTTTTCCGTGGCAGTATGGGTTATTTTTAAAGTTGTTAGTGGCAACACTGACCAGAAACACACATGTGTATATGGTTTTGTAATTACATTACTGATTACATACACACACGACAAATACATACTTGTACATAGTGTCAAATTAGGTCCAAAGTAGAATTTCTGTGGGTAATATGAATCACCTGGAACGATGGACACTATGGTAAAGTTATATTGTGTGCCAGGCTGAAGACCAGACACCTGACCCCCGTTAAAGTTGGTGTACTCAAGCTTCCCACCAGAGGGTTGCCATTGTATGTTGTACTCTACATCTGTGTCATCTTCTTCATGGTCTAGCCAAGTAAAGGTTACTGTTGTTGCAGATACTATTGTTGATGTTTGTGACACTTGGAGGCTACTCACTGAAATCAAATTAGATTAACTCTTTATATCCGTGAGAACGTTCTTGTCATATCTAAATATCTTTCAGTCATTATAAATGCGAGTATTTATTGGCCTATCTCTATGGACGGTTGGTCTAAGTGGCTTAGTCAGCGTCCTAACTGACATACACTGTTAATGTCCAACACTCAAATAAAATCAGAAAAAAGTCAGTACTCGAACTAAAATCCGTTATTGTCAGTAAATGAAATAAATCAGGTAATGTCAGTAATTGAAATAAAATTAGTTAATGTCAGTAATCGAAATGAAATTAGTTAATCTATTTATAAACGTGTAACCCGTCAGGGTACCACATTGGATGTTTCAGCACACAGAGTCCACCAGAGTAAGGGTACCACATTGGATGTTTCAGCACACAGATATTTCAGCACATAGCGATTTCTATCTTCAACGATGCGGATGGGCGAGGGAAAATATTTTCCTGTCAATTCCTTAATGTTGTCTGTCCATTTATTTATTTTCCCTCTGCTTCTGGCTGCTTCAGCGGTTCCCTGCAGTATTGTTTTGACAAAGAACCACGCCAACATAAATGTCCAAACCGGGCTAGTTTTCAGTGTTTCATTATTGAAAGTAATGGTTCTAATACACCTGCATACAACTTTAATTTATTTTTTACGTATAAATTTAACTGTAAATCAGTTACCAGTAATCGTTATAAAATAAGATAAAATAAGTATTCGAAATAAACTTAGTTAAAGTCAGTAATTGAAATAAAATCAGATAAAGTTAGTAATAGAAATAAAATCAGTTAAAGTCAGCATTCGAAATAAAATCAGATAAAGTCAAAAATTAAAATAACATCAGATACAGTCAGTAATTGAATTAAAATCAGATTTTAAAGTAACTAAATTAAAATCAGAGTCGGCTACTATGAAAACCTGCTAACGTCGGTCCTTGAAATGAAAAAAGTAACAGTCGATAACTCAGGTCACTGAAAAAAAATCTGGTAAAGTCGATTGCTGATATACAATCTGTTAAAATAGGTCGCAAAAAAAAAAAATCAATTAAATTTGATAACTTAGATTTAGTCCGTAGATAATGGGGGAGTGGGTGGTATGGGAGCTGAAAAATCTCCATCTTAGTAAATAGGACATATTTTAATACTTTTAACATTAGAAACTTCGCGTCACGCTATGGGTTCATTCCCCGCCCTCCACCCGAAGATACTTCACAAAAAAGGTCCTCCAATCTTTCATCAAATAGTGAAATTTACACAGCGAAAACTCACGAGCGACTCTGTGTGAGTTATATGACCAAAACATTCACTGAAATACAAATCAATTCAAATCAATTGTTACAAACAATAGGGGCATAAAATCGGGCACACTGATGCAATTGAATTACTAAAAGAAAGTCATCGACTAAAATGTGACTTTTGGAAGTGAGTTTCGGTTATGCAGACAAGTACAAGCTTACAGCAGGATATTTTTCTAACTATAACTTAGAATAGGGCTCGTAGATGAGGGAGTCTCTGGTTTGACTGACTCCATCATCCCTGTCCCAGCAGATTAGACCATGACATTTCGTACTAGAAACTTCGCTACAAAGTTGGTAACTACCACTCCTTTTCCCCTCAGCCATTTTTCTCAAATAGTTATCACATAATGTGGAAAACACATACAAATAGTTATCACATAATGTGGAAAACACATACAAATAGTTATCACACAATGTGGAAAACACATACAAATAGTTATCACATAATGTGGAAAACACATACAAATAGTTATCACATAATGTGGAAAACACATACAAATAGTTATCACATAATGTGGAAAACACATACAAATAGTTATCACATAATGTGGAAAACACATACAAATAGTTATCACATAATGTGGAAAACACATACAAATAGTTATCACATAATGTGGAAAACACATACAAATAGTTATCACATAATGTGGAAAACATATGCAAATAGTTAACACATAATGTGGAATCGACATACGAAAACGGACGAATTGTCTATTTCTTTTCTTTTTTTTTTATTAACCATCCCATTTATTTTAGGAAAATGGTATCTACGGCCCAGATTAGAAAATGTTTACTTTGAGTCCAGTAAGACTACTTACATAACATACACTGGTAGTCGGTGCTGTCAAAGTAAGTATCCGAACTGTTACACTGGCAAGTAGATGTGCTGACGACACACTGATAGAATTCTTCACAGCCAATCTTGACGTCACACTGTTCATCTAAATTTGGTTCTATAAATAGAATAGAGGATAATTAAGAACTTTTGTGTGACAATGTTCGAATAATTGATAATAGTGTTAATAACAGATACATCATCATCATGTATCATGCATGCGGTAGCTGTAGTAATGGCAATAGTAGTATAGCAATAATTATAATAGTAATAGTAATAATAATAATAATAACAAATAGCAATAGTAATTGTAATAATAATAAAAGCAGACACAATAGTAATGATAATAAAAATAGAAGTAATCACAAAAATAATAGTAATAATGATAAGAGTATTAATGAACGTAATAACAATAGCAGCAATAATACTAATAGTAATAGTAATTATAACTGTAGTAATGCTAACAATAATATAATCAAACATAATAATAAATAAAGCTGTAATAATAATAGTAATAACAAAAATAATAAGAATGTTATTAAAATTAATAATAATAATAATATAAACACTTGGTAGCATACTTTAGCTCAACAATATAAACAAATCTTAACTCAAACAATATAAACAAACCTTAACTCAACAATATAAACATAACTTAACTCAATAATATAAACATACCTTAACTCAACAATATAAACAAACTTTAACTCAAGATAAAGAAACCTTAACTCAACAATATAAGCAAACCTTAACTCAAAATTATAAGTAAACTTTAACTCGACAATATAAGCAAACCTTAACTCGACATTATAAGTAAACCTTAACTCAACATTATAAGCAAACCTTAACAGTAAAAGCAATTGAAACATATCTGGTACTAAACAGTGGTTTTCTATTGTGCTTGAAACTGTGGGTACTAACGAAACGTTGACAGACGTTACACATGTAACATAAGACGGGCAGACGTTACACATGTAACATAAAACGGGCAGACGTTACACATGTAACATAAGACGGGCAGACGTTACACATGTAACATAAGACGGGCAGACGTTACACATGTAACATAAGACGGGCAGACGTTACACAAGAAACATAAGACGGGCAGACGTTACACATGTAACATAAGACGGGCAGACGTTACACATGCAACATAAGACGGGCACAATAATGATATAATATAGAAGCATTGGGGATTTATTATTATAGGAGAAATAGTACGGCAAGAAACGGTATCTGAACCAGGTCATGGCACCTAGTTGACTCATGTCCGCCTCGCATGTTGAGTCAGCACGTTTTCCGTATTCGACCACACAGCATCCCTTTAAAAATGTGATTTTAAGATTTCCAATGTGTATAATCTCAAGCTGCTATAAATATGAAACTATCAATTGACACGCAGACTACAGCTAAACACACATACACAAACCACGAGTATGTATGTTCCTCGAGAACCACACATATTGAACATTAGTAAGGGAGGTGAGATGGCGCCACCTTAGCGGAACTGGTTCGAATTCTGTTTGCAGCCTTACGGTTTTATCTTCATGAGAAAGCAACACTTTTGCTGCTCTCGATTCACGACGAAGATCAAGCGAATTTGAGCTTTGAGATTATCTCATTTCTATCCAAATTATATAATCTTCTTAAGCTATTGTTATAGGTGATCCATTCTGGGTCAATTGGAATCCTAGGGGCCACAGAGAACTGCAGGTGGGGTGCCGCAGATACAATAATTATATATTTGGGGGTTACATAGGGTCACAGAGAGATGACCACTTGAACGATAATCAACATGAACGATAGCGTTACTGCTGAAAACTCTTCATGACAAATACAGAAACCAATGATCCTCTCTTTTCTTGTGTGTGTACCAGGAGGTCCAAGGAAAAAAATGTTCGTTCCACACGGAAGGAGGGGGGGGCACGATCCAAAACATGTTGAGAACCATTGATTTCTACAATAATGTTTCAACCTCTCTAAGTAGGAGGCTTCTCATAACATTGTACACCGCTGACGTGGTGTACACCGTTGTGAGTTGTTGTACACCGCTGTGAGTTGGTGCACACCGCTGTGAGTTGGTGCACACTGCTGTGAGTTGTTGTACACTGCTGTGAGTTGGTGCACACCGCTGTGAGATGTTGCACACCGCTGTGAGATGTTGCACACCGCTGTAAGTTGTTGCACACCGCTGTAAGTTGTTGCACACTGCTGTGAGTTAGTGTACACCGCTGAGAGTTAGATAATTCTGGGTATGAAAAATAGCCCCGAAGGTATCTTCCCACTGCACAAAAAAGGATACACGAGCTTTATGCCTAAACTTTCCTGGGGATGGACACAAATAAATAAACAAACAAATACACAAATAAGTAAACACACTAACAGTCATGTCAACTTGAATATATACAAAATCATCTCTAATTTTTTTGTCAATAAACGACAACGTGGATAATGTGCTATTGTTACAGGTCTAACTTATAACTAACAAATAATGATGACATTTTCTATATTGCGATCTAACAGGGACTTTCATCAAATATAAGCAACAAAACTGTCAGAGTATATTGGACAAGGAGGAGAGTACCGCAGTAACACAACAAAGAAATGATAACTTGGATAATGTACTATTGTTAAAGGTCCCTGTTGGACCGAAACGTAGAGCAAATCCTTATTATTTGTGAGCTAGTAGTTAGACCAGTAACAATAGTACAGTATCCTAGTTATCGTTTATTAGTTTTGTTACTGCGGCACTCTCAACCTGTTCGGATATCCTCTGACGGATTTGTTATTTATATTATTTGTGTTATTGCTGTGAGAACTGCTTAATAAAACATTGTGAACTTACTGGACAAACAGCGATCGCTTGTGGTATCATAGTATTCCGCTGAACTGTCACACTGGCATCTATTGGACCCAGAGATATTAATACAATGCTGGTAATCTTGGCAACCGATTGTCATGTCACATGATTCGTTGAAGGCTGGCTCTGAAAGATATCAATCAGTATTTCTAGCTTTAGCTATGTCAAGGTAGTTCTTTTCCATAGCATGAGTTAAAAATGTGGGTTGTATTCTACATTGATGAAGTAGGTATCTTGTGATAACAAAACCATGATCTCCAATTTGTGGTGCCTGATGAAGACCAATGTCATGAATAAGTAGAAAACTAACATTGGCCTTTTTCCACGCCATTTCAGAATACGGTATTATGTCCGTATTTTGTATTGACCAACAGTATATTTGATGATTTACTTTACCAGACGATCTAGTGTACTGCACATTTCGTTAGGATGAGTAGACCTAGGAGCCATTGGTGATTTAAAATTATTGTCATTTAATTTGGGAATTGAAACTCGAATCACCAAAACAGGAAGCTAGTTCACTAACAGCTGAGCTAATGAAGGGAAAATCAAACTTTATATGTATCAAGCTGTAGTAAAAACAATGTAGTAAAATTTGAATGAAAATGTAAACTTACTTGTTCTTACGGAAGTCTGGGCAGATACACTTTTCTCTGGATAGTATTTGCCGGATAGTAATTTGGAAGTAATTGTAAAGTTGTACAGAGTGCCTGAAGTCAGGCCAGATATATGCGCGCTGGTGTTATTGACATTGTCCAGTCTTCCTGTTTTAGGAGTCCACTCCACTGTGAAATTCAAGGGTGAGGAGAGTTTTTTTGCTGGCCACGTGAATGTTATCGTAGTAGCTGTGATTATTGTGAATACTTGTGACACTTTAAGATCATTAACTGGAATGTGGTGGAAAAATGAAATGAGAGAATTATTAATAAAGGCAATCTGGCAGATGAACTAACATTCGATGCAATAAATGGGCATTTGTACGTTCTGCAACACACGTAAATCGTAGACAGTTGTATACCAACATTGTGCTATCAGTGTCAAACATGGACAATTGTATACCAACATTGTGCTATCAGTGTCAAACATGGACAATTGTATACCAACATTGTGCTATCAGTGTCAAACATGGACAGTTGTAACCCAATATTGTGCTATCAGTGTCAAACATGGACATTTTATACCAACAGTGAGCTATCAGTGTCAAGCATGTACATTGTTATTCCAACATTGTGCTATCAGTGTAAAATATTGACCCTTACCAAAGCACAAGACAGTAACATTTCAACAGCATGTGAGATGAGGTGTTTGAGAAATATTGTCAATGTCACAAGAATGGATAAAATGCGAAAATATGGCATAAGATAAATCGTAGGAACTAGACCAGTCAATGACTACATCAAGAGAGAACAACTTGTAGGAACTGTATCAGTCAATGACTACATCAAGAGAGAACAACTTGTAGGAACTGTATCAGTCAATGACTACATCAAGAGAGAACAACTTGTAGGAACTGTATCAGTCAATAACTACATCAAGAGAGAACAACTTGTAGGAACTGTACCAGTCAATGACTACATCAAGAGAGAACAACTTGTAGGAACTGTACCAGTCAATGACCAATAGACAACACATCAAATGGTTTGGATATTTCCTGAGAAAGGATGCTTGATCTCCTCCTGTCCATAGCGTATAACATTAGAATATCCGGGATGATGGGAAATGGAAGACCAAGACGTAAATGGATCGACACTATCGGAGATATTCTACAACCACATGGGATTACATTAACAATAGCTCAATATATTTAGCGATAGAACATAGACTTCAGCTTCCCACGACGCTTGACGGAACAAGATGCTGCAACCAGACAAAACATATCAAGACACGACTACAGACACGAAAAGACAAGACAAAATACGATAAAACATGACAAGACAAAACAAGACATAACAAGACAATTTAAAAAAATTAAAAATGATAGTCTTACTACTGGAACATGTTCCCATCGTGTCGTTGTAGTAAAACAAGGTATCACACAAACAGTGATAGTTGAAGTCATTAGCTTGGATACACTTTGTAATGTCCTCACATTCTTTGTTCGTGAATGGAGCACAATTACCGAGGTAGGGAACCTCTGAAAAGAAACCAAATGAAATCAACAAAGTTATTAAGTAGTTACTTCAGGGCATACCCAGATAAGAAATTCAGAAAGAAAGTACGTTAACTCTTAAAATCCCACGCGCCTATTATATAGGTGCGGAAGTTGATTTAGTTCTACATTTACCCTACTAAATTGATCTTTTCGCATTTTCTCTCATATAAACGCATATGAAGATTGGTTTAGACCGCGTATACTTAATTGTTTAAACTGGTTTGGTGTATGAAACAGTTTGTTTCATCAATGTGTTATATCAATAAATAGTTTAATTTGAGTCTTGGTAGTTTAGTCCAAGGGCGAGTGAGATTACATTACAGTAAACTGGTATAGTAAAACACATAATCTGATATAATTTTTTATCTTTACTAAAAATTTTAATAAAGTGTGTGATATTATTTTAATTTTTCTAGAAATTTGAACTATGTTTCTGATATAATTTAAAACAATCTTTACTACAAATTTCAACAAAGTATTTGATATAATTTCTATCTTTACTAAAAATATGAACGATTTGTTTGAAATAATTATTATCACGAAAGATAAAATGTGAACACAGTATGTGTTTGTTCATATATCTGATGATAAAAATCTACAAATACTTTGTTTCATATAGGATTTTTATCATTAGCATAACACAGCTTCGAATAACATTGTTATCACTAGAAATATTCGAATATTTTGTGAAATAAATTTTATTTAAATAAAATTTTACAAATAAAATATGGAATGATTATAAAAACCACGATAGATTTGGACATGATCCAGAGATATTTAACTACAGCTTAGAACTAAAACATATACAATTAACACTTACTTGTCCAAACGTTAAATTCTTGAGAAGTTGCAGTCTTTTCGGAATCATACGCGCTCGCTGGAGCGACTGAGTTAACGGTTACGTAGTATATATCCCCTTGATATAGCCCTGATAATTGAGCACCTGTGCTGTTAACTCTGTCTATACGTCCATCATGCGGGTACCAGCTGAGGCTGTAGTTTATAGAACTCAGGTGCAAGTTTGTTATCCACGTGAGAATTATCGTTGTTGGTGTGCTTGTGATTGTAGCATTGGTAACCGTTATGTTATCCACTGAAATATATTCATACAAGAATGTTTGATATCACTCGGAATCCAGGAAAATGACAAAAATACAACAACATAAACTAACGACATTTGTGAATAATCACATAACATGAATACTAAACATTAGGTGGCAGGACAAGATATGAAATGAAGAGATATGGAGACGAACAGGCCAAGATCTGGTGGACACCCAGATAAAATACTAAACATTAGGTGGCAGGACAAGATATGAAATGAGATATGGAGACGAACAGGCCAAGATCTTGTGGACACCCAGATAAAATACTAAACATTAGGTGGCAGGACAAGATATGAAATGAAGAGATATGGAGACGAACAGGCCAAGATCTGGTGGACACCCAGATAAAATACTAAACATTAGGTGGCAGGACAAGATATGAAATGAAGAGATATGGAGACGAACAGGCCAAGATCTGGTGGACACCCAGATAAAATACTAAACATTAGGTGGCAGGACAAGATATGAAATGAAGAGATATGGAGACGAACAGGCCAAGATCTTGTGGACACCCAGATAAAATACTAAACATTAGGTGGCAGGACAAGATATGAAGTGAAGAGATATGGAGACGAACAGGCCAAGATCTTGTGGACACCCAGATAAAATACTAAACATTAGGTGGCAGGACAAGATATGAAATGAAGAGATATGGAGACAAACAGGCCAAGATCAGGTGGACACCCAGATAAATACTAAACATTAGGTGGCAGGACAAGATATGAAATGAAGAGATATGGAGACGAACAGGCCAAGATCTGGTGGACACCCAGATAAAATACTAAACATTAGGTGGCAGGACAAGATATGAAATGATTAGATATGGAGATATATCAGGCCATGGTCTGTTTGGTACCTAGATTAAGGGGAGAAAATGGAGATGCATTGGGCATATACTCAGCGAATCAATAAAAGATATAGCTGATGTATACATAGCTACATAGGGATCTCACAGACCTAGTAGATAAAACTTTTGTTTTGTACTCAAGAGGTCCAAGCATAGAATTCAGTTCACACCGTCTTGTATTAAAAGTGAATTATTGCGGAGATCCCAGGGGAAGTTACGGGCTATAACCGAATACATGTAACTAAGCTTGGATCTCCCTAGTGAGGAGTAGTGAGGCGTAGTGGTTAAGCTGTTCGCCTTGTGTTGAAGAGGTCAAGGGTTCGAATCCGGTTCGTGTCGCCTTGTTTATATACGTGCTATGAGTCGTACTCTCGGCATGCGGCGTGCCGTTTCGTTGAGAGGGACGGAGTACATATGGGAAACCGAGTACAATGAAGTAAATCTTCTACGGCTTGTAAAAACTAACCTTGTAAACTCTTGTAAACATGTAATGCCTGTGAATGAGTTGGTTTTTTTGTCTGTAACTTAATGTATGTGTGTGAATTAGATCTTGCCTGTAACTTAATGTCTGTGTGTTAGTTTTTGCCTGCAACTTAATGTCTGTGTGTGAGTTAGTTTTTGGCTGTAACTTAATGTCTGTGTGTGAGTTAGTTTTTGGCTGTAACGTAATGTCTGTGTGTGAGTTAGTTTTTGGCTGTAACGTAATGTCTGTGTGTGAGTTAGTTTTTGGCTGTAACTTAATGTCTGTGTGTGAGTTAGTTTTTGGCTGTAACGTAATGTCTGTGTGTGAGTTAGTTTTTGGCTGTAACGTAATGTCTGTGTGTGAGTTAGTATTTGGCTGTAACTTAATGTCTGTGTGTGAGTTAGTTTTTGGCTGTAACTTAATGTCTGTGTGTGAGTTAGTTTTTGGCTGTAACGTAATGTCTGTGTGTGAGTTAGTTTTTGGCTGTAACGTAATGTCTGTGTGTGAGTTAGTTTTTGGCTGTAACGTAATGTCTGTGTGTGAGTTAGTTGTTGGCTGTAACGTAATGTCTGTGTGTGAGTTAGTTGTTGGCTGTAACGTAATGTCTGTGTGTGAGTTAGTTGTTGGCTGTAACGTAATGTCTGCGTGTGAGTTAGATTTTGGCTGTAACGTAATGTCTGTGTGTGAGTTAGTTTTTGGCTGTAACGTAATGTCTGTGTGTGAGTTAGTTTTTGGCTGTAACGTAATGTCTGTGTGTGAGTTAGTTGTTGGCTGTAACGTAATGTCTGTGTGTGAGTTAGTTGTTGGCTGTAACGTAATGTCTGTGTGTGAGTTAGTTGTTGGCTGTAACGTAATGTCTGTGTGTGAGTTAGTTTTTGGCTGTAACTTAATGTCTGTGTGTGAGTTAGTTTTTGGCTGTAACGTAATGTCTGTGTGTGAGTTAGTTTTTGGCTGTAACGTAATGTCTGTGTGTGAGTTAGTTTTTGGCTGTAACTTAATGTCTGTGTGTGAGTTAGTTGTTGGCTGTAACGTAATGTCTGTGTGTGAGTTAGTTTTTGGCTGTAACGTAATGTCTGTGTGTGAGTTAGTTTTTGTATGTATTTTAATGTCTGTGTGTGAGTTAGTTTTTGGCTGTAACGTAATGTCTGTGTGTGAGTTAGTTCTTGCCTGTAACTTAATGTCTCTGTGTAAGTTTTGCCTGTAACTTAATGTCTGTGTGTGAGTTAGTTTTTGGCTGTAACTTAATGTCTGTGTGTGAGTTAGTTTTTGGCTGTAACGTAATGTCTGTGTGTGAGTTAGTTTTTGGCTGTAACGTAATGTCTGTGTGTGAGTTAGTTTTTGGCTGTAACTTAATGTCTGTGTGTGAGTTAGTTGTTGGCTGTAACGTAATGTCTGTGTGTGAGTTGGTTTTTGGCTGTAACGTAATGTCTGTGTGTGAGTTAGTTTTTGTATGTATTTTAATGTCTGTGTGTGAGTTAGTTTTTGGCTGTAACGTAATGTCTGTGTGTGAGTTAGTTCTTGCCTGTAACTTAATGTCTCTGTGTAAGTTTTGCCTGTAACTTAATGTCTGTGTGTTAGTTAGTTTTTGTCTGTAACTTAATGTCTGTGTGTGAGTTCTTGCCTGTAACTTAATGTCTGTGTGTGAGTTAGTTCTTGTCTGTAACTTAATATCTGTGTGAAAGTTAATTCTTGCTTGTAACTTAATGTCTGTAAATTAGTTCTTGCTTGTAGCTTGATGTCTGTGAGTTAGTAGTTGCATGTAGCTTGATGTTTGAAAGTTAGCTCTTGCTTGATTTCTGTGAGTTATTTCTTACTTGTAACTTGATGTCTGTGAGTTATTTCTTACTTGTAACTTGATGTCTGTGAGTTATTTCTTACTTGTAACTTGATGTCTGTGAGTTATTTCCTACTTGTAACTTGATGTCTGTGAGTTATTTCTTACTTGTAACTTGATGTCTGTGAGTTATTTCCTACTTGTAACTTGATGTCTGTGAGTAATTTCTTACTTGTGACTTGATGTCTGTGAGTTATTTCTTACTTGTAACTTGATGTCTGTGAGTTATTTTTTACTTGTAACTTGATGTCTATGAGTTATTTCTTACTTGTAACTTGATGTCTGTGAGTTATTTCTTACTTGTAACTTGATGTCTGTGAGTTATTTCTTACTTGTAACTTGATGTCTGTGAGTTATTTCTTACTTGTAACTTGATGTCTGTTAGTAATTTCTTACTTGTAACTTGATGTCTGTGAGTTATTTCTTACTTGTAACTTGATGTCTGTGTTTTGAGTTCTTGCCTGTAACTTACTTGTAACTTGATGTCTGTGAGTTATTTCTTACTTGTAACTTGATGTCTGTGAGTTATTTCTTACTTGTAACTTGATGTCTGTGTTTTGAGTTCTTGCCTGTAACTTACTTGTAACTTGATGTCTGTGAGTTATTTCTTACTTGTAACTTGATGTCTGTGAGTTATTTCCTACTTGTAACTTGATGTCTGTTAGTAATTTCTTACTTGTAACTTGATGTCTGTGAGTTATTTCTTACTTGTAACTTGATGTCTGTGTTTTGAGTTCTTGCCTGTAACTTACTTGTAACTTGATGTCTGTTAGTAATTTCTTACTTGTAACTTGATGTCTGTGAGTTATTTCTTACTTGTAACTTGATGTCTGTGTTTTGAGTTCTTGCCTGTAACTTACTTGTAACTTGATGTCTGTGAGTTATTTCTTACCTGCAACTTGATGTCTGTGAGTTATTTTTTACTTGTAGCTTGATGTCTGTGAGTTATTTTTTACTTGTAACTTGATGTCTGCAACTTAGTTCTTACTTGTAGCTTGATGTCTGGAAGTTAGTTCTTGATTTTAGCTTTCTGTGAATTAATTCTTGCTTATAATTAAATTATTGTTGCTGATCACAAATAGCGTCACTTATCTTGGCTGATCCGAATTTGTACGTGATCTTCATTGCTTAAAGAGACAAACCATATAAGCAGTGACCAAGAAATAATAGCATCAGCCAAGATAAATGACGTTGTTTGTGACAAGCGAGAAGTGCTACTTTGAAGAAAGGATTAACATATAGTAGAGGTAAGCATTCTTTCTTAGTCATCGGACCGGTTTGAGTTTTTTACGTTGGCTACGATATGAAGCCAAACCTAGTTTATTTAGTAAATTCGAGCACCTTGTAGCGTATGGTCTCACGAACCGTAGGGCCAGAGCGTATATTACTTTTAAATAAGCCTGAATATATCCACGACTTACCTCGGGTATGTTGATCTCAGTACAACTCAACTCGGGTATGTTAATCTTAGTACAACTCAACTCGGGTATGTTGATCTTAGTACAACTATTCTCGGGTATGTTGATCTCAGTACAACTATTCTCGGGTATGTTGATCTCAGTACAACTATTCTCGGGTATGTTGATCTTAGTACAACTCAACTCGGGTATGTTGATCTCAGTACAACTATTCTCGGGTATGTTGATCACAGTACAACTCAACTCGGGTATGTTGATCTTAGTACAACTCGGGTATGTTGATATTAGTACAACTCAACTCGGGTATGTTGATCTCAGTACAACTATTCTCGGGTATGTTGATCACAGTACAACTCAACTCGGGTATGTTGATCTTAGTACAACTCGGGTATGTTGATCTTAGTACAACTCAACTCGGGTATGTTGATCTCAGTACAACTATTCTCGGGTATGTTGATCACAGTACAACTCAACTCGGGTATGTTGATCTCAGTACAACTATTCTCGGGTATGTTGATCACAGTACAACTCAACTCGGGTATGTTGATCTTAGTACAACTCGGGTATGTTGATCTTAGTACAACTCAACTCGGGTATGTTGATCTCAGTACAACTATTCTCGGGTATGTTGATCACAGTACAACTCAACTCGGGTATGTTGATCTCAGTACAACTATTCTCGGGTATGTTGATCACAGTACAACTCAACTCGGGTATGTTGATCTTAGTACAACTCAACTCGGGTATGTTGATCTCAGTACAACTATTCTCGGGTATGTTGATCACAGTACAACTCAACTCGGGTATGTTGATCTCAGTACAACTATTCTCGGGTATGTTGATCTCAGTACAAATCAACTCGGGTATGTTAATCTCAGTACAACTCAACTCGGGTATGTTAATCTCAGTACAACTCAACTCGGGTATGTTAATCTCAGTACAACTCAACTCGGGTATGTTAATCTCAGTACAACTCAACTCGGGTATGTTAATCTCAGTACAACTCAACTCGGGTATGTTAATCTCAGTACAACTCAACTCGGGTATGTTAATCTCAGTACAACTCAACTCGGGTATGTTAATCTCAGTACAACTCAACTCGGGTATGTTAATCTCAGTACAACTGAACTCGGGTATGTTAATCTTAGTACAACTCAACTCGGGTATGTTAATCTCAGTACAACTCAACTCGGGTATGTTAATCTCAGTACAACTCAACTCGGGTATGTTGATGACTCAAAAGGAAAACGAGGGAACAGCAGAGAAACCATACGGCCGATTTAAAATTATGTGGCGAGCCTCATTTAGTCCGCTGGCCGTATTTGTCCGATTATGCTTTATCACAATCATTCTTTCCAGATCCTGGTCTTGCTTGTGGATTCCCTCAACACTCTGAGATTCTATAGACATGCGTAATCAATCTGATATATCACTGCACCATCGTCGCCTTGAGCGCCTCCTTCCCCTGTTGCCGTTTACTCTGCTTTCAGTTATTAATCTCCCCATACTGTTATATCTCCCTATATGGCCAAAACACGCAGCTTTTTTTGATAACACCTTGTGAAGGGGGCCATTCCTCTTCGACGTTTAGGGATCGTTACTTCTTGATTTGTCTGTTTAGCTGTCCATGGTATACGTAAAATTCTTCTGTAGCATCACATTTCGAAAGCAGCGATTCTGTTTGTTGTTAGTATGCCTTTTACTAATACAAATTTAAAAAAAAACACGCCCATACTGACTTGTTTTCTTGATAACCTAGTTCCTTGATTAAGATGTATACAATGCTAAAATTGTATACTCCCAAGCTACAAACCACAAACCTGATACATACTAAGAAAATAATTACAAGTTAATTATGTGATTCAGTGTGCTTACATGACGTGCAGTTGCCTGTTTGGCTTGCATTGAAGTAGTTGTCCACACAGAGACATCGAGTCTTTTTATCCACCGCCTCCACACAAGTCTGATTATTGTCCTGGCATGTACCGCACACACCGCATTGTCCCCCATATAAAGCTTCTGAGAAATATAAATACATATATATATATATTAGCTCTAAAAATTAGATTAATATTTGATAAAGTTTAGAAATAGAGATTTTAATTATCTCTTTTATGATGGACAATATAAGCCAGAGCTAGTTCATATAAATGTCTATGTCAACCAGCTGCTGACATCTCATGAAGACATTACTGTGGAATCCCTTTATAACAACTTAGGCCCGACCGATCGAATATGTATGTAATAACAGATATTCGCTATAAACAGTAAGGTAAAGTTATGTCCCATAGCATAAATCTGCCGTCGGGGATGAAGATAACTCTTCACGTACTAAGCCGCAGCAACTATTAGGTGGGGTGGTCAATTGCCTTTTGTGCTGTCTTTGCCTTCCCTAACGCATGCGTCAGTTACTCATTTTCAGCTGAGTCAAGCGAGAAATTACTATCCGAATAGTTTTATTTGTCCTTCATTTGAACCAGGCAAGTATCACGTCCCGTGCATTTTAACGATCGCTTGAACTCAGACTCATAATTTTATTAAACAATTCCTTTGACCGTTCCGATCGTGCTAGCTAATTCCTCAATTTAGTAACTCTCAGTCACTGCTATATCTGGCTTCGTCCTTACGACTGAAAGTTGTCGAGTCGATCTTTTTAGCCAGATTCTCTTTTAAACAGATGCTTAGTTCTAGAAATTGTATACACTAGGCCTAATTCAATTCTCTACACTGAAAATCTAATTCTCATTGAGATGTCTCACATTCCCACCAGCGTGTCCATTTCTGTTCTCTGAGTTCAAATCTCCCAAATCACGTTTTCTGGTCAGTCCTTCTCCATCACAAAAACTTGACCAATCTCAAGAAGAAATTTCTTTCACCTGTTCCTTTTTTCTCGACCCATTTCGCCTTTCCATGTTTTTCAACCGTAAATATTCGTTCAATTTATGTCTTGCCTGTTTTCTTTCTTGGTTTCCCCACGGCCACCTATTTCTGCCATTTGATTCCCCGCTAACTTCTATGTCATTTCAGTATCTCGGATCTCCGATAAATGCCGACTTGCCGTAACAAGTTACTGACCGCTCTTCACATGGCACTCTTTGTATACTTTCGTCATTTTACCGTCTTTCTAACATCTTTGGTCAGTCAATATGCCGTAACTGGCTACATCCAGTCTGGAGGAAAGCTATTTGACCCCGCAGTTCCTGTCCACCAACTTGACTATTTTCCTGGTTTGCTTTCAGGGCCTTTTATCTACAAGATTGTCTCTTTTCGCCCGACTTATATAAGTCTCCCGGGGCATTCTCTGTAATAAAAGGACGGACAGAAGCTTTGCTGAGACGGCAGAAATGACGTTATCTATAAGTGTGTACACCCTTTCACATCTTAATCAATCAACTACAATGCAGAGCCGGAGTCGGCTGGACGACCATGTTTCTCCACAACTATCTAGCACTTGTGTTCTTAATAAGTTCAATTGGTGACATTTTTTGTACCACAGTGACAATTCATCCACAAATTTCTCTATTTGTCACCCTCTGTTTCCTCTTCCCTTGATCTTTTTGGTGGTTTCTAAACGTTCCAGTTTTGCTTTTCTCATTACTAAAAAAAAACTTTCATTACTGCGTGTTTTCCTGTTAAGGAGTGTAGGGAGGCTGTTAATGAACCTGCGACCTCCATTATTTTCTGTTACTATGATCTGATGTAACCATATTTAACTCACGTCTACGGTTGAAAGAGCGCGGTTAAATTAGAAATTATATGAACATATAATACATGAATAATACATTGTTACGATAAATACATAAACATATAATACATGAATAATACATTGTTACGATAAGTATATAAACATATAATACATCAATAATACAGTTTTACGATTCTTCTGTCTCCTGAATAAAACTCACTGTCATTTGTAGTTCATACAGTGTCCCATAGAGCTTTGATTCCAGTGTTGTTTCCTCTGGCCAATATGTCTGCCTCAGCGTTTCATGCTCAGAACACTCTTGAAGTATATGTTTGGCACTCTGTACTGCCTGTCCACATGTTCACATGGCCGTGTTGCCAATCTTGAACTTTGTATACATGTGACTGCGGAGTTGGTTGTGTCCTGTTCTGAGACGTAGAATTATAACTTGTTCTGATCTGTTCATAATGTGATAGTCATCTTGTGTTGGTGTTTGTGGCTTTCTTATTGACTTGATCGTCTGCTTTTTCTGATGGTAGGTGATTGGTATATCTGGTTGGTCTTCGGAAGCACCTTCCTTAGCCAGGTGGTCTACTTTTTCATTTCCTGGTATTCCCCAGAGAGAGGGTATCCACTGCATGGTTACCCTAAACTGGTACGACAATTCGCTAAGTAGTTTTCTCAAGTCTGTTAGTTTTCCAGACTGGAGAGCTTGAAGCACTGACCTTGCATCTGTCAGGAATACCACAGGCTGTAGGCCAGAGTTGGAGTTTAGCTTTTTTTTTAGCTGCCACACTGCCTAGATTTCTGTATCATAATTATTGCAGAAGTTTCCTGTCGGTGTTCTGATTGTATCTCCAGGCTTGTGTGGATATTCTATATATACACCTGCACCTCCATTCACATGCATTCTGTGCTGACCCATCTGTGTATACTCTGACCCATATATCCCTATATATTCCTCATCCAGGAAACTGAGGGTGACTGTCCTTCGCTGCACACTGTTCTGTTCGACCTCGCTTAGTATTCCTTTCACGTGGGTCTGAATGTATATTGACATTCCATGCCTTTCACTCCACAGGGTTTGTTCTTGTACAGACCTTAAGGGGCTGTCAACTTCAGGTAGGTCTGTAAGTTGTCTACGGAGTCTTTCAGCTTGATGGATAAAGCTGCTTCTTTTCAGTCGCCGCATTGCTAGATTTTGGAATCTTTCCTTCATTGGATGACTTGGCATACACTGAAACTTTTCTTCTTGAATTAGTACTTATGTGTCTCTGCGTTCACCAAGTATTTGCATTCTTCCCATTTTCTGCATCTCTGCTATGGGTGTTGATTTCATTGCTCCCAACATTATTCTAAGTGCCTGGTTTTGCACTTTATCTAGATCTTGTAATGTGGTGTTTGATGCAGGACACCACGCAGCTGAACCATATTCCAGGTGTGGTCTTATGCCTTGCTGGTAAACTTTACTGAGTATATTCCCACTGGCTCCCCATGTGGTTCCACTTAGTTTTCTCAGGATAGCTAACTTCCTCCTGGCTTTTGTTGTTACTTTGTTTATGTGCTGCTTCCATGTCAGCTGATCATCAAAAGTAACTCCGAGGTATGTGGGTTGTTTGTCTTCTTTCAAGTGCTCTCCGTTTATCTTAATATGACCAGGTTTATGTTTTGGTGAGAGGGTAAAGAGTGTAGTGCTGCACTTATCTGTGTTAATGCTGACGTACCATCTATTTGCCCATAATTTTAGGGCATCGATAGCTCTTTGTATTTGTTTAGTGGCCACTGTTGCGTGTTCTTCCGTACACCAGATCGTCAGCATACATTGCCACTTTGATGCCGTGTGGTAGTTCAGCAACTAGGTCATTGATGTAAACCAAGAAAAGTGTTGGTGACAGGACTCCTCCCTGGGGGACTCCATGACGCAGTAGAACTTTCTTGCTCTTGCGACCATCTAATTGTACCCTGGCTCTTCTATTATGCAGGTATGCTTTTACCTATTTACACATTTGTACGATAAATACATAAACATATAATACATGAATAATACATTTTTACGATACATACATAAACATATAATACATGAATAATACATTTTTAAGATAAATACATAAAGATATAATACATGAATAATACATTGTTATGATAAATAAGCTCTACTAATTCTAATCCGGTCTACGAAAACTCCGATTGCTGCGACAAACATTGAGGATGGAAGATGGAGGAAAATACTGAAGGATTTAATTTATGTAATATAAAAGTCTGAGATAAGATCTTATTCTCGACCACAACTTCGATACCAAGATACATGCTATGGTGATATGCATGATACAGACATTTATATGGGATCTTGTGAGCATGGTGTCATGGATGGTGGAGAAATAATCAGGAATGGTATAAAGACAAAAGAGAAATTGGTAGTAGTTAGTTCAAGTGTTGCACAATTGACACACAGAACAGTACATGATTGTACAAGAGATTCCTTGTACATAGTGTGGAAGAAACGTTGTGGCTCAAATGTGTCTTGTGAGTCACATCCGTGATCGAAATGTATTATATTTCTTATAACATGACAACTATACTATCGTATGGAAAGACGGAAATGAGCCTTCTACTAATTTAAATTATAAGCACAGGCGCATACGTACCTGTACAAACTGTTATATTCTGGCCAACATATCTTTTCTCTGGAGAACCTAGTTCCTTGATTAAGATGGACACAATATTAAAAGTATATTGAGTTCCAGGCTGCAAACCAGAAACCTGACCACCTTCCGCATAAGTGTAGCTAACTCGACCATCAGTTGGTATCCACTGGATACGATAGTTTACTCCAGACTCTGGACTTCCTTCGTCCCATTTGAACGTGACAGTCGTTGCTGTGACTTCGGTTGATAGGACATAGACCTCCAGATCACTCACTGGAATACATTATTTGCAATGTACAATAGAAAAGTGGAGACAGTGTGTGGAATTCGAAACGTTTTATATGGAATATGTATATGATTCTGTAACTGTAGTTGCAATCTATGCCGTTGTGGTTTTCACACACTGTGTTCTTCGACTTTGGAGACCACAACATACCCGTGGATGAAAATTATCACAGAAACGGTAGGCAGGGAATTGGACATGGGTCGACTACGTCTATCTCGCATGAGGTGTTACGCTGCCACTGAACTTATCTCGTATAATTAGACTGTTCATTGCAACTTATGTTCTCGAATAATCAACTTTATTCATATGTCAGCATGGTACCAGTATAGTTTTCCTATAACGGAAAGAGGGCTGGACTCGCGCTCTTAGAGTCGAGGTTTTATTCACAGGCATCGTGGAAACTTTGTCCACATTTGCGCACCTACTCCACGGCTGTCTCCAGTTTTTAAGACATGAGTGCAGAGAATATAAACATGACATTAAAGAACAGACAGATTTTTACTATTTCTGTATAACTCCAAGTATATAAATAGTGACCAACGAAAACCTCGACAATAATAAAAAACGTAATGATTGAAGTCCTAATGAATTATATACAGAGGTCTTATATTACTGTTGAATCTCACGCCTACACACAATGTGTCGTCGGACTGCGTCATTAACATCCTACTTTTCCTGTCTGTCACCATGCTTCAACAGAGTTTCAAAAAAGGCCCGCCTTTTTGGCAACCATGATCAATGATGTAGAGGTGTGACCGCCAGGTACACAACGATCTTATTATTTATAACCATTAATTTCTACCTCAGCTTCTTCATCGTCGTTTGCTTACACGACTACATCAATCTCTATTATAAAGGCTTACCTTTCATGTTTTCCTATATGTTTCATAGACAAGAAGTCTCTCAGACAATTATTGGTAATGTCGATCAAACAAAAGACAACTATCAGTATTTTGACAGAGCGCAGCAGGTTATCATCTTCAACATGAGGACATAATACAGCAGAATAAACATCTACTTAAGTAGACAGTCTGGTTCCATCACCTTTGTGTCCATGTGGGCTGACACCAAAGACCGCGGAACATATCATCCAAGACTGCATTGCACTAAACTAGGTAAGGAAGGAACCCTGTCCCATTGATAGAAATGTCAACAGAAGCTGTATAGGAACACTGAAGAGGTTTCAAATACACCAGCATATATCACTAAAACCGGACTCGCCGTGTAAACAGGTTAAACTGCACACAAGAAGAGGAAGACATGCTTCGACAATGTTTTTTAGCTGCGCCAAAGAGGTACCATTTGGAGAAAATATGTATCTTATAGCAATAACATTTTATTCTTCTCAGCCTTACTTTCCGGACACAACCCCCTTACGGTATTGACCTGGAGTTTTGCACAATTCAACAGAACAACTTCTTTCGACAATGCACGTCGAGGACGAGTCTTTGGGGACGTGGTTATCAGTTTTTCCTGAGTGTCGATTGAGAACATTGCTGGAACAATTAGCATGTGAGATAGCCCACACCCATATGATCACCATAACCTCTTGTTGCTATTTGCATTATAGACCGTCTTGTAACTACTTTGCTTTATTTATTCATCTTTCTGTTTCAGAAATACACAGGCAAATAATAATAAAAATAACAGTAATATTACTATTACTACTACTACTACTACTACTACTACTGCTACAACTAATAATAATAATGATAATAATAATAAAATATGACCTTCTGTGTCTTGCAGACGGTTATTAAGCAAGAAAGAAGAAGCATTCCATTGAACATTTTTCGGTTAAATCGCGGGTTAAATCTTCAGACAACACTAGTTTCTGAACAACGTTGTCCCCGCACGCGGGTTATGTCTCCAGACATCCTTAGTTTCTGAACAACGTTGTCCCCGCACGCAAGTTAAATCTTCAGACATCCTTAGTTTCTGAACAACGTTGTTAACGCGTGGTGGTTATGTCTTCAGAAATCCCTAGTTTCTGAACAACGTTGTTCCCGCGTGAGGGTTAAATCTCCAGACATCTCTAGTTTCTGAACAACGTTGTCCCGCGTGGGGGTTAAATCTCCAGTCATCCCTAGTTTCTGAACAACGTTGTCCCGCGTGAGGGTTAAATCTCCAGACATCTCTAGTTTCTGAACAACGTTGTCCCGCACGCGGGTTAAATCTCCAGACATCCCTAGTTTCTGAACAACATTGTCCCCGCACGCGGGTTAAATCTCCATACATCCCGAGATTTGGCCTTGTTTCTCTAGATTTTGGGGTAAGTAATATTTCATTGAGCATTTACATATTTTTTTTATACCTCAGCATTGGTCTACCACTGGCTCGTTGGCCTTCAGCCAGCTCTCCGAATAGTAATTTTTGGGGGTTTGGCAGTTTGGCGTTCCTCGGACGTGACCCAGCCAATGCAATTTATTCCTATTAAGTGTACAATAATAGTAATGATAGTAATAATAATAATAATAATGATTATAATAATAATAATAATAATAATAATAATAATAATACAAACGAAAAGCATGTGAGAAATGATATTAAGGATGAACAATGAAAGACTCACATAGAAGGCACATTGAGTTGATATCGTCCAGGTAGACATCAGAAGTGTTACACTGGCAGGTTGTTGATCCAGCTGTACCTACACACTGGTAGAAGTCCACACATCCGATGCTAACATCACAACTCTGACCTGGCGTTGGTTCTGTGGGATTTACAAACACATATTTTACATATGTTTCTCGGCTGAAAATTACATCTTGTAAATGAAATCTTGAAAATGAAATCTTGTAAATGAAATCTTGTAAATAAAATCTTGTAAATAAACTCTTGTAAATGAAATCTTGTAAATGAAATCTTGTAAAGGACATCTTGCAAATGACAGCTTGCAAACGACATTATTCTGCGGAAAGGGTGGACTATCGATAATAATTGTATTATAATTTTTTCGCGAATTGTGCAGAGTGTAGATTGTGCAGAGTGTAGGTTGTGCAGAGTGTAGGTTGTGCAGAGTGTAGGTTGTGCAGAGTGTAGGTTGTGCAGAGTGTAGGTTGTGCAGAGTGTAGATTGTGCAGAGTGTAGGTTGTGCAGAGTGTAGGTTGTGCAGAGTGTAGGTTGTGCAGAGTGTAGATTGTGCAGAGTGTAGGTTGTGCAGAGTGTAGATTGTGCAGAGTGTAGGTTGTGCAGAGTGTAGGTTGTGCAGAGTGTAGGTTGTGCAGAGTGTAGGTTGTGCAGAGTGTAGATTGTGCAGAGTGTAGGTTGTGCAGAGTGTAGGTTGTGCAGAGTGTAGATTGTGCAGAGTGTAGATTGTGCAGAGTGTAGGTTGTGCAGAGTGTAGGTTGTGCAGAGTGTAGGTTGTGCAGAGTGTAGATTGTGCAGAGTGTAGGTTGTGCAGAGTGTAGGTTGTGCAGAGTGTAGGTTGTGCAATTTCATTGATCTCATAATTCTGACTGAAATGTAAAAGTTGACGTAACAAACGATCATCATAACTATTGATTGACAATCAACTTTTGTTTCTTTCTATTGGCAGTGCATGCTGTACACTCAGATGTAATGCTATTTGTCATGTAACTACTACATTGTTACTAACTACCACAATTATAGTTATGAATGATTACATTAGTTAGTACTACATTGGTACCTTCTTCTTCTTTCGTTGACTTGAAACATGTCTATATCTGTAATTCTGTCTCCTTAATAAAACTCACTGTCTTTTGTAGTTCATACAGTGTCCCATAGAGTTTTGATTCCAGTGTTGTTTCCTCTGGTCAATATGTCTGCCTCAGCATTTCATGCTCAGAACACTCTTGAAGTATATGTTTGGCACTCTGTGCTGCCTGTCCACATGTTCACATGGCCGTGTTGCCAATCTTGAACTTTGTATACATGCGACTGCGGAGTCGGTTGTGTCCTGTTCTGAGGCGTAGAATTATAACTTGTTCTGATCTGTTCATAATATGATAATCATCTTGTGATGGTGTTTGTGGCTTTCTTATTGACATGATCATCTGTTTTTTCTGATGGTAGGTGATTGGTATATCTGGTTGGTCTTCGGCAGCACCTTCCTTAGCCAGTTGGTCTGCTTTTTCATTTCCTGGTGCATTTCAATTCCACTGCATGGTTACCCTATTCTGGCATGACAGTTCATTAAGTAGTTTTTGCAAGTCCTTTAGTTTTCCAGACTTGAAAGCTTGAAGCACTGACCTTGCATCTGTCAGGAATACCACAGGTTGTAGGCCAGAGTTGGAGCTCAGCAGTTTTTTATTTGCCACACTTATTGCCTGAATTTCTGCATCATTGGTACCAACTTACCACAATTATAGTTATGAATGACTACATCAGTTAGTACTACATTGGATAACATCTCACTGGGGCATACCATGAAAGGAAAAGGCAGATATTCTAACACATGATGAAGCAAACACAGGAACACAAAGACGAAATAAATCAACTACCGGGAAAAAAAGGAACCTCATCAAAACTATTAGGAACGTCTATCTATCTATATATACGCTGTGTCCCTTGTTTGCCTTGCTGCGTCAGGGGTGGAAGAGTTCTCTGGAGATGTCCTTCTTGTGCGCTGTTTGTAAGCTTGTTACTGTGGCACTCGACCATCCATAAGACACACATCACAATCTAGACAAGGCAGAGCAGGTTATCATCTTCCGCATCAGGAAAGGACACCGTAGACTAAACAGTCACTTAAATAGACTAGAACTGGTTCCATCACCCTCTGTGTCCACGTGAACAGTTAAAACAGACCGCGGAACATACCCTGCACAACTGGATTACACTAACCAGTTAAGGGAAGAGCACTGGTCCACAGAGACGGACATCCACAGAAAGCTATTTGATGAGATTTCAAATACATTTATTAAGAAAACCGGACTTGCTGTGTAGACATGTCAAACTACATAAAGGAAAAGAAATAAAGAATTATTATTACAGCAGGAGACGACACGCTAAATGGTTGGTACAAGCCATCAGATTACGTCAGATATCATTCCACTAAAAGATTTGATAAAAATGTCAGATATCATTCCACTAAAAGATTTGATTTAAAAAAAGTAAGATATCATCCACTAAAAGATTTGATAAAAATGTCAGATATCATTCCACTAAAAGATTTGATAAAAATGTCAGATATCATTTCACTAAATGTTTTGATAAAAACAAGTCAGATATCATTCCACTAAAAGATTTGATAAAAAATAACAACCAGAACCCCATCAAGGCCAGCACCGTGCAGTGGTGATGGGGCTTAGTTCAGCCATCAGGGGCTGGAAACTAAGACTGGTCGGGCAGTCCCATTAGAGCAGGACCATAGTCCAGCCCAAGTAAGCAGAGTGCTGAAGACGGAGGCATCCAGCCAAAAGGCGCACAGATAATCAGGATGCCACGCACAATACACAATGGAAACATGTCTGTATCTATAAAAAGTTATGGTGCCTGCCCTGTGGCGGACGTTCAGGCAGGGACGGTGCCAAGCCCTATACCTCAAAAGGGCCCAACCTCAGTTACTGAAAGTCCTTCTCAATTGCCTCGAGGAGCCAGGAGGCAAGGGAACATAGCTACTGACCAAACAAACAAACGACCAATAAAAATAATGCACTGGAAAGCTGAGGGTGTCAACAGTAAAAGAGATGGATACAGCAAAAAATTGGAACTTGAAAATGTCCTCAGTGAAGAACAAGTTAATATATGCTGTATCCAAGAAACACACCTCAGCAGCGGCATAGTCTTCAAAATCAGATGTTACCAGTGCTACAGATCTGACCGAAAGGACAGGCGAAAGGGTGGAATTCTGACACTTGTTAAAAACAATATCAGCGCATGTCAGCTGGAAGTATATATGGAAGGGGCAGAATACCAGATGCTCCACCTAAAAGCAGACAGTGCAGAATTCCAACTCCTGAACTACTACTGCCCAAATGATAAACCATTGGCACTAGACACAATTCCAGATAAAGAGAGACTTATGGTGTGTGGTGACTTCAACAGCCACTCTCAGAGCTGGGCCTACGATCATATCGACAAGAGAGGTGAAGACCTAGAGAGCTGGCAGGATGAACAGAATCTCATCCTTATTAACCAGCCAGCAGACTCACTAACCTTCTACTCGAGAGCATGGCACACCACCTCTACACCAGATCTGGCATTCCACTAACCAGGCCTGGAATGGAACATCACACGTGTCGTTTGAAAGCAGCTTGGGGGTAGTGACCACAGACCAATATTTCTGGACATCCACAATGAATTTACCAAAGACAGCAGCACGCTCACTAGGTGGAACTATAAGAGGGCAGACTGGAAAATGTACCAGCATTTAACCAGTGTTCTAGCTAAGGACATGAACTTGGACAAAGACATCAATAGAGCAGTGAGTGAATTTAATAGATGTATACTACTGTATGCTACGGTATGTAGATGTATGCTGTTAGTAAAACCATACACAGGTAGGCACGCAAAAACTACAAATCCTACTGGAATAATGAACTGGAAAAGCTGCAAAATGAGACGGAAACATCTAGACAGCAGGCCGAGAACAGACCTAGCCAAGAACATCACAACAAATGTCAGCCAACAAAGGCTAAATTTCAAAGAGCCAAGTTACAAGCCAGACGGAGTAGCTGGAAAGAAAAAAACATAGTAGCTGAACCTAGAAAGAGATACTAGGAAATTATGGAAACTTGTAAAACAACGAAATGATGAAGGTACAGGGAGAAATACCAGGATCACACTTTATAAAGATAGAAACATTTTAACAGGTAAACATGCAGCTGATTATTTTGCAGATTCCTTTGCAGAAGACAATAACATCAAAGTCAGCCCAGACAAACAACAGGAGGTTCGAGAGAACCAGCAAAACATTGGACAAGGCGAACCTATACCTGAAGTCATGGAGGCACCAATCACAATGAGAGAACTGGAGCATGCAATATCCAAATTGAAAATGAAAAAGTCCCCTGGAGCTGATGGAGTGTCCAATGAAATGATTAGAAACCTGGGAATTGCAGCAAGAGCAAAGCTACTGCAGATCCTTAACACAAGCTGGTCCACAGGTAATGAACCACAGGCGTGGAGAGAAGCAATAATGATACCACTCCTCAAATCAGGAAAAGATGGCAACACAGTCTCCAACTACAGGCCCATCAGCCTCACAAGCTGTCTATGCAAAACAATGGAACGCATTATCAATCTTAGGATGCAGTGGTACCTTGAAAGTGAAAACCTTCTGGTATCACAGCAAGCAGGTTTCAGATAGTGCTACTCTACTGAAGATCAGGCAACTTACCTCTCCCAAGAGATTGAGGATGCCTTCCAAGATAAGAAACTGGTACTAGCAGCATGGATAGACCTCAGAAAAGCATTTGATAAGGTCTGGAAAGAAGGGCTCCTAAAGAAATTGCGAAATTGCAGGGTTAGCTCAAGAATGTACAAATGGGTAAAAGCATACCTGCATAATAGAAGAGCCAGGGTACAATTAGATGGTCGCAAGAGCAAGAAAGTTCTTCTGCGTCATGGAGTACCCCAGGGAGGAGTCCTGTCACCAACACTTTTCTTGGTTTACATCAATGACCTAGTTGCTGAACTACCACACGGGATCAAAGTGGCAATGTATGCTGACGACCTGGTGATCTGGTGCACGGAAGAACATGCAACAGTGGCCACTAAACAAATACAAAGAGCTATCGATGCCCTAACCTTATGGGCTAATAGATGGTGCGTCAGCATTAACACAGATAAGTGCAGCACTACACTCTTTACCCTCTCATAGATGGAGAACTCTTGAAAGAAGACAAACAATCCACATACCTCGGAGTTACTTTTGATGATAAGCTGACATGGAAGCAGCACATAAACAAAGCAACAACAAAAGCCAGGAGAAAGTTAGCTATCCTGAGAAAACTAAGTGGAACCACATGGGGAGCCAGTGGAAATATACTCAGTAAAGTTTACCAGCAAGGCATAAGACCACACCTGGAATATGGTTCAGCTGCGTGGTGTCCTGCATCAAACACCACATTACAAGATCTAGATAAAGTGCAAAACCAAGCATTTAGAATAATGTTGGGAGCAATGAAATCAAGACCCATAGCAGAGATGCAGAAAATGGGAAGAATGCAAACACGTGGCGAACGCAGAGACACAAAGGTACTAATTCAGGCAGAAAAGTTTCAGTGTATGCCAAGTCATCCAATGAAGGAAAGATTCCAAAATCTAGCAATGCGGCGACTGAAAAGAAGCAGCTTTATCCATCACGCTAAACGACTCCGCAGACAACTTACAGACCTACCTGAAGTTGACAGCCCCTTAAGGCCTGTACCAGAACAAATCCCGTGGAGTGAAAGGCATAGAATGCAAATATACATTCAGACCCAAGTGAAAGGATTACTAAGCGAGGACGAATAGAACAGTGTGCAGCGAAGGACAGTCACCCTCAGTTTCCTGGATGAGGAATATCCACAAGATATATGGGTCAGAGTATAAACAGATGGGTCAGCACAGAATGCCGTGAGGAATGGAGGTACAGGTGTTTATATAGAATATCCACACAAGCCTAGAGATACCATCAGAACATCAACAGGAAAATTCTGCAATAATTATCATGCTGAAATCCAGGCAATTAGTGTGGCAGCTAAAAAAAACTGCTGAACTCCAACTCTGACCTACAGCCTGTGGTATTCCTGACAGATGCAAGGTCAGTGCTTCAAGCTCTCCAGTCTGGAAAACTAACAGACTTGAAAAAAACTACTTAGCGATTTGTCGTACCAGTATAGGGTAACCAAGCAGTGGATACCCTCTCACTGTGGAATACCAGGAAATGAAAAAGCAGAACACTGGCTAAGGAATGTGCTGCCGAATGCCAACCAGATATACCAATAAGCCAATAAGAAAGCCACAAACACCAACACAAGATGACTATCACATTATGAACAGACCAGAACAAGTTATATTTCTACTTTTCAGAACAGGACACAACCGACTCCGCAGTCACACGTACACAAAGATAAAGAATGCCGGCAACACGGCCATGTGTACATGTGGACAGGCAGCACAGAGTGCCAAACATATACTTCAAGAGTGTTCTGAGCATGAAACGCTGAGGCAAACATATTGGCCAGAGGAAGCAACACTGAAATCAAAACTCTATGGGACACTGTATGAACTACAAAAGACAGTGAGTCAATAAGGAGACAGAATTACAGATATAGACATGGTACGGGAATAAAAGAAGATACCGGAAATAAAAGAAGCCAAGAAACCACATTTGTATGCTACATTCACTATCAAACTTCTGTAGTTCTGAAAAATGTACTCCAGGGACCAGGATACGTTGTGCAATGATTCACAGATTTGCATCGATATCTTCCTATTTCGGCCTGATACATCCGACTTTAGCAAAGCTTCCGATTACTTTGATCCGCTTTAGGATGGGGCAATCAACATCCTCTTTATCATCAAAATCCTCTCTATGTGCCTCTAGGGATATGAATGGCATGTACCAGTGATGATATTCTTTGCTCCTCTTCCAGACCCCAGTAACACAAGGTTGACAAATATATATGAAGCAAGAAAATGTATATTTTAAGAGAACTCTTCAAACCCTGACACAAGACAAGAAGGGATAAAATGGAAATAAAACAGAAGAATATTATGAATTATATACCAGGTAGTTTCAAAAAATTCCCGGAAATATGAATCATATACCAGGTAGTTTCAAAAAGTTCCCGAAATTATGAATCATATACCAGGTAGCTTCAAAAAGTTCGCGGAATTATGAATCATATACCAGGTAGTTTCAAAAAGTTCCCGAAATTATGAATCATATACCAGGTAGTTTCAAAAAGTTCCCGAAATTATGAATCATATACCAGGTAGCTTCAAAAAGTTCCCGAAATTATGAATCATATACCAGGTAGTTTCAAAAAGTTCCCGAAATTATGAATCATATACCAGGTAGCTTCAAAAAGTTCCCGAAATTATGAATCATATACCAGGTAGTTTCAAAAAGTTCCCGAAACTATGAATCATATACCAGGTAGCTTCAAAAAGTTCGCGGAATTAGTAAGCACTTTTGGCAACGTGCATACAGCGGCTGGAAGCATTCGTGGTACTTATTCGTTGTTACCTCTGTCAGCCGTCTTGTTGCATTGGTAATAACGCCATCTGCATCATTGAATTGCTTTCCTTTCAGTGTCAAATACAGTCAAGGGACAAGAAACAAATGAATTGATTCATTGTCTATCCCCGAGTTGATGATGGCCAGAATATCCACACTTGCCATTTAAGTGTAGATGTGGTGGCTGAGACCTTTAGTTCTAATATCCAATGTCAGATGTATCGTCTTGTCTACGTTGAGTTCGTATTTCTTCAGGGTTGTCTTGATGTTATCTATCCATCTTTTACTAGGTCTTCCTTTTGCCTTGTATCCATATCTTCTTATGTTATATATTGTAGTCGGTAGTTGGTTACGCTTCAATCTCATAAGGTCTCCACACCATATTATTTGTTGCTTCTCGATGTATTCCGTGCATGGTCTTATACATGGTCTTATTCTCCTTCTGATTTCATCATTTCTTATTTTGTTTACTTTGGTCACTCTTGCGGCTTTTCTCATGTATTTGATTTCACACGTGGTAAGTTTTCTACAACAGGTTTATTGTCGGCAGAATATGGAGGCTGTTTAATGCAATCAGATTGTGTTGTGTGCGGTACTGCTATAATAGTAGGGATCGATGTGCCTGCGCATTGTCACGCAGCATAATCCAACTGTTTGTTAGTAATTTTTCCTTTCTTCTAACTGCATATCGTGCTGGACTGAATAATGGGTACTACAAATATTACTAGCAGATGTATGCATGTGAACAAAAGTGTGTAGTTGCAGATGTAAAATACAAGGAAATCTAATGTAGAAAATTCAACGAGTTATATAATACAGTATTTCCTAGAACTTTTTGAAGCTACCTCAAAATACAGAAGAATCAAATATTTATTATTATACAAGTAACCATCGGGCATCACGCGGGATGTGAACCAGATCCGTTCAGCTGCTAGCTATTCGCCTCGTAATTTGAGTCAACACATTTACCGTAATCTACGTATAAGGATGATGTGTGGTCCAATACAGAAAACGTGTTAAGTATAGTAGCAAGGGAAATAGGTTCTTACTGAACGGACTCATTCAAATCCCGTTAACTGCCTTATGATTGTTTCTAGAATGTTTACTTAGGGTGCATCGGCCAACACTAGGATCATAGTACTGCGTTATACGGTAACAGTCACACATCATTGTCCCATTGACATTTGCGCATTCTTGCACATCCATACATCCGACCTTGGGATCACACTTTTCCTGGAAGTCGGGATCTGAAAAATAGTCAAATATTAACATAATTTATACAGGGAAAAAGCACCCCTTACTATGGGACGATTATTCTTTGTTTTGTTTCTTTGATTTGTGAGTGTTGAAGATCCTTTGTAATACATATATAAAAATAGCTCACTTTGTGTTTGATGTCTTGTCCAAGGAAAATATAAATAGAGATTGCTTATAACTGACAGAAAAGGTTTTCACAACATTCCCCCCCCCCCAAACAAAAGAACAAATCCCCACCGCGCTATAATTTATCATGAACTCAGGATCTTCCTGAATTAATTTTTAGATATTCCGCATCCCGCTTTACAGGAAAATAGCTCAAAATGACGAGAACGGAAATGACCATATATATATATATATATATATATATATATATATATATATATATATATATATATATATATATATATATATATATATATAGGCAACGGTTCTCAACCTTCCTAATGTCGTGACCTTTAATATAGTTCCTCATGTTGCCGTGAGTCCCCAACGATAGAATCATTTTCGTTGATACTTCATAACTAGAATTTATGCACTTTTATGATTCGTACTGTAAATATCTGATATGCAGGATGTGTTTTCAATGTTAGAAATTTAAGATAATTAAAGCTTAGTGATTAATCACAATAACAATATGTAATTATATATTGTGAAATATTTATTTCTAATTACAAATAAATGAAGTTTTTGTCTCGAAGCACGGTATAGTAACAAGGTCACAAGATCAGGGGAAATAACCAAATAAATTGTATTACCCGAGTAGTTGCACAGAGTTATCCCATGTAGAAGCAATCTGGAAAGCTCTTTTTGTGAACAATATATAATAACAACGATGTTTTTATGTCACGTTGTCAATACTTAATACATTTAAATAATAACTAAATTCCAGTTTCTTGGTAATTTAAGTGGTTCTTGTTTCCAGTGAGTGCCTACCTCATAGAACGCTTGTGGCGGCAGTCATGGCCTGCTCAGACCTCTTCTGGCGTCAGTCAATGCCTGGTCAGAGTCCTTCATGACTAGTTTCAACGTTGTGCCGTGAGATACTAAAATAAAACCCAACTTTGAAAATGTGTCTACACGGGTTTCCGTACATGTTGTGGATAAAGCTCAGAAGACGTAATATTGTTTTGTCTTTTCGTATGTTTTGTGCAGAATGCAAATTGTATAATGCAAAATTATTCAAGGCAAGCAATCAACCAGCTAAACATTAATATAAAGAACTTCCGCGAAAAAAATGTGTTACTAAACACAGCAAACACTCACAATACTGCTAATAGAAAGAATTTAACAATTGCATGTCATCAGTTTAGACACTAAACAAAACTAGGCATAATACTCTACGACAACAACATGATAAACATCCAATTTGTTTACAACTCGTAGCAGAACTCGCACAGAATAAAACGACGTATATATTTCACGATTACCCTTGCCTTTTTGCGTGTTTTCACAGCAATAAACATGATACAACACTCTGCAATGTGTAATGTTTATTTCTGGTTTGTTTTCGTCCTTAGGAAGACTTTTTAGTCGAAACTTCGTTTATTTCCGTTATGGGGATAGCGTGTTTTGTATTTTGCTACAAGTTTCTTTACGTATTCCTGTTTTGTCCCCTCATTTCTCTATATTGCACCAGCCCTCACCTCTTTAGTACCGATTGTTGTTCATTATACAGTAGATTTATCCCTTTACAGCACTTTGACTAAGGAAAGCCGTTTGCGTACATTTTCAAAATTGTTTGTTTGTTTGTTTGTTTGCTTTGCGTTCGCTCCATTGTAACCATCACGGATATCCGTGCGATTTCCGCCAGGAGCGTATTTACGTTGTGCCACCGTTATGCGCCTTGTAGGCCTAGCACATCCGATTTCGGCATGCCTTGACAATTCGGGTGGGCTACTCTTAGCCTGTGACAGCCTCTGTCTCCAGGCACGCGTAGTGGCGACTCTTCGCCCAGACGATTTTTTGCTCTCGTCTGACTCGTACGAGGTGTTCCACTGTCTATGAACTTGCCTCGTGTAATTGGACGTGCTGTGCCTGTGCCTATTGGGTGCTGAACCGTTTCTCATCCGTGAGCCTGGTTCCTTAAGGGGAAGAACTCAACAGAGGAGTTGGACCCTGGCTCTTTCGCCCTCTTAGCCGAGGTGTCATTCACCGACATTGTGTACCACTTGTCCAAGTTCGAGTCTCACACCACGCGTTTGAGAGCAAGGCGTTCTCGAGCTGAGCGTCCTTGTCCCAATAGCGCCTGAGCCCATCAGGTACTGAACCCTTTCTCTCTTCAAATGTATTTCCGGTGTAGGAAAACCTGACAGTAGAGTTGGGCCAGGCCTAAATCGTTGTCCCTTTTGTGCCTGAGCCCATCGGGTACGGAACCCGTTCTCTCTGCAAGTGTACTTCCGGTATAGGAAACCTTGACAGTAGAGTTGGGCCAGGACTACCATCGTTGTCCCTTTCTTGCCTAAGCCCATCGGGTACAGAACCCTTTCTCTTCGATAGCATATTTCCGGTTTAGGAAGGCTCGACATTAGCGTTGGATTAGGTCTTCTTGCTTTACTAAACGCCAATGAATGGGTCTGGGTCTCTGCCTGTAAGGAACACAGGTAACTAGATGCTCGTCTCGAGCTGACGGAGCTTGTAGTTCACCTTTTCTAGAGACTTTTCACTTTCTATTTGCAGTTCGCGCTGCCCTCTAGCGCTGTTCTGCCCTTTCATTGTTTCATTGTACTCGGTATGAAATCTATTTGTCTCTCGCCATGCATGTACCTTTACGTGCATTTTACATTGGCTGCCCCTCCAATGTTCGGACTGGACTGACTAGCTTCACTGTATGTCGACAGTGTCGCTGTATGTGGTGATGCTGGTGGTGTTGAAGATATTGTCTGTCTCTTATGCAGTCAAATCTCTTTCCATCTGCTACCTCCACATTCTCGGACACGATCCCCAAATGATTTTACCAGAATCAGCTCGAGCTGCTGTATTTCTGTTTCCAGGATGCACCGCGTGGAGGTACATTTGGGATCTTGGTTATCTGCTAACCCTGGGACCGCCTAGAGCAATGCGTTCCTTTTGCACCCCTTCAAAATTGTGTATTATTTAAGGACCAGATTGAGGTAACAAATTGTCACTATATCTTAGGTCTACGACAAGGAAGAGCAATAATATCTCAGATTGAGTTTTGTAATATTATGTTATATATAAATTGTTATTTTCTAGTAACATTCACTTTTAGTGTGAAGATGATATAAACATTATATACATACATCTACAGATGATTTCATTGACTGTGATGTTATCTTTAATCAAACCGTGAGAACAATCGCATGTGCTGGATTCGGAGCAGTTGAGTGTAGGTTTGCTGCAGTTTGAGGAATCAATTTGTGTACATGGATCACCATACGACGCCGCCACCTCGGTAATATGCACCTATAAAAAAACACAAGATAGTAATAGTAGTAGTATTAGTAATGGTAGCAGCAGTAGTGGTAGTGGACTAGTAGTAGTATTAGTAATTAGTAGTAGTAGTAGTAGTAGTAGTAGTTATTGCAGTAGTGGTAGTTGACTAGTAGTAGTAGTAATAATAATAGTAGTAGTAGTAGTAGTAGTAGTAATAGTAATAGTAATAGTAATAGTAATAGTAATAGTAGTAGTAGTAGTGGTGGTGGTGGTAGTAGCAGTAGTTATCGCAGTAGTGGTAGTAGCAGTAGTGGTAGTGGACTAGTAGTAGTAGTAGTAGTAGTAGTAGTAGTAGTAGTAGTTGTAGTTATCGCAGTAGTGGTAGTAATAGTAGTAGTAGTAGTAGTAGTAGTAGTAGTAGTAGTTATCGCAATAGTGGTAGTAGCAGTAGTGGTAGTAGTAGTAGTGGTAGTGGACTAGTAGTAGTAGTAGTAGTAGTAGTAGTAGTAGTTATCGCAATAGTGGTAGTAGCAATAGTGGTAGCAGAAGCAGTAGTATTGATAACAGTAGACGTTAGTAGCCGTAGTGATATAAGTCTACCCAGAACCCTAACGTTGTATGGGCGCTCGAATGACGCTTCAACTTAATAATATCTGAATTTTCTCCTGTCGTCTGTGATACAGACGATGTGTAGAATTAAGTTGTGTCCATTCTCTAATATTGTCAACTTTCTCTGACTTCCATTCTCTAATATTGTCAACTTTCTCTGACTTCCCATTCTCTAATATTGTCAACTTTCTCTGACTTGCCATTCTCTAATATTGTGAACTTTCTCTGACTTGCCATTCTCTAATATTGTCAACTTTCTCTGACTTCCGATTCTCTAATATTGTCAACTTTCTCTGACTTGCCATTCTCTAATATTGTCAACTTTCTCTGACTTGCCATTCTGCTTCATACAACATCCTCACTTCACTGCAATATTGTCTGAGTCGTGCTGAAGGTTATACTTGAACCATATCAACGTCACATCCGGCCGCATTTACAATAAACCCTGATACAGGAAAAATTAATTCATGAGCACATTATTCTATAGTCATTATTAACCCTACCTACCTACCTATCTACCCATCTACCCACCTATCTACCCATCTACTTACCCATCTAGCCATCTACCCACCTATCTACCTACCTATCGACCCATTTACCCACCTATCTACCCACCTACCCACCTATCTACCCATCTACCCACCTATCTACCTATCTACCCACCCATCTACCCACCTATCTACCCATCTACCCACATATCTCCCCATCTACCCACCAATCTACCCATCTACCCACCTATCTACCCATCTACCCACCTATCTACCCATCTACCCACCTATCTACCCATCTACCCACCTATCTACCCATCTACCCACCTATCTACCCATCTACCCACCTATCTACCCATCTACCGACCTATCTACCCATCTACCCACCGATCTACCTATCTACCCACCTATCTACCCATCTACCCACCTATCTACCCATCTACCCTCCTATCTACCCATCTACCAACCTATCTACCTATCTACCCAACTATCTACCCATCTACCCACATATGTACCCATCTACCAATCTATCTATCCATTCATCCATCTTTTTGTATAGTCATTTCCTCTGGATGCGTTAAGTGTCGTGGGGGGGGGGAATTGAATGTATCTGTAATTTGACAGTTGGGCTGCATTAGCAATGGTCAGCCCGTGTCTCTTGAAGTTTACTTTGATTGTCTCCACACACCTAGCTCTTGGCCTTATTCGTGCTGTGTAGACCGATCTTCTGCTGTTTTATGTGCGATGTACTGGGTGCGTTTGTTCTATTCTCATGTTCCGATGGTTACTAAATGTTCAAGTCTTGTTTTTCTCTTCACATGTCCTAAAAACCTTGATTATCTATTTCCAAATTTTGCTACAATATTTCTATAATTTTTCGTTTTACTGCAGCATCTCTGAGGACTTATACATTAATTTTCTTGACTGTCCATGTAATTTTCATCATTCTTCTAAAAATCTGCATCGCAGTTGCCTTCAGCGTACTTTGAGCTCTTATGTGTGCAATCCATGCTTCCCATACACAGAGAACGATTGGCTCAATATATCATCCTAGTACTCGAACTCGCGTATGCATTGATACTACTACATTGCATAGAATGTTTCTCATCTTTTGAAATTCTGATATGGCCAGTGCTGTCCTTTTCTTTATAGACAACATTAAATTTACCATCAAAATGTTAGTCGACCAATGGCGTGTATATGCTGGATACCTAGTTATCGCCGAAGACGGATGTGTCGAGTCATTGACGCAAATAAAACGGCGACACAACGCATTTCCATTCTCAGGACTACATCCTGTTGGAAATCTAGTAGGACCATTCCTGCTACAAGGGAGATCCAGCAGGAGTTTGAGAAGGAATGATGAAGAAGAAGATATACCTAGTTTACAGACAAGAATTGTCAATGTGTCTCCATCTCTGATATATTCATTGTCCATGTGTCTCCACCTCTGATGTTATCATTGTCCATGTGTCTCCATCTCTGATATTATCATTGTCCATTTGTCTCCATCTCTGATATTATCATTGTCCATGTGTCTCCACCTCTGATGTTATCATTGTCCATGTGTCTCCACCTCTTATGTTATCATTGTCCATGTGTCTCCCTCTCTGATATTAGCATTGTCCATGTGTCCCCATCTCTGATATTATCATTGTCCATGTGTCCCCATCTCTGATATTATCATTGTCCATGTGTCTCCACCTCTGATATTATCATTGTCCATGTGTCTCCATCTCTGATATTATCATTGTCCATGTATCTCCATCTCTGGTATTATCATTGTCCATGTGTCTGCACCTCTGATGTTATCATTGTCCATGTGTCTCCACCTCTTATGTTATCATTGTCCATGTGTCTGCACCTCTGATGTTATCATTGTCCATGTGTCTCCACCTCTTATGTTATCATTGTCCATGTGTCTCCATCTCTGATATTATCATTGTCCATGTGTCTCCACCTCTGATGTTATCATTGTCCATGTGTCTCCACCTCTGATGTTATCATTATCCATGTGTCTCCACCTCTGATGTTATCATTATCCATGCGATTCAAATCTCCATCATGTTGTTTATTGTCTCTCTTCTTCACACGTTTCTATGCTTTCCCTGTTTTCTCTTTTCCCTGATGGTTCCATGTAATTGATTTTATAACTATATTTTTTTCTATTTTCAGTTAATAATTTATTTTTAGTGCCAAATCCAACCCCATAGTGTTTCCTTATTCTGGGTGTCCACCATATCGTGGTCTGTTTGTCTCCATATCTTTTCATATCGTATTTTGTTCTGCTAACTTTTATTTTGTTTTCTTCTTAAATAGTTATGCACAAAACTATACTTTTCAAAACTATAGTTTACAAAACTATACTTTACAAAACTATCCTTTTCAAAACTATACTTTACAAAACTGTACTTTACTACTGTTTTTAAAAATCAAAAACTTTCCTTACTACATGTTACATAGATGTGAAGGGAGGTTTTTTGGCTGTTGAGATAAATGTCGTTTTATCTGGACGCCGCGACGTGTACAAGATGAATTTTTTATTGCACCTCCGCAGGGCAAAAATCCTTGTCCCAACCGTGGATTGAACTTTGGACCTCAAGAATTTGAGGACGGCGTTCTAGTCGTACGGCCACGCGTTCCATTATTGCTGTTAAAAAAAATAAAAAAATGGAGCCAATAGCATTTATTAATGCCGTAGGGGTGTGAGATGTTAGCGATCCTCACATTCAGAGGCTCTGCAAATGAGAGAGGTAGCAATCTCCTCTCCCTCGCAGTATTTACTTATTTTACGACTGGGTCGATCCGGGAGCCGTTGCGATCTGAAAAACATTTCATATTCGAGGACCACTCATGTGCGAAGCCTGTGCGCTAACCACTGCGCTAACGCGGCTCCCATTATTGCTGTATATGTTTATAAATATTATTAAGCTCCATTGAATTTTCAATGAATTATATTAAAAAAAATAATCGATAGTAAACTGTGTTAGATTTAAAGTCACTCCACTTAACGTTCAGAATGGTACGTAGGCATTTGTTTTCAAAGGAGTCGAGTCTTTTATCTGTGGCTTTTGTGGCTTTCCAACTTTCGCACCCATATGATAGAATAGGGATGATGTTGGAGTTAAACAACTTGAGTTTTGTGGTGTTTCTTAGTGTGTTTGACGTCCATATGTTGCCCATATGACGTCCATATATTTATTACCTATATGTTTAATATAAACTGTACACATATACAAATTAAACTTATTACCCATACTTGTATTAAAACTGTGAAAACAGACTAAGCTACAAACAAAAACAGATTTTATTGCATGCATAAACATCCTATGCTACAAACAAAAACAAAGTATATTACCACAAAAAAACTATGCAACAGACAACAATAGTTTTACAAGCCACATTAAACTATACTACAAACATAAATAACATATGTTACAAGCAAAAATAAGTTATACTAGAAACAAAAAAACTATAGTACAAAAAAACCATATCATTACAAAAGTGTACTACAAACACAAACAAGCTTTGATACGACAAGAACAAACTGTGCTACAAATAAACATTAATTATTCTACAAACAAAAACAAACTATTGACCTGACAAACAACAATACAACAATACAACAAATCGAAATATGCTACAAACAAAAACCTACTATACTAGATATAATTTGCACTGTATATAACAAACAAATATACACAAGAAAAGCAAATTATATCACTGATTAAAAACAATAAATACTAAAGCATAAACAGACTATCATCATCATCAAGTGCCGTGCCGAATGACGATAGCGATCATATCTCTCCATGCACATCGATCTCCCATATATGTCATCATCTCTATTGGTGTCGTCAATCGAAGGCATTTAGCCAAACTGTCTTCATTTCTCTAGGTCTTCCCCTTGGTCTTTTCCCTTCTATCTTTACTGTTGTCACTATTTTAATTGCCTCCTCCTCTTATTATGTGTCCAATAAATGTTGACTGTCTTTTTCTCATAATATCAATAATGCATCTTTTCACATCCATCCTTCTAAGATATTCTTCATTAAACAAACTATACTACTAACAAAATAAAAAATATACTTACTGCATGTAAATTATATAGAATCCATGAAGTAAAAAGTATAGCAAAGAACCTCACTAACATTGTACTGACAAAACCTTAAACCCCAATACATAATTCATTTAATACACTAACGAGGTTTTCCTAATCTCTACGATAATAATGTACTGCGTAAAATCTGAAGATCTGCAACTTATTTACTGTCGTACATGAGATATGCAATTATTATTAATTGATTGAAACAAAGACAAAGATAGACATGTGTTATCGTAGATGTCAGATAGTTATGAGTAAGAATAGTGGTGTACCCGTTATCCGATAACCAATAGATAACAAAAGAAATAGTTGTGATATCGGCCCACGACGGATCGACATCTTTTCTCATTATATTGGCATACACTATCTCAGCTACCATGTAAAATTTGTTGTTTATCTGCATGAAGGTTTCACAGTCACAACGTCGTATTTTTCTCGTTGCTAGTAATAGTGTGTTTATAAATAATGATAACATGTATATCTATTGCTATTTATCTGCATATGTGTTCTGTGTTACCCTAGCACTTATGTTTATATCACTTCCGTGCTGTTTCCCGATACTAGATCTCGTCTCCATAAAATTCATTCAATTTTTGTCCTTGAACTGCCTGGTACCACTTCAGATAACCAATCAGGAGAAGGGCTTGAGCAATTTGTTAACACATTCCCCATTGTCAAATGTTATGTGTGATGTCAAATGTTATGTGTGATGTCAAAGGCTATGTGTGATGTCAAATGCTATGTGTGATGTCAACTGTTATGTGTGATGTCAAATGTTATGTATGATGTTAAATGGTATGTGTGATGTCAAATGTTATGTGTGATGTCAAATGTTATGTGTGATGTCGACTGTTATGTGTGATGTCAAATGTTATGTGTGATGTCAAATGTTATGTGTAGTATATTAATGTTTCTTTGTGTTTATTGTTAATGATGGAAACTTCTTCTGCGGTACATTACTATGCATCTAGTTCGATATTAGTATGAACATCAGACACCTTATTTGACATATCAAGACAACCTGTCTTGAAAGATGACAAGACAAGTATCATGATACCATCATATTGACAGTTCTGGTATCCCTAGCACTGGCACTATTCTGATGCAGACACAAATTCCTTGGGCACTCATCAGGTACCTATGCCAGATCATCGCCAGCCAAAGATAATTCTCCATGGTGAGTTGTAGAAGGGCATCCCCAGCTGAGGTGGAAATGTTTTCAGATCGCAACGGCTCCCAGGTCGACCCAGCCTTAAATGGGTACCGGATTAATCCGGGAAGTAATGACTGCGAGGGAGAGGAGATGGCTACCGCCCTCATTTGCAGAGCCTGTGAAATGTGAGATCGCTAACATCTCACACCCCTACGGCATTAATAAATGCTATGGGTTACGTTACGTTATATGTTCTCAAGGTGGTCAAAAGAAGCACTACAAATACTCGTTAAAGACCTCACTGAAAGTCTTTGAAATAGACCAAGATACATGGGAAGATCTTGCACAAAACAGAGCTATATGGCGCTCTACAGTCAAAAACAAAGTCGCAACATCTTGTGAAAAGAGATGTGCAACAGGTCAACAGCGGAGAGTTGATTGAAAGTCACGTGTAGACATAATCGTCAATATCGGTCATTCAATTTCCGAACTAGCCACGGACATTTGCGGTCAGAATAAGGCTTATTAGTCATCTACGAACTGATAATCAAGGATATAACTTTAACCAAATATCAAAAGTGGATGTAAGTCCATCATGACTTCTGATGGGCGAACAACAACATATAGTTGGATATTAGGGGCCACGGAAGTTGAGTAGTTATGGCATTGGCACCCTAGTCTTGTGTTAAACCCAGTGTAAGAAATTTGGCACCATGTCTCCTGATGAAGAATGATATTATGTACTCACTGTACCGAAACTGACATCAAACAGGCGACACTGACATCAAACAGGAGAAACTGACATCAATCAGGCGAAACTGACATCAAACAGGCGAAACTGACATCAAACAGGCGAAACTTGCAGCAGAGTAATGAAGTTTAGCTAATCAGAGAAAACACACACAATAACACACAAATCGACGTTTCGACCAAAAGGCATTTATCAAGAATAGATTCACAACACACAAAAACGAGTAGGAACCGCACTATTGACGTTCACAATAGCATAACTAAATATAGATGCAACCCGGATGGGATATTTCTATATTTATATTAGCGAAGGTCAAATGTGAAACAACACCAACAGAATATAGACCTGGAAATAAAAAGGAAGCAGGAGTGATGCTGAACACATCATCCTTTTCATCGCTGAATGATGCGGACTTAGATAAGTGAAATCTACTTTTAGGTGTACTAGTTTAATATTGGTCATGTTTAGAGATGATTGCTCTAGACGTAGATAATGCTTTCTGTAAGTTTCCCACGTTTTTTGAGCTGCAGAAATGATCATGTTAGCCGGATATACTTCTTTTCTTATAAAACACTGAAGGCGTTAACCCTAAACTATCTTATAGAACACTGTAGATTTAAATGTAGATTTAAACACCAAAATAACACAATTCAAAATGATTATTATGCCAACGCTCTGCTACCAAGGCCAAACATGGACAACAACAGCACATGACAAACGTAAACTTGTGACAGCTGAAACGGCATGTTTATGCAGAATCCTAGGAATATCGCTAAAAGACAGAGTGAGAAATGAGGACATTAGACAAATAACCGACACCGCCCCCAATCTTGGAATACATGAAGAGACAACAGATAAAATGGTTTGCACACTTCAGCAGACTACCATCAGACAGCATACCACAGCAAGTAATGCTACACAGATATAGTGAAGGCAGACCTAGAGGCCGACCACGAAAACGATGGACCACCAAAATAAAAGAAGCGACAAATTTCACAATATACTCATCACACACGAGGGTCATCTCCAGAGACCTCTTCTACCCCTGACGCTGAAAGGCAAAAATGGGTTTAGTGAATAGATAGATAGATGGATAGAACACTGAAGGCGTTAACCCTGTATCATCTAATAGAACACTGAAGGCGTTAACCCTGTATCATCTAATAGAACACTGAAGGCGTTAACCCTGTATCATCTAATAGAACACTGAAGGCGTTAACCCTGTATCATCAAATAGAACACAGAAGGCGTTAACCCTGTATCATCAAATAGAACACTGAAGGCGTTAACCCTGTATCATCAAATAGAACACTGAAGGCGTTAACCCTGTATCATCAAATAGAACACTGAAGGCGTTAACCCTGTATCATCAAATAGAACACTGAAGGCGTTAACCCTGTATCATCAAATAGAACACTGAAGGCGTTAACCCTGTATCATCAAATAGAACACTGAAGGCGTTAACCCTGTATCATCAAATAGAACACTGAAGGCGTTAACCCTGTATCATCAAATAGAACACTGAAGGCGTTAACCCTGTATCATCAAATAGAACACTGAAGGCGTTAACCCTGTATCATCAAATAGAACACTGAAGGCGTTAACCTTGTATCATCAAATAGAACACTGAAGGCGTTAACCCTGTATCATCAAATAGAACACTGAAGGCGTTAACCCTGTATCATCAAATAGAACACTGAAGGCGTTAACCTTGTATAATCAAATAGAACACTGAAGGCGTTAACCCTGTATCATCAAATAGAACACTGAAGGCGTTAACCGTATATTACATGGTTTTTTTTTAAACAGTAAGTATTTCCATTCATATTATCTTCCCCAATTGTTCTCATTTATAACGGTTATTTCCCTTTGAAGCCAGATATTACTCGACGGATCCTTGAAATCTCAAAGTTGATACATTATTTTATATGATATTCTGTAAGTATTTAAAGTTGTAATATAAATTTTTCCCAAAATATTTAGTAAATTCAACGCAAGTTCCTTCTGAAAAGGGACATTTAAATAAAAATAAGACTCGTCTTAGTGTTCTAAACTGAAATATTAAGTATTGATAATACTTTATTTCATGTCTGTATTCAGTTCTTGTACAAATATACTCATTTTTCTCAGAGACTAAAGGGTACCACGCCCACAGAAACATTAATATACATGTTTTCTAATTGCATTTACACATGATGCATACCTGAACCTAATGCACTTGAACTATTGAGTATTCATATTTTGTTCTTGGGTTGGTTGGTGGGTTCATGGGTGGGTGGGTTGGTGGTTGGTTGGTGGGTTGGTTAGAGTGTTGGTTGGTTCGTTGGTTTGTTGGTTGCTGATCCAGCGGTCCATGGGCTCATGCACTTTGAACGAATTCCACTAAAATGGCATTATATTGCTGGGAAGTCTGTGGATTTTCGATCCACCCCGAGACAGAGCCAGAGAATAACTATCACACCTCCAGGAGGGTAGGTTTCAACCTATGCACTGCTCCGAGTTACTGCAACCATGATAGCGTTCACTGTGCTGATTCCCCGCCACCAATTGACTACTGGTTATGCCGAACTTCTCTGTTGCTTCAAGCATGCAACCAAATGTTCAAGTCAAATGGATTGTCACGTCCTGAGTCACTGTGTCTCTATGATAGGTTTCAGTCGTAGGAAAGAACAGTGCTGTCAGTTTCCTCCTTCCCAGTACTGCACAGTACATCTCTGGCTCCCTCCGAACCACAGAGAGTTCATATATACAAATAATAAAACATAAACACAGCGCAACAACAAAATAAAAGCATGAGAAGCATAATTGTATAGATGACGTGCCATGAAGCTTCTATAAGAAGATAACCTCAATATAACGGCATGTCATCTACTAAGGTTTTCTGTTGAAGAAGATAACCTCAATATAACGGCATGTCATCTACTAAGGTTTTCTGTTGAAGAAGATAACCTCAATATAACGACATGTCATCTACTAAGGTTTTCTGTTGCATTGTTGGTGGGCTACTTGTTAGAACCCCAGACGTTACCGCATGCGTTTTGATCTTGGGAAACCGTAAACGGTGTAATAGACCATTAACACTACCAGCTTTAGCACTGATAAAATCTTCTTTAATATTATTAACTTACAATTTTTCTTAGAATTTTGTGTGTAGAAGAAACTGATTAACGAATAGACGATGATTCACAACAGTGTCCACCAATGAGTCTCCTATTTTGATGCCTCTGACGCCAGCATTACCAGATATCATTTTTCAATGTAATTGAAGTCCCGTATGCCATTATACTGTTTTCTTATCAGATTTATACTACACAGATGTACTATCTTTCTATCTATCTATCTATCTATCTATCTATCTATCTATCTATCTATCTATCTATCTATCTATCTATCTATCTATCTATCTATCTATCTATCTATCAATCTATCTATCTATCTATCTATCTATCTATCTATCTATCTATCTATCTATCTATCTATCTATCTATCTATCTATCTATCTATCTATCTATCTATCTATCTATCTATCTATCTATCTATCTATCTATCTATCTATCTATCTATCTATCTATCTATCTATCTATCTATCTATCTATCTATCTATCTATCTATCTATCTATCTATCTATCTATCTATCTATCTATCTATCTATCTATCTATCTATCTATCTATCTATCTATCTATCTATCTATCTATCTATCTATCTATCTATCTATCTATCTATCTATCTATCTATCTATCTATCTATCTATCTATCTATCTATCTATCTATCTATCTATCTATCTATCTATCTATCTATCTATCTATCTATCTATCTATCTATCTATCTATCTATCTATCTATCTATCTATCTATCTATCTATCTATCTATCTATCTATCTATCTATCTATCTATCTATCTATCTATCTATCTATCTATCTATCTATCTATCTATCTATCTATCTATCTATCTATCTATCTATCTATCTATCTGTCTGTCTGTCTGTCTGTCTGTCTGTCTGTCTGTCTGTCTGTCTGTCTGTCTGTCTGTCTGTCTGTCTGTCTGTCTGTCTGTCTGTCTGTCTGTCTGTCTGTCTGTCTGTCTTTCTGTCCGTCCGTCCGTCCGTCTGTCTGTCTGTCTCTCTTTCTGTCCTTCTGTCCGTCTCTCTGTCTCTATTTCTGTCTGTCTGTCTGTCTGTCTACCTGTCGTATATATATATATATGTTCTGTTATGTTATGTTCCTCCAGGGCCATAGGCGGCGCATAGGGCAGAAACCATAACTTTCCATTTCTGTCTTTGTGTTGCCAGGTCTTCAATTGTTGCTTATTGTTTAGGCTCATTGACATGCCTTCTCTATTAATGGTTCTTCGTAGAATTTCTCTAGGTCTCCCTCTTCTTCTTACTCCAGGTGATCAAATATATATATATATATATAGTTATTGATGTATCTCTATTTATCTGTCTAAGTACCTATTTATCTATGTTTATTCAGCGGTGCATGGTGCAGGTACCAGAGCTGTCCAGTTTGTGTGATATGATGTAGACTCAAATTGTTACTGGGACTCTAAATGAAACGGTGGCAAAGAAAATTGCAGCCTTCGAAGTGAGATACTAAAGAAAAATGTTGCATATGCCATGGACAGCAAAAATTAAGACAAACAAAGAAGTATTACAATCATTAAACGTTGTCTAGAACCTGCTCCTAAATAACATCATAACGAGAAAGTTGTTGTTGTATGTTGAGTATTTATTTCGACATCTAAACAGACATAACAGTATGTAAAGACTAATAGCAGAAGGCAGAGAAAACGACATCAGAGGAAGAGTGCGCCCAAGATGACGATAGACAGAAGATATATCTGACTGTTTACACGTCCTTTGAGGAGACAAGTCAACTCGACCAAAATTTCGAGGTTTTCCGAAGGTCCATAAAGAAGACTACATGCGGGAGAGCTAATGTCACATGATGATGATGATCTCATTCATTTCTGAACATTTGTTACTCAATATAGTTTTAACCTTATCGTGAATCAACCTCTATCAGTACAACATTATCATGTGGCGTGTCTGCATTAAAAGTTGGCTGCAATGTATCTCAGATATCCTGTCTCTTACCTTGGTGGGTCACCTGCTATACTGTAATCTGTCCATCTTGTGACAATTTCTTTCACACTTGTATCTCTGTCTACCTCTTGCTTTCCTTCAACTCTACCCTCAAGTAAGGTCTTAACAAGGTGTCACGCATTTTAATTGTTCGACCAAACTTTTTTTTTAATCACTATTGTCTTTATAAGACAGAGAAAGCTGGAAAGGGCGGGGGGGGGGGGGTTGGTAAAAACCAAGTTTCAGAACACCTTCTTATGGAATGCCCCACTAAAACCGAATGTTAACTTCCAGCTTATACAAATATACAGGAGAGTATCTTCAAAAATGGAGTATCTTGAGTCTGAATCCAGACTACCCAGTCCTATGTGACTGTTGATGTTATTGCTGTTCGCTTTCTATTATATGTTTTAAGTTTATTGTCTATCTTGATAAAGGCCTTTTGGTCGAAACATCGATTTGTGTGTGTCATTGTGTGTGTTATGTTACATTTTTGGCTGCAGTGGTTTTCTAGACAATAAAAATATGTTTACAGTATTTGGGCAAAGATATACCAGTATTTGAGCACAGTTATAAACGTATTTGGGCACAGATATACCAGTATTTTGGCACAGTTATACCAGTATTTGGGCACTGTTATACCAGTACTCCAGGATAATAAATTTCCAGTATTTGGGCAGATCATAAATAGTTCAGGAGAATGCACTGTCGAAAGAAAGAAACGTCGAAGAGGGGCCTCCTTAACAACATTCTAACAAGAATGTTTTTTGGGTCATATAAAGGGACATAACATCATGGAAAGATTAATAGCTGAAGGCAGAGTTAACGGCAACAGGGAAAGATTGCGTCCAAGACGACGATGGTGCAGAGATATATCAGATTTCTTAAACATGTCTTTATCGGCAGTAGGTCAACTCCCCCAAAATCGCGGAAATTTCCGAGAATCCATAAGGAAGACCACGTTCTGGAAAGATTATATTACTTGAGAGACAGAGAGAGATTGTCATTGCTTTCTGAACTGTCCGGAAATACAATTGCCGGCAAGATTTAAACCCGGTACCTTATTTGTCACAGGCGCACCTGTACCGTATCATCACAGACGCACGCTGTACCTCGCCATAACAGACGCACGTTGTACCGTGCAATCACAGACGCACGTTGTACCGTGCAATCACAGACGCACGCTGTACCGTGCAAACACAGACGCACGCTGTACCTCGCCATAATAGACGTATGCTGTACCGTGCCATCACAGACACAAGCTGTACCTTGCCATAATAGCGCACGCTGTACCTTGTCATTATAGATGCACGCTGTACCTCGCCATAACAGACGCACGTTGTACCGTGCAATCACAGACGCACGCTGTACCGTGCAAACACAGACGCACGCTGTACCTTGCCATAATAGACGCACGCTGTACCAAGCCATCACAAACGCACGCTGTACGGTGCCATCACAAACGCACGCTGTACCGTGCCATCACAAACGCACGCTGTACCGTGCCATCACAAACGCACGCTGTACCGTGCCATCACAAACGCACGCTGTACCGTGCCATCACAAACGCACGCTGTACCGTGCCATCACAGAATCGGATGCACTCTTATAACACACCAATTAAGTGTTTTTGAAACTGAAAAATGTTTAACAAATGAAAAAAAAATGTGTAACAAACGGTTCATGTATTTTCTTTTACTTTTTCTATTAAATAATTTACTTTTGGGAATTGTAGTGTGGGGCGGGGGGGGGGAGGCTGAGTTGTCGAATGTATTATTAAAAGCATCAATTTTTGACAGTTGTTGAAAAACAGGATGTAGGGGGTGGTCAAAAAGTGGCGAAAATTATTAATGTAATCGATAGACAGCCCCAAACCTGATCGTGTTTTATCAGGGAGCTAAGTGTTTCCCATTCACATATACTACTCAAACCATAGTCACTGATATATTTCTATCTATTCAAACCATAGTCACTGATATATTTCTATCTATTCAAATCATAGTCACTGATATATTTCTATCTATTCAAACCAGTCACTGATATATTTCTATCTATTCAAATCATAGTCACTGATATATTTCTATCTATTCAAATCATAGTCACTGATATATTTCTATCTATTCAAATCATAGTCACTGATATATTTCTATCTATTCAAACCAGTCACTGATATATTTCTATCTATTCAAATCATAGTCACTGATATATTTCTATCTATTCAAACCAGTCACTGATATATTTCTATCTATTAAAATCATAGTCACTGATATATTTCTATCAGTGATAACCAATGTCATCGAAGACACATTTAATACAGGCGTCTGTGATATCCTATTTTGAATCACTGCGTTCGTCCAGCGTGACTGCCATTGTATGTTTCATTGGCTAGCAAAAATATAAATAGCAATGTATGAATAGAAAAGTATAAATAGCAAAGTATAAATAGCAAAGTATGAATATCAAAGTATGAATAGAAAAGTATAAATATCTAAGTATGAATAGAAAAGTTTAAATAGAAAAGTATAAATAGCAAAGTATAAATAGCAAAGTATGTATATCAAAGTATGAATAGAAAGTATAAATAGAAAAGTATAAATATCTAAGTATGAATAGAAAAGTATAAATATCTAAGGTAAATAGAAAAGTATAAATATCTAAGTATGAATAGAAAAGTATAAATATCTAAGTATAAATAGAAAAGTATAAATAGAAAATATAAATAGAAAAGTATAAATATCTAAGTATAGATAGAAAAGTATAAATAGAAAAGTATAAATATCTAAGTATGAATAGAAAAGTATAAATATCTAAGTATGAATAGAAAAGTATAAATATCTAAGTATGAATAGAAAAGTATATATATTTAAGTATAAATATCTAAGTATAAATAGCAAAGTATAAATATCTAAGTATGAATAGAAAAGTATAAATAGAAAAGTATAAATAGAAAAGTATAAATAGAAAAGTATAAATATCTAAGTATATATAGAAAAGTATAAATAGAAAAGTATAAATATCTAAGTATAAATAGAAAAGTATAAATAGAAAAGTATAAATATCTAAGTATAAATAGAAAAATATAAATAGCAAAGGATTAATAGAAAAGTATAAATACCAGATTGAGTCAATAAATCTAGTGACATAATGAGTGGCGTAGGGGAGCATGCTTTTTTACAACTCTATGTATCTTTTGTTGTTAATAAGTTCAGTTTGTGTCTTTTTTTGTTGTTGTTGGTGCCCCAGTGACAATCCTTCCAGAAATTTCTCTCTTTGTCTTCCTCTGTCTCTTCTCCCCTTGATCTTTTCGGTAGTTATTAAATGTTCAAGTTTATATTTCCTCATCACATGCCCTAAACATCTTGATTGTCCGCTTCCAATTTTTTGTTATAATTTTATAAATAGCAATATATAAACAGCAATGTATAAATAACAAAGTATAAATAGTTAAAGTATAAATAGCAAAGTATAAATAAATGAAGAGCATCCTATGTAATATATATATATATATATATATATATATATATATATATATTATATATATATATATATGTGTGTGTGTGTGTGTGTGTGTGTGTGTGTGTGTGTGTGTGTGTGAGTTAAGGTGAAAAAGAGAGTACTTAGAAGCTATATAGAGCCAATTCTAATATATGGAAGTGAATCTTGGACACTCAGCAGAATAGGGAAAATTATATTGAGACAACAGAGATGTGGTTTTATAGAAGAATGTTAAGAACACCATGGAGATACACAAAGCGTAATGAAGATACATTGAAAGAAGTTAATTCGAAAAGAGAGCTGCTTTAGATGCATGAGAAAGAGACGATCAACATTTTTTGAACACATCATGAGAAGAGAAAAGATGGAACACATTGTCACAACAGGAAAGTTGAAGAGTATGAGAGAAGATGGTTGACATCATAACATCAGCGTAGCGGCTAACAGTTTCAATTGACATCATAACATCAGCGTAGCGGCTAACAGTTTCAATTGACATCATAACATCAGCGTAGCGGCTAACAGTTTCAATTGACATCATAACATCAGCGTAGCGGCTAACAGTTTCAATAGACATCATAACATCAGCGTAGCGGCTAACAGTTTCAATTGACATCATAACATCAGCGTAGCGGCTAACAGTTTCAATTGACATCATAACATCAGCGTAGCGGCTAATAGTTTCAATTGGATGTTGATTTATTAGTCTCTTGGAATATCTATTGTGTCTCTATTTACGGGCTTTGTATATCTTTTGTGTCTCTCTTCAAGGGCTTCGTATATCTATTGTGACTCTCTGTACGTATCGTTTCAATCTTCATGCCAATCACATGCAGCCCACCGGTCTTCCAATCAAAATGATGGATAACAACGCAAGTGTTTTGTGTGTCACCAACAGTTTCACTTGAACAATGGATATATTCGTTGTTTTCATTTAGGAGATTGTGTGGTGATGTGTTGTTATTCTCTGACCAGGAGGTCCACTCATTAAGATCTTCACTGGTGCTAACGGAGTGCGTGCATCTGAGCTGAAGTCTTCGTGAGTGTATTCGCCGTCACACTGTTTGAAAAATGGCGGCCAATATCAAGCGGCCTAAACGAGGTGGCTCAAAAAGGAAAAGTCACCGGGCGGGTGTTAGACGAACGAGATCGAAAACAGCTAGGCTAGGAATTAAAAACGTGCGTGATCTGTTTTGGAATGTGCCCAGTGTACACACGCGTAGACCAGAGCTAGAAAAGATGTGTTATGAGGCTGATGTCATTGCATTGCAAGAAACACAGCTAGGTGAAAGTGGCAATATCAGGATAGCCGGATTTCAGTGTTTCTACAACAGGCGACATCTTGGACAGGCAATCTTAGTACGCGAGGGTTTTAGTGTATGCGAGGTTCATATGTCCAAGCGGGATAGCAACAATATCCAGTTACAGGCAGTGAGGGTCTAGAGGGTCCAGCACCCAATCATGATTGTAAATTTGTATGCCTGCAACACGAGCATTGATCTTCAGGGTTGGAAGATCCTAGGGGAGATAATGGAACAGGAAAAGCAGATCCTCTTCTGTGGTGACTTCAATGCGAAAGGTTTATCATGGGGCAATAGTGCTTCGAACAAACAGGGAAGAGAACTTGAGGAGGCCCTGACAGATACGGACCTGGTGTGCCTTAACGATGGCCGTATAACAAGGATGGAAAGCAGGGATGGTGATGATGATAGCGCTATCGACCTGGAATTGGTGTCATCAGCTTCTGTGGCTATCTGCAAATGGGACGTGCTGGGGCATCTTGGCAGTGACCACCTCCCATGTGTTGTTTTCTTAAAAAATGACAAAAGTAAGCAGATACTTTAGATACAAAGGTAAGATACTTTAAATATGATTGCAGAGGAGTGGATGTTGTGAGCAGAATTCGACAAGACAAACGTAAGGCTCAAGTAGTGGGAAATCAGGTGTGGGATAGGCCCCCCTGGTAGAACGAAGAGGTTCAATGGGCGTGGAGCAAGAAACGGAAAGCAGTAGCACTATGGCAAAGGGCAAGGAAACGTGTTCCCATGGAGGTCGCACAATGGAAACGGAAGAAAGATATCTTAGTCCAAACATTCAAAGATATTGCAAAGTCAACAAAGGTGTCAAAATGGGACGAATTTTGCCAGGAGATCACACGCGAAAAGTCATTACAATTGTTCTGGCGGTTACACAAGTCCATGAATGATCTGAAAAGACGCGTGACTATTGCCGATTTCCAGAGCGACGATACCGTCTGAGACAAAAGACGGACGAGACAAAAGGTGCGGCATTGCTGGCACACTACACCGGAAAAATTGGTCAGAGAAATGTGGAGGCATATCAAGAAAACGATCACAGACACGTGTAAGAACTTGAGCATGGAAAACCATATGCTAATCACAGTTGAAGAAACCAGGAAGGCGCTGAAAAGTACAAAAAACACAGCACCAGGGCCAAATGGCATTAGATACGATGACATTAGTCGAAGAACGGATGAGGAGTTTGGAGAGTTCGTGGACATGTTCAATAATAGCCTTCTAAAGGGCACAGTGAAAGAAGACTGGTTGCACAGCTATGAAGGACCACACCAGGATACAAGCAGTGCAGAATACGATTGGCAAGCTTTTGGAAAAAATTGTGGCCATAAAGGTATCGTGTTATCTTGAAAGAAATTAGTGTTTACCAACATTGTTAGGAAGATATCGTCCAGGAAAGAAGACATGGCAGAATGCAGCCATATTTGCGCAGGATGTTTTTGAGGGGTTCGATTCGCGCATGGAGACATGTGCGGTCGCAATAGACCTTGAGGATGCGTACAATAGGGTGTCCTTGGATATCTTGATGCGCCAGCTGTTAAATCTTGCAGTTAATCCTTTTGTCGTGCGTTGGGTTGGCGCCGCCCTGATGCACAGGGTTGTAGTTCTTAAGAGTGGTAACTGGATATCTGCACCAACGGTTATTAGCCCTGGCCTGCCACAGGGATCGCCTCTATCTCCTGTACTTTTCAATGTATACACAGTACATATCGCTTGCAATCAAATCACAGGTGTTGGCAGGACGATGTCATATGCCGATGATATCCTGGTGTATAGACAGGGCAGAAATCGAGAAGAGTGCGTCGTGGAACTACAGAAGGAGATGGAAAATCTGACAAATTGGTGTCGAGATACGGGAGCAGTGGTTAATCCGTCTAGGGCATTCGTGACGTGGTTTTCCTTGAACAATCACATGGTAAAGACACCCATGCCACAAGTTTCGTTGTCCGGGAAAAGTTTAGAAAGAACTAGAACAATGAGATACTGGGTGTGTTTTTTGACAGAAGCCTGAGTTTCAGGGAACATGTTGACCACATTATCATAAGGGCAGTCAAAGGCTTAGCAGCAATGAAGGTTATGGCTGCTGCGCAGTGTTATTTCTTTTGTACCAGGGTTTGGTTGTGGCTGTGGTGGAATATGCACTAGCAATTCTGACTTTTAGGCAAACTCAGATCGAAAGACTGGATAGAATCCAGAATGTAGCAATGCGTATCATTCTGGGATGCATAAGAGACACATCGACAAGAGCTATGCGATACCTACTTGACTGCCCAACAGCTGAGCATAGATTACAGTATTGCCATGCACGGACGTACCTTCAAATACATGCAGATAAGGAACACCCGTTGCATTCCGAAATACAGAAAGTTAAAGGCAGCAGACTCAAGAGAGGAAGGTCATGGATGGGACGTGCTGAGGATGTCATACAAAGCGTGTGCAGATTACAGGATGTGGCAGCAGGTGCGGAATGGATAGGTCTACCCACAGATTTCGAAACTTGTTTGAGAGTAGTAATATCACTTAGCAGGGAATGCAGAGAATGGTGTCCCACAGCTGTGGAGAAAGAAGTGCAGGCTTTAATCAGTGAGAATACCAAAGAGGGGGATGTGATTATATACACTGATGGATCTGTAATTAGGCATGTTCTCAGCGCTTGGGCCTTTACAGCTCAGTGCGCAGGTAAAACGATCAAGGAGGAAAATGGTGCCTTTGCGGTCATTACGAGTAGTATGACTATGTAGACTATGGTGGTGACCAAGGCATTTGAGTGGCTACTCACACAGAAGGTAACTTGAGTGACTCTATGAGTATGATTAAGAAGGTACAAGTGGGTCTCGTTCGCGAACAGTGGATTGAGGCCTTGAGAAAGGAGAGCTTGAAAGTTGTAACATTTAGTTTCGTGCCGGGACATGTGGGCGTTCGAGGCAATGAAAGAGCGGATCAACTGGCATCGTGCGAGATTGTGGCACAGGGCCATGGGACAATGGATCGCGCTGAAGTTTTGAACTCCTTAAGAGATATAACACGCGAGAGTGAAACTAATGGGGGTGATGATTCCTTTTCAATGGCTAGGATTAAAGATCAGGGATTGAAATTCGGTGTTGATAAAGGTGAACATTTTGGAGGGCGCAGAAGAATGATTGTCAACCAGCATAGGACCGGTACTGTTAGCTGAAGTGTAATGGCGGATACACTGAAGGAGCGCTCGGAGCAACTATGGATGTGTCCAGTTTGCAGTGATGAT